>NW_026845477.1:17513750-17704253 GCF_025583915.1 Anolis sagrei ordinatus | reverse complement strand
TGATCCTTTGCTGGAGATAAAACCATATAAACAATATAAAAAACAATATAAAAACAGACCACAAATAGTCAACGGTCACTGATTTAAATCATGATCCAAGGGCAGTCTATCAGTTCTAAATAAGTCAACACATCAGTAGCGCAGCCTATTCTCCAAAGGCCTGATCCCATACCCAGGATTTTACTTGTTTCCAGAAGGTCAAGAGGGATACAACAGATCTAATTTCACTCGAGAGTTCCATAACTGGGGGACCACCACAGAAAAGGCCCTGTCCCTTTAGGAAGCATACCATAAAAATGCTTGGAAGACTTAGAAGTTCCCTAGAATTTACATATTTTGTTGGATGTTCAAAGGGGAAACCACAGGTACTGGTCCCATGGTTATGAGAGTCACACTTTATATCTTTCACCAAGGAATGGAGTGTCATAATTGCTACAAACTTTCTAAGGACCAGTGTGGAGCTAGGCAGCAGAATATTTGCTGTGCTCACCCGTACACTAATATGATTCTAAATGATGTGCAATAAACACGAGTCTTGCCAATTGCCAGAAGCAGTCCTGCCACTGTGGGTAATGTAACCCACCCCGTAATCGACTGATCTCTGGTCTCTGACAGCTCGGTCGTGCGCAGACAAGCCGCAATTGCTCTCATTCCCCCTGCTCTCTATTATGTATGCTGCATTTGGTATTCTGAGCCACATCACTCATAAGATGAGTGTCAACCCTTCTTCTTTTGAAAGGAAAAGGCGGATGATGAAGAAGAAGAACTGGGCTTTCTGCTTCAGCACGTTGTTTAAATTGGAAAACTAAAGTAACTCACTAGAACATGAAATTTGCAACACCCCAAACAGCATGGTTTCAATAAGTATTGGATCTCCTCTCGATACATCAGATTTCTAATATCACAGGTTCTTTGGCTCAGCAAAATAATACGTGAAAGGGAAGGAGGGATTACTTTGGGGAGGAATGGTGCCTTGAACACATATATAACCTCATTATTTCATATCAGCAATGGAGAGATTGACAAGTAAAATGACTTTGAAAATGCAGTTGGCTTCCTAGTAAATTAACCTCCTTCCAGACGCCTGACTTTCATTTGGGTTTGCTTCAGCCTCTCACATGTTAAATATCCCCAGGATCTAAGATGTAGTTCAATTTCACCGTCTCAAGATAAGCACATTTGATAACAATTTAATAATTTGCTTAATTATTCCTTGTCTGATCTGGGATCTTATTCTTTCAAACTTTAATAAGAAATCTGGGAGAACAGCCATGTCAATATTTTCCCCTTGCCTTTAGACTTTCCGATAGCTTTATCTTATTACATAATTACCCGTCTTTTAAATTGGCAGCATATATTAGGATGATGGAAAATCATAAGAGTGCTTTTAATAAGAATTTAGTTTGAAAAAAAAACTCTAGGACTATTTGGTAGCATTCCAAAATATTTCAGTGTATTACACAGAGCACAAATTTAGAATTTGCAGATGGATTTGCTTCCATCGTTTTTGCAAAAGCAGAATATATTTCTGGTCTCCTTGGATGAAGAAAATAAAATGACAGAGGACTTTGAACAATAATAGGCTTCATTTAAAAAGCTGTGTGTAAACAGTAAACATTTTAAGCGTTAGCAGCAAAGTGCCTCCCATGCTTTGCATTGTTTTTATTGTGACATAGCTGGTCACACTTGTGCAAAAGAGTGCAAAGAAGGCAAGGATAACATCCATTCCACCAACCAAGAAGTACATACAGCACAATTGGAATTAAAATCAGCAGGTTTGATATTTTTTTCTTCCTTGATGATGAGGAGGATGACAATGACGGCTATACCTGAGCATGCATTTCCAACAGTGAAATGACTTTGCATTTCAAAGCCCTCTGTGCAGTTGCGCCACCACCACTTGGCTGCATCATGCATTGTTCTGTCTTTCTGAATCACTATCAAGTCTGCGGCTTTTTGCATAAAACATCGATTTCCCTTTTGGAGTTTCCAAAAGCTTTCTCCAAGATGATGGATGCAATCCAATGTGCCACAGGAAATGAGAGGTGCTGTTGATCTCCCAGATTATCTACCCATCATAATTTATAATTGGTCATATTCAGATTTCAGATTGCAGTTCCCCTTTTTACCCCCCACCCTCCCTACTGCACTTTTCTTAATAGTAGACAAGATGACATTCTGAGGGGGGTGGGAAATGAATAGAGACAGTGATGAGTCCAGATGGTTCAAATCATGCAACAGAGATGAAAGACTGACAGATCTGTGGTAGAGCTTCTGGAGGGGAAAAAAGAGACAAGGGAGCGGGATATACAGCAACAGGGAGCAAATCATTTATAGATCCAGTGTTGTGTTAGAGGACTTAAATACAGTAGTAGTCTGTCCTGACTTCCTTTCCACTTAAAAAAAATCAGTCAAAGCTGTATAGTAAGTGCTGATAAGAGTAAGCAATATATGTTGACCATTTCTGCTACCTTGGCAGCCACCTCTCCACAAGTCAGCATTGACACTGAAATACAACACCGCCGGAGCTCTGCAAGTGCAGCATTTTTCCAAATGAAGCACAGAGTGTTTGAGGACCGGATCATCCATAGGAATACCAAGATGCTTGTTTATAAAGCCATCGTCTTCCCAACTCTGCTATATGCCTGTGAAACATGGACTGTCTACAGATGTCATATGCAACTCCTTGAACAATTCCATCAGCTTTGCCTCCAAAAAATCCTGCAAATCTCTTGGGAAGATAGACGGACAAATGTCAGTGTGCTGGAAGAAGCAAAGACCACCAGCATTGAAGCAATGCTCCTCCACCATCAACTCTGCTGGACTGGCCACGTTGTCTGAATGCCCTATCACCGTCTCCCAAAGCAGCTACTATACTCCCAACTCAATAATGGGAAACATAATGTTGGTGGACAAGAAAAGAGATTTAAAATGGTCTTAAAGCCAACCTTAAAATGGTCTTAAAGCCAACTGTGGCATAGATACCGAGAACTGGGAAGCCCTGGCCCTTGAGCACTCTAGCTGGAGGTCAGCTCTAACCAGCAGTGCTGTGGAATTCAAAGGGGTATGAATGGAGGATGAAAGAGAGAAATGTGCCAAGAGGAAGGCACATCAAGCCAACCCTGACCGGGACCGCCTTCCACCTGAAAAGCGATATCTTCACTGCGGGAGAAGATGTGGATCAAGAATAGAGCTCCACAATCACCTACAAACCCATCACCAAGACACCACATCTGGAAGACAATCATCCTCGAGCTATGAAGGATCACCTAAGTAAGTAAGTAATGTGTGTGTGTGTGTGTGTGTGTGTTTCAAAATACAGTAAATCTTACACACTTTAGATTACTTCTCTATTACTTTTTAGGCAAAATATTGTAAATAGTCTTTTTTGTTTGATTCCTCTTTTCAAATTCAGATTAACATCCAGAGTGGATTTACCATCTCACTGACATGGGATCCACCAACTGCCTCTGGATCAAGGGATTTCATGTCTCCTCTATAATGACATTTCTAATTCATCCCCAGAAGTAACAAATTGCTTGACTTCTCCTTAGTAATATCCGAATCAAACCAACTGGTACATCCCATCTCTTGCCCTAGAAGATTGTATTACAGAAAAGTATAAAGCAATTAAATGTCAGGAGCAATTAACTCATACATTTTTCATGGACCAGAGAATGGAATGACTTCAGAAGGCTTCTATAATTAAAGTTAATAAAAATGAATACAACTCTCTATCATACATCCATACACACACACACTTAGTGAGAGAGAAAGCCCTATGGTTTGTAAGTCTCCAGAGTTTCTCTTGATACAAAAATGACCCAGGTTTCCTCTGCGGATTTTTAACCTTGAAAAACTGCAGTAAAATCCATTCACTTGGGGATATCCAAGAGCATCTTGCCTGGGATCCTTGGAAATTACTAATGTCTGAGTGCAATGCAGATAAAGAACACTATCCTCTAGTTTCCAATAAATAAGTGAACTGGACTAGCAGTTACCATGTATAGTTTATTTATTTATTTACTATATTTGCATACCGCTTTTCTCTGCCCGTGGGTGACTAGTTGACCTCATGTATGAGTTGAGAGCAGGTTAGGAGGCAAAATTATGGATTTTGACATGACCCACGGATAAGTCAAGGGTCATTCTGAGGAGAGGGTAAAAGCATCAATGCCACCTCAGGGAGCCACCTGCCCTTGATCACCATTATTGTCATTTTCCCATCAAGGCATTCAGAAAAGCTAGAAAAGGCACGATGGCAAAGAGAATAGAGGCTGTTGGTGCTTCTTTTAAGTTCTCCTGTGATGGACTAAGCTCTCACCTTTCACCAGAGTTCTTTTTTTTATATAAGACTTAAGATATAGTACTGTATTTACATTGGCCCATGGCTCAATCAACTCAGTTTTTTTGGATTAATTTTTCATTGGTTCCATATCTTTGAAAAGGCTTTTCTGTGGACCTCCAGCTGGGTAAGGATCTCACCCATTTCCATTACAGGTTAAGAACTTTCCTTTTATATTCACCAAATTAAACTGCTGAGTCACGCCTGAAGTTTCTGAGATGAGCAGTGGCTGGTGGGATGCTGGGGGCGTCATGTATATTTATAGTGTTATGTTTTGTTTTCTTTGTCTTTTATTGTATGTGTTTGATGTTCTATCTTTTGTTGGAAAGGGCATTATAAATAAGTGGTATTGTGGCTTTTGCAGGTTTGAGCATTCCTTCTCCAAAAATGCATAGAGCCAGAAGTGCTCTGGATTTCAGTTTGGGGTGGTGGTTTTGTTTGTTTGTTGTTGCTGGGGGGGGGGGGGGGGGGGGGGTTGGATTTGGGAATAATTGTATTTGTGTTTATGTACATAATGAGATATTGTGGAAATTAGACCAAAGTCTAAACAATAAATGCATTTATGTTTCATATATATCTGAGATGCATAGCCCACAGCTAATGTAATACAATATTTTAATAATGCATGAAAAAAGTGTATATACAGTACATTGAACCATGAGAAAGCAATGTTGTCTCTATCTCAGCAGCTACCCATGTGAACAGTTCAGGAGTTCTGTATTCCAGAAAAGGAATCTGCTCAACCTGTGTTATTATAATATGGTCCTAAATCAGTGGTTCTCAACCTGGGGTCCCCAGATGGTTTTGGCCTACAACTCCTAGAAATCACAGCCAGATTTCTGGGAGTTGAAGGCCAAAAACATCTGGGGACCCCAGGTTGAGAACCACTGTCCTAAATGTTTTTAAGGGGCACAGAGGCTTTTTCTCCACATCATTACCTCCTCAGATCATTTTCAGCATTTTAGGCTTTATAATAGAGGAAATAAACAGAACATAGCTTCATGTCACCTCCAGTTATTAAGCAAGGTTGAGGGGCATTCATAGACAACACAGTTGTGGAGAAGGAGTTTCAAGAGGTGTGGTGAGAAATGCGAATCTCCAAGATCTGAGGAGAGTTAATATGGTGAAATATATAGCTTTCCATACTTCACCATCCCTTTCCTGGTGCAGTGGGAGGCAGACCAGCTTCCCTTCTCCCCTTTTGAGATGTATAAGGGCCTACAATTTTGATGAGCAAATCTGACCTACTGGAAAATGTATTAAATCAACTGTCTCCTACTTTTCTCTGCCTTCTAGCATGCCCATCTACCTCTACCAAGGAAAGTTGTTTGCCCATTGTGCTGTTTTCTTTGTTGCTTTCCAACTGTGACTTTGGTTCATTGACTAACACTTTTCTGATGCATCTCTTCACTTGTAAAGCTTGACAGTGGTTGCAAACTCTAGTCCTCCAAGCATTTTGGAATTCAACTTCCAGAAGTTTCAGCTCCCATGGTCAAAGACCAAGGATTCTGGGAGCTGAAGTTTGGGAAACACTGTTCTATGGAAACACTGTTCTACAACTCATAATAGTTGTAGTACAGCGCCTGAATGAAAACAAGAAATTGGAAATCTTGAAAAATCAGGTGGGGCTATATGCTTCTGGAAATTGTATTTTTGTATCTTGTTTAGGGAGTAGTAAAATTTACCCTTGTCCAGTACAAAAATTGCTGAAAGTAGCAATCTAACATATGACAAGTTCATTCCCTTCTTTAAAGTCTGTGGTGTCTCTTAGTTTTATGCAGAACAAAAGCAAAAACACAAAATGTAAAGCCATTTCGTTTCTAATGATATCAACAATCCAGATTTGCATTTTCAACTCAGATTCAGGGACTTGATCAGGATGGATCAAGCACACATCAGTGTGGATCAAAGCAAGTTATAACTGTTGAATTAAACTTCAAAATGAAATGAGGGATTCAATTATAGGCCTAATTTTTATGTGTCCCATACATTCTCCAGCATTTCAGACCTGCCCTTTTATAATTATGGAGACTCACTAAGGACTTCATCAGACACAATCCAGAAGGGGGGATCATCTTAGCAAAGCATATCACTCCCTTCCCATTTTACAAATACTATCAGATGCTTTATGTTCTCCAGCTTTTTCCTATTCTGTCCTGCATTCTGAATCCTTACACCAGCGAGTGCAGTTCCCACCCCTCTGCATTTTTGGTACTGTTCCATTATCTGGATGGAGGCCACTAGGGGGACATCAGAGACAGTGTGATAGTCCATTTTAAGGGAGTGGAGGGTGGTTTGAAGGAGGAAAACCACT
Organism: Anolis sagrei ordinatus; assembly: GCF_025583915.1. Classification (NCBI taxonomy): domain Eukaryota; kingdom Metazoa; phylum Chordata; class Lepidosauria; order Squamata; family Anolidae; genus Anolis; species Anolis sagrei. The sequence continues at coordinate 17,697,594 of NW_026845477.1, read as the reverse complement.
TCCTCCTGTTTTTTCTGTTATTCTCTTCCACCCATGTCCCCACTGTGGAAATGGGAAGGGGGGAGGGGGAATAACTAAAAAGAAAGAGAGGAAATGGTTTTCCTCCTTCAACTAATCCCTCCCCTCACACTAAAACAGGCTATCCTTCTCCATGTTCTATGCCAGTGGTTCTCAACCTGGGGTACCCAGATGTTTTTGGCTTACAGCTCCCAGAAATCCTAACAGCTGATAAACTGACTGAGATTTCTGGGAGTTGTAGGCCAAAAACATCTGGGGACCCCAGGTTGAGAACCACTGCTCTATGCAGTCATGCTGGCCACATGATCTACAGACTACAGACAATGCCGGCTCTTTGGCTTAGAAATGGAGATGAGCACTACTCCCCAGTTGGACACGACTCGACTTAATGTTATGGGGAATCCTCTCTCTCTAGTGCCTCTTAGTGGCCTCCATATGGATAATGGAACAGTGCTCTATTTTTATTCAGGGAAAACTTCAGGGAAAACTTCAATATTGAAAGGCAAGACCTCATCCCACTGGGGGGGGGGGGGAGGAGCAAGGGAATTTCAAACCCCTTTGCCATAATCTATTTTCCATGCCTTCCTTCCCTCCATTATACCAGTGTTATTATAAACCACACTGCCATGATCCCCTCCTTCCATGCTTTCCTTTCCTCCATTATGCCAGTGTTGTGTTAAAAAGCTAGCAACAGCAGAATTTTGAAAAAGGAGAAAATGCCGAGAAAGCAAAGTGGTGATATCTTACAATAGCACTATTCCTTGGGATCCCATTAATTTAAAAAAGTACTATTCCAAGTTCATACATAAGGATTTTGTAAAAGAAGTGGAGCATAGGAATACACATTCCTCAGCATCACTGAAACAATTCAACATAGCTGAATCTGACATCCCATGTGTTTTTAATCACTTTCTCTCATTTTCAGGTGCAACGGGAACTCAGAAGACAGTTTTCCCCATATTCTCCCCCCCCCCCTACACTGTCATGCGTTAGCATGAGTAGCATGCAGATTGACTCTAGCCCAGTTAACTGTGTGTGTGATGAAATTACTCATAAAAGAAAAACACACGAGACTTCGGCTTAAAGTAGAAAAGAAAATATTGTAGTATTGGCAGCATACAAAAACAAAGTAGCAGGATTACTGTTTCCACAAAAGTAACATGAAACAATATCTTCTGAGAGATATCACTACTCAGCTGAGATAAGCAGGAATCCTTGTCCTCTTCTCATGGCTGTGTCTTCGCAGGACATCTGCAGCATAGTCCCCGGCTTACACAAAGCAGAACGGCACAGAGGCATAGATGCACAATAGCATAAACGCACAATGGCAAAGAACTAAACACACAGTAGCTATCTTTATACACATGAAAATAACACTCTCAATTAACTCTTCAATTAACTGAAACAGCTGTAGCACAAACAGCCTTGAACCTTACAGCAACTTAAAGTTATAGCACAAACAACATTGATCCTTACAACAACTTAGATAAAGTACGTTGCAACCTCTTAGTAGCAACATACACTTCTATTACATTTCAGGAGCAAAGTGTAATGGATGACGACTGGAAGTAGTTTTATGTTATGTGAAGGGCTCCATGACATTTCATCCCTGAAGTGCCACTGAGAAATTTGCGGACGACACCAAATTGGAAGGAATAGCTAAGAAGATAAGAGCAGAATTCAAAATGATCTTAACAGAATAGAGAGATGATTGGCCAAAACCAACAAAATGAAGTTCAACATATGCAAGATACTCTACTTAGGTGGAAAACAATGAAATGCAAAGATACAGAATGGGAGACAATGACTGGCTCAACAGCAGTACGTGTGAAAAAGATCTTGGAATCCTGGTGGACAACAAGTTAAACATGAGTCAACAATGTCATGCAGTGGCAAAAAAGCCAATGGGATTTGGCCTGCATCGATAGGAGTATAGTGTCAAGATCCAGGGAAGTCATCTCTCTATTCTGCCTTGGTCAGACCACACCTGGAATCACACTGTGTCCAATTCTGGGCACCACAATTGAAGGGAGATGTTGACAAGCTGGAATGTGTCTGTCCAGAGGAGGGCAACTAAAATGATCAAGGGTCTGGAGAACAAGCCTATGAGGAGTGGCTTAAAAAGCTGGGCATGTTTAGCCTGAAGAAGAGAATGCTGAGAGGAAACATGATGAGGGCCATGTATAAATATGTGAGAGGAAGTCATGGGGAGGAGGGAGCAAGCTTGTTTTCTGCTGCCCTGGAGACTAGGACTTGGAACAATGGCTTTAAACTACAGGAAAGGAGATTCCACCTGAACATGAGGAATAACTTCCTGTGTGAGCTGTTCAGCAGTGGAACTCTCTGCCCTGGAGTGTGGTGGAGGCTCCTTCTTTGGAGGCTTTTAAACAGAGGCTGGATGGCCAAGTGTCTGGGGTGCTTTGAATGTGATTTTCCTGCTTCTTAGCAGGGGATTGGTCTCGATGGCCCATGAGGTCTCTTCCAATTCTATGAAATGTCTTAGAAGTGTGTGGAAACAGGGAGGATTTGCATCTGATGCGGTCCTAAGATAAGCTAGAAAGAGAAAGGGAATAGTATTTATTGCCCTTTCCTTTCTCCCAAAAGATCATCACAGAGACATTTTTAGCATTCATTTGATGTTGATTAAACTGAAAAATACAGAGTAGCGAAAAGCTTCTTTTCTTACTGTGTGTTCATACCTTGCCTCATTCATGTATGTGAGGATGGAAAACTGCAAGATCATTCTCATCTAAAAGTTGAAAATATATTTTCTGGTGGGCTTCATTCAAAGTCTTGTCACATTTGCCAGCATGGGTTTTGTGCAACTTGCATAAATTGCACAAATATTAAACATTTCACAGACTACATAAATAGTAGAAAAATGCACTGCAATGTTCTTGTAAGGACTTTTTTCAAAACGGTAAGCATTAAGAAGTATGGAGTAGATGACTTGCATCTTTTTTATCATTATATTGGTTCTTTTCTGCATTAGTATGGGTTTATGCCAAAGAGAAAAGAGGTCATATTTGTTTAGAGAACTTTCACACAGATAATGAACAACTCAATTTAACAAAACATCCATTGTGTGGCTCTCATACTAACAATGAGAAATCGCAAGTGTTTTTCAACAAGCTCTCAATATGAATTCATAATTCAGTGAGATTTCTTCTCAATTCATGCAAGGTTGTGGGTGTATATAAGAGAGAGAGCAAAAAATCAGAAAGAAACAAGACTCTAGAGAGAAGAGCCGATGAATAGTACGGAGTTTTAAACCATAGTGTAATACAAGACTGAGGCTGGATCTAGACTGCCAAATAATGTTGTTTGAACTGCATTATATGGTCATTGTAGATCTATATGATGATGCATGCAAGGAATCAGTTAAAGTGTGTGTATCAACTGTAAAATAAGATACATGAAGCTGATCGCTCTGGCAATGCCTAGAAAGATGGCTTAGCCTGGAACTTTTGGATACTGTTACATTTTTGTTCAGGCTTGAGCTATGCAGGTGGAGAGAAAGACAGAAAGGAGAAGCAGAAAGAGACAGATTTTGGTTTGTACTTCATGAACTGCTGAAGGAGTATAACCACATGGACAGAAGAAAGACCTTTTTAAATTTCTCTTAAAAGGACATTATGTGAGTTGGTTTAACTGATCACATTGTACATATGTTGTTCTGGATTTGCGAATAGTAAACTGCTTGTTCTTTATTGTTCACCTGCGTGACATATTTTCTTTGTCTGGCAAAGCAGACTGTGGGCTGATCAAATGTGAACTATACATGGCTTATTTTACATTACCCCACACTATATAATGCAGTTCAATGCAGTTCAAACTACAGTGTTCCCTCGCTATTTCGTGGTTCACTTTTAGCAGACTTGCTGTTTTGCGGGGTTTTGAAAATATTAACAAAAATATTAAATGTTTATGTCACGTTGCCAGGGCTCTACCTTGTTTAGGTAGAGATGACCCAAACTCCCAGTTTTATCAAATAGTTTAATTAAAACAGCACTTACTTACTTGCTGGCTGTTTTAATAGACCAAAACATAAAAGATAAAGATAGCACCCAGCCACAGAACATACAAAAACAACTCCGTCATCAAAAGGGTCCAGTCCAGTGGTCAAATGCTGAGAGTTCAATAAACAAAGGTTCAAGGTTCCAGGATTCCAAGATTACAGGAGACAGGTCAGGATACCGAAAAATCCAACAGACCTGAGGGAAAAACCAGCAGCATCCACCACCAAAATACAACAGATACTTTTCTCCCAAAGATCAGTCTCAAGGTTAACTCCTTAAATCCAGTAACACCCAGCTGCAACCCATCTCCTGCACACCTCCACCCCTAATTGCTTTCACCTATGAACTCCCATTTACAGATTACCAAACCCTCTAGAACGAATACTCGCATTAACCCTTCCATCACCAACCACCATCAACTGCAGAACATATGACAATTTACATCCAGGGACCCCAGAAGTCTGGCAGCCTGAGGCATGGCAGGGAAGGTCTGCTTCCCTGGCCTGTTGTTGCCTGCGTGGCTCTGGAGGCTCTGCAGAGGCCAGGGAGGCAGGCCAGAAGCACATGTAAGAAAATCTATATAAATAAAAATGTAATGTTCGTTTGTGGGATTAACAGAACTCAAAAACCACCGGACGAATGGAAACCAAATTTGGACACAATACACCTATCAGGCCAACGAGTGACCATCAATCATAAAAACACTGAAAAACACAGTGGAAGAGACTTTAAAAGCCAAAAAACAAAAATTACATTATAACACATGCGCAAAACCACATATATACACATATACACATACATACACACGCAAAACACATATACACAGACTGGGCCACATCAACACGTGGCAGGAGACGACTAGTAATATATAAAATATATAAAATAATGTAAAATATTAAAATTAATATGGCGCCCCTACTTCGTGGATTTTCACTTATTGTGGGTGGTCCTGGAATGGAACCCCCACAATAAGTGAGGGAACACTGTACATTGCATGGTTCTAAACTGATCATATAATGCCGTTCAAGCTGCATTATTTGGCACTGTAGATCTAGCCTGCGAAATCTGTTTCTCCTGAAGCTAATGAACTACTACTTCCATCATCCACTAGTGTTGTGCAGATTAAGAGTAATTGACGGGAATTGGAGTATCATGTATATTTTCAACAGGTTTGTATAGAATTTTAAATGCATTTCAGTGTTTAGTGTTTAAGGTTATAAATTGCTCAAATGCTTTTTAAATCTTATATTCGAACTTCTATTTTGACATTTGTTTTCCTTTTAACTAAATTGTTTCCAATATATTGTTATTAGCTGCCTTGAGTCCCATTATCAACAGAAAAATGGGATATTTAATAAATATGAAATTCTGGAAGTTGCAGATTGTTGATTCGCCATCCCTCTTTGGCAAACAAGACCAAACTAAAGACCTTGTAAAACTACCACTCCCATGATTCCATAGTATTTAGCCAAAGCAGTTAAAGTGGTATCAAACTGCATTCATTCTGCAGTATAGCTGCTTCTGCAATACTGTTTTTGCCCAATTCCTTCTATAAACAGCTGCTAATAAAAATATATCAAACGTGAAATCTTCCAAGCTTTGATAGCTGGAGCATGCTGCAGAGTGCTTTTAAAAGGCTCTAGCTCTGTCGATAGGATTTAAATCCCCTTCCCTGCACATTACACAAAATAAATAAATAAAGCAAAACAAAAGAGGCTGTTGAATAACGTATGCTTTGAGTACAGGCTTTCATGCTAAGTATGAGCTGAATGGGAGTCCCAATAGCTTCTGAGCTGCATTAGACTTGCATGTTGACTTGTAAATCTGAGCTCATCTCAGTGGGAGGGAAACCTCGATTTGGTTTTGTTTGGTCTTGTTTATGGGAGATGACGTTATCGTGCCGTAAAAATGAGAGCTCCCTTTGGGGGCACTGTGTTCAGTTTGAAACAATGGCTTTAGGAAGCTGCCTTGGATTGATTCATCCCATTGGTTCCTCTCACTCAAGATTATCCACTGGGCATAAGCATCATTTATGGATGAGCCAGTACAAACATGTACATGTACTACACTGCATTGCAGGTACCCCAACATAAACTCCAAGATTTCATCGATAGGAAACCAGATCACATAAAGGGCTATTTCCACACTGTAGTGTGATAGCAGTTTGATACTGCTGTGGCATCACATTATGGATTTCTGGGATTCCTAGTTTTGTTAGAAACAGCCTTGTACATTCACTGGGGCTAGCTGCATACTTCCTCCATGAAAGTGAAAAACAATATAACAAAACTGTTATATTTTCAACCTGAGAGGACATCTTTCTAGGGATTTCTAGGTCTCCTAGCATTACTATGGTCAACGTTGTTGGAAGTCAACCTCACACTGCTCAAGACTGCAGTCCTCAATGAGGAACAGTTAGTTAGCTTTAGAATAGGCTGAAGGAATCCTTTCCCCTGACTCCTGAATGTCTGTTGGAATGTATCTATTTGTACTCTTTCTCACTTTTTCTCCAATCCTGATTGGTGGTGTAGAATAGATACTCTTCAGGTTGCATGCCTTTGTTTAAGACTTCTGCTTTTACCATCTTTCCATTCTGACCTCTCTCTACTTTGTGTTTGCAGAGATGTAGTGTTTGGAGGCTTTTCTTCTTGTTTTGGATCTTAGAAGTTATGGAGTTAGACGGAAGCTTGGAATGTAATATCAAGGAATGTAATTCTTATTTGTAAATAAACCTTTTCAGTAACTTTAAATATTGAACTCTGCATGTTTGCCTTCAAAGCTCAAGAATTCTTTTGCAGTCACAACAGTTCACCTTCTGTTTGCTTTGAGCTGGCTGCTCAATTAAGTATCCTGTTTGTAATTATGGATGCTCTGCTCTTTTTAGAGAATTCCCTTTTTAAAAAGTCCGCTAGGAGCTGAACGTAATATCACTTGGGAGGTGCTAAAGATTCTTGGAAAGAACATTGTAATCATACCCATGAATAATCAAGGGGTGACTGTATTTTCCTTCATCCATTAGCTCTGGTTCCACAACGAGCTACAGATTACAGGATTCCAGAGAATGAAGCCATGGCAGTTGAAGTGGTGTCAAGCTGCTGTCATTCTGCTGGGTTAATAGTCGGGCCAAGCAACTTCAGAGTGTAAACAAGAGGGCAGAAGTTATTGCTGAGGATGAAGACACAAACTAGGAGAGCCTGCAGCAGATTTCTTTCTTTGAGTGTACTGGGAAAGGAAATAGTCTCCCCTCTTCTCTCCTCAGACTCTTCATCAGCTGAGCACAAACTATTTTTTGCACTTTTATCCCAATTTGCAGCAATTGAGTCAGCCGAAAATAAAGGGGGAAAATAAGAGAAAGAGAAACAGGGACATTGTAAAGGCAGCTGAAAAAATGGGATGACTCATGATTATTTAAGATTCTCCCTGCTAAATCAGGACAGTTGCTACTTTCCTTCTCATCCAAGCAAACTTACAGGGCATGAACAAAATTTGTTCATTTCTGGAATTATTGTTCCATATTTTTACCTTACTGAAAAATATCCACCTCTACTTTTAATTAATAATAACACCCAATTGGGGGTCTTGCAAGTTTGCTAAAGTTTGCAAGTTTGCAGTATTTTGATCATGAAGCAAGTGGTTATAGCCTCAATTGATTTTTTTTAAAAAAAATGATGGAGTAATGTGGATGTGAACTGTATATATATAGTATATATAGATTGAGCATCCCTTATCAGGAATTCCAAAATCTAAAATACTCCATAATCTGAAATTGTCCACATGGGTGGCTTGAATAGTGATATTCTTGTTTTCTGATGGCCCAATATATATATTTATTTATTCATTCATTCATTCATTTCAAACATTTATATCCTGTCCTTCCCACTGCCCCCCCCCCCGGGGGGGAGGGGACTCGGAATGGCTCATAACTGGCAACCATTAGATGCCTAGTACTATAATTATAATAACAATTGCAATTAAAATGATTAGTTAAAACATCAATTATAAAACATCCATTTCAAACTATACAAATCCAAACTCACAATCCAAGGCCTGACCATTGTCAGTCACATAAGTCATTTACATTATTATAGCTGAGTCTGCTGCTCAAATGTTTGGTCTCACAACCATTTTTTTCTCCTAAAGCACAAGAGGGAGAGGGCCGACCTGATTTCATTAGGGAGGGAGTTGCTCAGATGGGGGGCCACCACTGAGAAGGCCCTGTCTCTTGTCCCCACCAATCACATTTGTGAGGGTGGTGGGATCAAGAGCAGGACCTCCCTCAATGATCTTAACTTCTGAGGTGGATCATAGAGGGAAATATGTTTGGACAAGTAAGCTGGGCTGAAACCATTTAGGGCTTTATAGGTTAAAGCCAGCACTTTGAATTGTTCTCAGTAGCAGACTAGCAGCCAGTGGTGCTGACGTGGTATGCTCCCTGTTTGCCACTCTGGTGAGTAATCTGTCTGCCACCCATTGGACTAATTGAATCTTCTGAACAGTCTTTAAAGGCAACCCCATGTAGAGTGTGTTGCAGTAATCTATTTGGGATGTAACAAAAGCATGGACCATCATAGCCAAGTCAGACCTCCCAAAGTACAGACACCAAATGTACACTTTCTTTCATGCACTAGATGATTTAAAATAATTTTCAGGTTATGTCTGTGAAGTGTATATGAAACATCAATGAATTTCATGTTTTGATTTGGCTCCCGTGTCCAAGATATCTCATTATGTTTATGCAAATATTCCAAAATCCACAAAAATTAAAAATTGAAGCATTTCAGATAAGGGATACTCAACCTGGACCTAGTAATCTATCTCCCAAATCTTGCAATGGGGGCTTTTAAAATTCATTTAACTTACTGTAAATAACCATGTAATGTATAAGTCAATCTCATATATAAATAATAGGGGACAAGTTTGGGGACCAAAATAATGGATTATGATATAATCCATGGATAAGCCATCACCGTTTTCCTACCAAGGCATTCGTAAAGGCTAGAAGTGGAGAGAGAAGAAAAGGATCTCTACTTCTTTTTGGTTTTCCCATGATGATCTCACGTTTTGCCACTCTGCTCAGAGAAGGGGATGGTTCCTTTTTTGATAAGAGTTAAGGTACAGTACTCACATTGATCCATGGATAAAACAGCCAGATTTTTTAGTCAACATTTTGCCATATATTTCTAGACTTATACATGAATATATTCAGTAAGTTCAATTAACATTGAAAGCTCTCATTGCATCATGAATTTAACATACACATACATACACACTTGCACTTAATTTCTTTCCCACTCATTCAACAAACAAAATGCTTTGGCAATTTAACGGTTATTATCCCATAACTGAATGCCTGCAGGTTTTAAAGAGTGCTAGCTTATTGAAATGTCTTTAAACTTCTGCCACAGTTACTGTCATATTTTTTAAAAATCACTAGGACTAAAAACACTTCACTGAGAAAAAATAGTTGCAACTGTTACTTATATATATGTTTTAAATAATATATATGGGGGTGGTTCATAGTCTCTTATGAAAGTAAATTTGATTTCTTTCAAGTTTAACATTTCACAAGGAAAATTCTCAAAATGCTCTGTGGGATATCTGTAATGTTACTTATTGAAAGAAAATTGAATGAAAAGGAAAGCAGTTGTTTTGGCTTGCCTTTGATATGTGCTCTAAATAAACCAATTGCATTGTCCAAAGTTGCACTGAAACTGTGACTTAGGGTCCAGCAAATGTTTCCAAGACAAGAAACAACTCTTGTTTCCCTGATTTATGATCCTTTCCTTTGCCTACCATATCCAGTATGTGTTGTTCCTCAAGCACGAGAGCCTCTGGAATTTATAGTTCTTGGTGTGATAGATGAAAAGGCACACATATACACTCTCCCTCATACATCCTAGTTGAATTGCACAAAGACAATTATAGAGAGTGCTCTACAATTAAGTAGAGAAGACTCATAAATTGGGGCCATTCTATGAGATCCATCAATTCAGAATTTAATTGAGATGATTGAAATATCACTTCTGATTGGCTTCACCAAATTTCAAAAGATACAAGTTGAGTGCTTGTGATCTGAAATGTTTTGGATTTTTTCAGATTTTGGAATACATGCATATACATAATCATATCATCTTGGAGATGGGACCCAAGTCTAAACATGAAATTTGTTGATGTTCATACACATAACCCAAAGTTGATTTTGAATGTTGTTGTTGTTGTGTGCCTTCAAGTTGTTTCCAACCCAATGAAAACCCTAAGGCATTTTTGTGGTTGAGAGTTTGTAACTTGCTAAAGGTCACCCAGTGGGTTTCCTTGGTTGAGGGGGGAATCAAACTCTGATCTCTAGATATGTAGTCCAATACTCAATCCACTACACCACACTGGATCTAGTCCATTCTCATATTTTATAATCCTAAACTCTTTAGTACCCAAGTCCAGCTGATAGATGTCATTGGTCAATGTGGGGAAAGTGCAGTACAGATCAACTGATGCCAAGGGAACATCAAAGGAGGCAATGAAAGATACTTCATGTGAACCAACATTTCACGACATGTACTTCCTCCTTCTACAACTTCTTTTAGTAATAATAAAAGTTCAGTTGTTTTAGTGACGCAACTTTTGTCCATTGCTGTAACCTAACCGTTTTGAATTTGCTCTCAGCACAAGTTATCTGATTCACTCTTGATTATAAACCTAGGATAGCAAAATGCTTTAAAGTTGTCTCTTGCCTATAACACCACACACATGTAAATTTATTAGGTCTTTTGTGGATGGAAAGGACCTTGAAGAAGTGGTTGATGTGTAAATTGAGTAGAGTTAGTGCAGACTCCAAAGTATAAGCACCCTTGTATAACAAACACAATAGTGTTTCTGCCCACTTGTATGCTCTCCATCCCTGTCACTTTCTCATACTCTCATCTCAACGAAGTACCGTGAATAGCCTTTTTCCATTCTGATGTGGTGCTCTTTAATATTTTAGTACCCCTTCTTACTTGATTTTGGATCTGCTGGTTTGCGACTTCTATGAACTTTCTAGTTTTTTCTCACAGAAAAGTTTTTCTTAAAAAAATCACAAGTACAGGTTGAGTATCACTTATCTGGAAATCTGAAATACTTCAGAATCCAAAAATGTCCATGTGGGTGTCAGAGATAGTCACTCCTTTGCTTCATGATTGTTCAATGCACAAAAGCTTTGTGCTGTGCAGAAAAGTATTAAGAGTATTCTGTATAAAATTTCCTTCAAGCTATGTATATAAGGTGTATATGAAACAAATGCATGTTGTGCTTTGAATTGGATCCCATCTCCCAGATATGTACATATATGAAAATGGAGTAAATGTATGCCAATACAGGTATTCCAAATTATCCAAAATATGTCTGGTCCCAAGCATTTTGGATAAGAGATACCCAATTTGTTAGAAGGCAGCAGTGATGTCACTTTTACCTGAAATCTTACTTGACCATATTGTTAAAGTGATATTTATGTGATTTCAAACTGAGGATGAATTGCAGTTCAAAATGTAGGAATTACTTGGAAGAAATAAATCACCAGGAACATAAGAAATATTTATAAAGCTGCTTAAGTCTATAGAAACAGACCTAACTAACTAACATCACTAACACCTGTCAACAAGGATGGAAACAAAATGGTCAATATAAATTCCAAACCCCAAGAAAGCATGTATTGGGGGTTGCAGTAAGTATTATATTAATCTCAAATACAAGCAAAATGGTACTTAAAATTCTACAACCATGAGTTTTACCATATATGGAGTAAGAAATGCCAGATGCCCAAGCTGGGTTCAGGAAACGAAGAGGCACTAGGGATCATATTGGAAACTGATGTTAAATAATGTTTGTCCATGATGCTGACAAGGATTACAAAACCCAACTGCCTAGTGGTAAGGGTCTTAGTGATTACTTATTCAAGAAGTGGAACTGGAGGTAGCAATAGTAGACCAATGGAAATGAGCAAGAAATACAACAGACATACTATTGCATTGGGAACTGGATCTATCAAACACTTGAAAAGAGAAAGGTCAGTTGTCTCATTTTATGCATGTTTACTTGGACTTGGACAGAAGTCAATTAACCATGTGCCAGTTCACGGTCCACAGAACACTGTGTCAATCATCATGACACACAAGCAAAAGGAGATTGTAATGATTTGAAAACTTATTGAAAACTTGTGATGCTAAAACCTAGATTCTAAAACCCATTCGCCTGCTGACAGGTGACATACTCACTACAGTGGAAGAGCAAACACCCCTGCTTTGAAATTATGCATTGATTGTATTACATGTCCATTGTCTCAAATAGCAGTTTGTATTACCAGGTTTTCAAAACAGCAATAAGGGACAGTCAAGCTTCATGACATGCAGAGTTGACAAACAAGGAACAGCTATTAACAAATGTGTACTCTATCTGAATCCCAAATTAAAGTATTGATTTCGGTTAACTTAAACATGGGTTTCTCTATAAAATGGATTTATTGTCCATACTCCGTATATACACACCATATATATTATACACAAATTGTATATCTGTCTTTGCAAAGGGCCCACCCCCCAGAATATAGGGGGTTTTGGCATCTTCTTCAGTCTAAATTAAAAGAAAAGTGTCCAACCCATAAATACAGAGTATCCCTTATAATAAGGAACACCTGTGAGCTAATAAAATAAATGCTGTAAATAAATAATGAATGAATGGGATTTCTCATAAATAAACAAACAGACATCCCTTATAATAAAGGACACCTGTTAATCCTATGTGGAGTAAGCCTGTCAGTCATTAAATTAGGGATATCTCTTATAATCAGAGACACTTGACTACCCCCTATGTAACTAAAGCTATACTGAATAAATCTGGATTGAAAGGCTCCTGAATTGCTCCAATGCAACCCCCAGCCACACAGGCCAAGGGTGCATCAGAGCCATGACTTCCACTGCTGCATTTCCATCATCAAGTAGCTCCCTTCCAGATACTTGCTGCTAATGTTTAATTTCTGGTCACATGGCATGGAGCCTTGGAGTAACATCACTAGGAGTGTGTATCACCAGCAATCTCTGGGAGGGACCTGCTCAGAATCAGTGATGGTTCATTGGCACTGAGTCGGTCAGGATTTAGCCTAATCCTCTTGTCTATACTTCTGAAAGTTCTTGAATCCCGTGTTTCATTGATCTGGTTGAATGGCTGGATACAGCAGTTCTGCTTCAAATCACATAGAATCATAGAATCATAGAATCAAAGAGTTGGAAGAGACCTCATGGGACATCCAGACCAACCCCCTGCCAAGAAGCAGGAGTATTGCATTCAAATCACCCCTGACAGATGGCCATCCAGCCTCTGTTTAAAAGCTTCCAAAGAAGGAGCCTCCACCACACTCCGGGGCAGAGAGTTCCACTGCTGAACGGCCCTCACAGTCACGAAGTTCTTCCTCATGTTCAGATGGAATCTCCTCTCTTGTAGTTTGAAGCCATTGTTCCGCGTCCTAGTCTCCAGGGAAGCAGAAAACAAGCTTGCTCCCTCCTCCCTGTGGCTTCCTCTCACATATTTATACATGGCTATCATATCCCCTCTCAGCCTTCTCTTCTTCAGGCTAAACATGCCCAGCTCCTTAACCTTAACCATGGACACCTTAAAGCAGCTGACAAGTGAGTCCACTTTATTTTGGCCATGTAGGCACAGTCCAAATGTATAACTGAAGCAGTACTGTCACAAGAAGATGGAAAAATGTTAGGAGTAGGAGATTCTTCATGCATAATTAAGTTTCCCTGATATTGAACTGAATGCAGCCATTCTACGTTGGACAAAAAGGTCCAACCTCTTCTATAGGAGAATTCTTCCCTTGTATAAGACACCAATGAAATTCTTCCCAGTGATTTCCTTTTTTTAAACAAAAAATATGCTTCCTTGCAATGAGATATCATTTCTTGCCAAAGAGAAAATGTGGAACTTTCTTTATATCCATGCCACACTGCATGCAATTTGACTTTTTTCTTTATTTTTTATTTAAGGAATGTCTCCCATTCCTATTTATTTAGGGATAGAGGAACAAATAGAAAGCTTTGCTCCAGCAGAGACCAAACTGAAATTGCACAAGGAAATGAGACACAATAAATATTTCATCGTGGTGTTAAAAGTTCTGTGTATATTTATATATATAAACTTTATAGCTGGGTTAAAAGGTAATAAGATTTCATGCTTCAGAGCATAAGAAGATCACCTAGGGAGAAAAGAAGCAGGGAAGGAATTTTCTTCAAACACTCAAAAGCTCCAGCTAAAAGAACAAGAAGATCTTTTGTTGTTGACTATTTGGGCTAGGATTTGAAGATGAACAAAGCTGAAATGTGCCACATCATAGATCAAAGTCTTTTTTTTCCCTGTTGATTCACTAACAGCTAAGAACACTTGTATTTTAGTAAAATAATTGCAAATATTATACATATTAATGAGATCATGAAGCACCACTTGACACCATGGTCTACTTCTATAACTATTTACTAAGTGCCACCCAATACCAATGATGCAGTGGTAAATTCTGAAGCTGATGTATTCATCACAACAATTTCTGTAGCACACCATAGCACACCCCAAGAGATGCCCTAAAAAAACCCAAAAAAAACAGGCACCTATATTTCTATAAGCTCATCCCAGATGTTTCAATTCATGTTTTCCTCTTGCTCCTATAGAGAACCAACCTTTCAGGGACAGATATTTTGTAAAAACAAAACAAAAAATGTACCACAATTGCTAGCCGAAGACCAAGCAACCTCCAGTACTTTGTACTTCACCAGGGGAAACTCACAACATATTGATATTGGGGAACAATATCCTCCTAACTGCTGTGAGACATCAAATGATCTGGAGAACATTTCTGAACACATGGATCCAGATTTATGGATGCACAACTTGAATCCATGCAGGATCTTTTTCTGCAGTCCCTATAAAGTCACAATAGTGAAACTATTGCTGGAATCATAACTGGTCCCTCAGACCAACTTTATTGGCAATCGGCCACATGGAAAGAAGGGAATCTGTTCTGCTGGCAACCAGAGTGTGGATGAATAATATTTCCATCCCATTTCTGCTGTGATTGTCAGAAGTGGGCCTCTGTCATGCTTCCCTTTCACAGCCTCTTTTGCTAATGGGAGTGGGATAATTTTATATTCCATGGGGAAATGTGTACATACTTACCTACACTTTTTATTGCATTTTCATCGAATATGAGGGCCATTCACATGACATAATTACAGAGCTATTACTGCACTTTGCTGAGACACCGTCCTATGGAATCTTGATCTGCAATTCGGGCAAGCACTGGTACTATCCGGCTAAGAATCCTAAATGGCCCTCCATAAAAACAATGTCCAGGATTCCACAGTACAGTACACTGGCAGTTCAAGTAGAATAATAGTGTTACAATTCAGTGGTTTGAACAAGCCAACAGGGTGTTTCATTTCAATGCAACTGAGGACTCAACATTTTCAACACAAAATGAATTTCTTTTCTCCAGACAGATGAACATTTCTCTAGAAACCTCCCAGAAGTACTGAAAATCTTGAAAGGGAAGAATAAAATAAAAATTATATCACTTTATCACTTTTGGAGGTCTTTCTGAATGTTCATTCACAAAGCAATAATTTTCACCTTCATGTTTTCCACTTTACATTCATTTTTTTTTTGTGGAATGTTAAAGCAGAACAGAGAGTAAGGATTGTAACTACTATATCCAGGACTGCAGTTCAACTCCACCTTCAACTTGCATAAATATCTCTTTAGTAATCTAATCAAGTGATATTTCAAGGAATAGCTGATACTGACTTACACAGATTGAGTATTCCTTATCCAGAATGTTTGGGATCAGAAATATTGGGAATTTTGTGGGATTTTGGAATCCCAATATTTGCATATATGTACATAATGAGATATTTTGGGAAAGGGACATAAATCTCAAAATGAAAATCATCTATGTTTCATATATATAATAAACTTGGCTTGAAAGTGGGTCAAAACCCAATTTGTTCCTAAACCTGCATTCTGAAGCAAACCAAAAATGGAATGAAACAAAATCCAAGGTGTTTGTTTGGGAGATACCTGGTATAGTTGACAAATCCTCTTTAGTATCTTACTGCAGTATTTAATTGGTCCCAATAGAAAGCAAACCAGCAGCTTTGATGGCTCTGTGATCAAACATGTGAATTTCAAACAGGGTGGGAAATGATGTTCAGATCTGAATATTAGTTATATCAGAGGTGAGCAATATGTTGTCTGTGAGTTGTTTGGGACCCCTGGATCTCATTTTTGGAGCTTTTGAAGCCACACTCTGTGCCCCGAAACCTCAATTACTCCCAAATGACCACCATTTTCAAAGAAAATAGAGATGTCTGCCCTTACTTGGTGGGAAAATTGGACTCTGGTCCTGTACAGCGTTGCCCTTCTTTAGCTGTACTATAGTCTTATAAATCAGAATGCTGAGAAAACTGACTGGATAGGCAATGCAGAAAGGAAGTAACAGCAAACAACAAATGCTGAGGCAATAAAAGTGAGAAGTAATAAATTTAAGGCCGATGTAGGGATTATTCAGAACAGTCTTATGGAGCCCCAAGTATCTCCCTTCTGAGCATTCATCACCTACAAAATTTCCCCAATACAAAAAATTCTGGTCAGAGACCCTTGTAGGAGACAAATTTCTGTTTAATGGAAACATTTGGAAAATAAAATGGGCAAGTGATAGCTACAGGAATCAGCATGAGGGATTGTGTGCATGTAGGATGCTGGATCTAGTAATTAATGTGTACCAAGGAAGTGGACATGTGTTTTTGTGCAGTGGGAACTTAGTATCCACTAGGGTTTGGTTCCAGGACACCCTGTAGCTACCGAAATCTATGGATGTTCAAATCTCATTATTTGTAATGGAATAGTAAAATGATGTCCTTATATTAAAAAGTAAAACCAATGTTTGTTTGTTTTCGGATTTTTAAAATATGTTCAAGCTGTGGACAGTTGAATCTGTGGATGCAGAATCCATGGTCATTCTTCAAGGTGGGTTTTAATCTAGTAAATTGGGGAACAGGGAGAAAGGAATTAAACCAGACTATTATAGGCACTCTATGGGCCCTTCCACACAGTTCTATAACCCAGAATATTAAGGCAGATAATCCACAATATCTGCTTTGAACTGGGTTATCTGAGTCCACACCGCCATATAACCCAGTTCAAAGAAGATAATATGGGATTTAATACAGCTATTTGGAAGAAGCCTTTATCTGTGGATTCATTATCAGCTTGAAAAAAAATTAAAAATCCAAAAACCATACCTTGATTTTGCCATTTCATAAAAGGTACGCAATTTTACTTTTGTATATAATGGGGCTTGATCATCCACAGATTTTGGTATCCATGAGGAGGGCTGTTTTGGAACTAGACCCTTTGGATACCAAGAGACTATTGTATTTTATTCTGAAAGCTCAGATGTCCTGGGGAATGTTGACTTCATAGAACTATAGCATCCCTAAAGAAATAATCATGTCAACTAAAAATCACATTTCCAATGGGACGTTTCAAAAAATATGCAATGGCCATTAGTCTTGGATGTAGAATTCAAAACCTTTCTAACCTTTCT
Source organism: Anolis sagrei ordinatus (assembly GCF_025583915.1). Classification (NCBI taxonomy): domain Eukaryota; kingdom Metazoa; phylum Chordata; class Lepidosauria; order Squamata; family Anolidae; genus Anolis; species Anolis sagrei. The sequence continues at coordinate 17,679,933 of NW_026845477.1, read as the reverse complement.
CTCTTTCCTCTTTGAGTAACGTGTTTTGAAACTGAAGAGTTATGGCAAACTGTTTGATGAAACCCTGTTTAATTTTAACCCAGTTAGCTGCAGCAGTATGCAAATGTTTATTCCTCTATTTTAAATATTATATTATTTTAATAGGGTTGGTGTTGCCTGCTTTGCTTTTTCTTTTGGAGAAGCTTTTTCATACAATGCGATTGAACATAGCAACCTGGTCTTGAGTTGAGAAGGATCACCGCTTTCACCTTTCTCCGACAAGGTTGTGTGGTTGCTTTTTAAATTCCTTTTTGCTGCTGGTGGTCTATTCCAACCCCACTTTTAGTTGTGTCTCTCTTTGGAATATACAGTGTTTTTGTGTTACAGGGAATGGGCATAGGTTATTTTTAAGCTGACTGGATCTGGCATAAATCACTGGATGGGCCCGTGTTTGCTAATTACCCTTGACTAAATCCCAATTTTGTGTTTACTGACACTAAGAATTCTGAATTAAAAGGGAACTCTTGCCTCGCCAGCCAACGCAGCCATAAAATATACATTAAAAGCCTTTCTTTGCAGAGAGCAGGTGTTGAGACCACAAGTCCTAACCAGAGAGAAAGAGAGAAAGAGAGAAAGAGAGAAAGAGAGAAAGAGAGAGAGAAAGAAAGAAAGAAAGAAAGAAAGAAAGAAAGAAAGAAAGAAAGCAGTCATTGGGTGCAAAATGCATGATTGAGTGAATCGCAAAATGCATTTGTACATTGTGTGTTATGCTTGGACATTTAAAGCAAAGAATGCTGCATGATTCAAAACCCTTTCTCTCCTCTTTGGATCATGATAGATTGGGAGGGAACATCATCTGCTTGCATATGATTTGAGGGAGAGAGAGGAGAACAGAGTGTCAGGGAAGGGAGCCAAGGGAACAATTAATGGGCTGAGTAGCCTGATGGGAGTGGACAGGGAAGGAAGATAAAGGGAATTATGCATGTTCAGAGGGAATGCGCCAGCAATGGAAGGATGGGTGGAAGTGGAGTAAAGAGATTAAGGTTCCTGGTACAAAGAAAGCATGGCAGGAAGACTGGGAGGAAGAATTGCAATCATTTAGATGTATGCAAGCAGGAGAAACGGCCTCTGAGCACCCCTAAGGCTAGCCCAGATGACAACAATTCAACTTGGGGAGTTGAGGAAGGACCATAACATAATGATGGGATGTATGCCCTGCATGTAAATACATTAGGCTTTCTTTCTAGTATCTTTTATTTAAAGGAACTTTTAGAATGGCTTCTGGAGAGAAGGAGACACACTTTCCCTAGCTGGACACACTATGTTGGGATACAGTTACCATCATACTGGACCAGTGTGATCTATAGCTGATGGACCATACAATCTAGCACATCTAAAAGGCACTAAAGAGTCAATGCAATTCTGCACTGTATCAACAGGAGTATGGAGTCTAGGCTGAGGGAAGTAAAAGCCACACACTATTCTGCTTTGAGAGCCCCCACTGGTGCAGTGGGTTTAACCGCTGAGCTGCTGAACTTTCTGATTGAAATATCGTAGGTTCAAATACAGAGAGTGGTGTAAGCTCCCACTGTTAGCCCCAGCTTCTGACAATCTAGCAGTTCGAAAATATGCAAATGTGAGTAGATCAATAGGTACTGCTCCGACGGGAAGGTAATGGTGCTCCATGCAGTCATGCTGGCCACATGACTTTGGAGGTGTCTTTGGACAATGCCGGCTCTTTGGCTTAGAAATGGAGATCAGCACCACCTCCAGAGTTGGGCACAACTGGACTTAATGTCAGGGAGGAACCTTTACCTTATTCTGATTTGGTCAAACCTTAGCAGGACTACTGTGTCTAGTTTGGGGCACCAAAATTCATGAAGGATATTGAAAAGTTGGAATAATAATAATAATAATAATAATAATAAACAACTTTATTTGTATTCCGCCCTATCTCCCCGAGGGGAGTCAGGGCGGATTCCAACATAACAATGACAAACATTCAATGCTTACACAAAACACATGATACCGACACAAAATACCAGAAAAACCCCACATATAAAAGTAGCATTGAAACCTAACATCAAATTAAAAACCTAGCATCAGTAAATTAAACCTGACATCATTAAATTAAACCACACATAGTCAAATAAAATTCTTTAATAACATAAATCTAAACAAAACATGTACAACAGCCAGAGAAGAGCCACCAAAATGGTAAAAAGTCTGCAAGTCAAGCCCCATGAGGAGCAACTGAGGAGCTGGGTATGTTTAACCTGGAGAAAATAAGATTAAGGGGGCATGGTAGCTATATTTAGATATTTGAAAGGATGTCATGATGAGGAGAGAGCCAGCTTGTTTTCTGCTGCTGTAGAGATTAATGGAACAACAGTTTCAAATGGCAGGAAAAGAGATTCTACCTAAACAGTAGGAAGAATATCCTGATGGTAAAAGCTATTTGGCAGTTGAATATACTGCCTTGGAGTGTGGTGGAGTCTCCTTCTGTGAAGGCTTCTAAACAAGAACTGGATTGCCATCTGTCGGGAGTGCTTTGATTATGAGTTCCTGCAGGGCAAGGGGTTGGACTGGGTGGCCCTTGGGGTTTTTCCCAACTTTGTGATTCTGTGATACTATGGTTAATTTGATAGCTTGATATGTTAGGAGTCCTGCCTTAACAGTAAAAGTTCTTCTTAATTAGGTCTACAACTCCCAGGATAACTCAGACACCTGTGGGATGACTGTCTCTTGGTCTAGAATTGTGCATGTGGTACCATTCTGCAAGAGGATGAATGTTAGGTTATGGTGTCATTAATATATATGATTGCACATTGAGTTGTGCATTTGTTTTCTTAAAAGATTATATATATATTTGCCATTCAGCATAAGAGTTGTGTGCCTCAATTAATGTATAACTACTTGTGAAGATATTTATGCTATGCGATCTGCATCTTGTCTGTCTATCTTACTTTCTTTCTATCACACTCCAGGGGAATCCAAGTCCTGTCCATAGCTTGTCCTGTCCATAGCTTGTCCTATCCATAGCTTGTCCTGTCCATAGCTTATATGTTGCTGATTTCATCTTGATCACATCAAAGGATTGCAATGAAGGTAATGTGTTAAATCTATATATTACCTAAATATTAAAATATTCTTTACAAGTTAATGGCAAAATGACTTCCAAAGCTAACTCAAAAATTGCCCTTATTTTCCCAAAAGTATGTCTGCATATAGTATGAGATTGCATTACTGATAGGGTTGCTAAGTGACAACAAACCACTTGCTTACAACACCATTTAAAACGGGAGGGAGAGAGGGGAACTGAAACACATAAAGCCAAGGAAATGAAGAGTTAATGATATCATCAATCTTCCCATGCCACTCTAACGAAAATAAACACAGCGGTCTTATCAAGTATGAAGGAATACATATTTCATTCCAATGCCACCTTCGCTCTGACCCAGAGATTTCTCTTGCCTAGTTTACTTTGGTCATTTTACTTATGGGGTATGTATGTTATTTTTCATTTATTTATGTATTTTGTTATTGTTGCTAAGCAGCTTGGATACACAAGAGAATTGAAAAGGTAATGAGTATGCACAACCATGTGAAGCACAGAGGCAGAGCTTGTAAATGCCTTCCCAGAAGTCTCCATTATAACCACTAAGCTGGGGCATTCTGGAAGTTGTGGTCTCATAAAGATGAGTTTTCCCAAACTGAATAGAAGCTATCTGAGAGCTATCTCAAAGGGTTCTCCTATAAGTTGGAATTTGGAAAGTTATAATTTTCTGGCAACACAGAGAGGAGAGGGTTATGATCAATTCAGTCTGTTCTGCTTCTTCTATTTTTGTTTTTCTTTGGAAGATTTCTAGTCAGCAGTTCCTTGACTAAAAATGGAAATACACAATTTCTATCACAATGAGGTGGGAGATTGTACATTTGTGGAAGTGTTAACACTAACCACAGATATGGCCCAAATCCACAGTGCTCTTTGGAAATGGGCAGGGCACTATCTTGGAAATTACATACAAACAAACACAGATACAGACAGACAGACATATTTCACTTTTATTATGTATATAGATTTATTATATTTATTTATATGCCACTTTTTTTCTATTAAAAGATACTCAAAATATGTGGTACATGTGTGTGTGACTTCTGTAGAAGTAGAAGCAATGGACCCTCGTTCTATCTTCATTGTCTGGCTAGCTCTAACCTGGGACAGCCATTCATTTTAGAGACATAGTTCCCAAGCACTGGTCATCCAGATATTTTGGATCTCAGCTCCCAGAATTGCTGACGGATGACCAAGCTGGTTATGGCTTCTGAGAGCTGAAGTCCAAAACATCTAGAGGGCCAATGTTTGGGAACCATTGCTTCAGAGCACAGATAAGCTACTGCATGTGTTCTGGGGGCCAGGTTTTCAATTCAAAGCTTTTATATGTTGCACTCTTCCCCCAAAATACTGCTTTCTTTTCATGTATGTGTTCAGCCAAAATGACTACTGGAAGCCATAGTTAGGATATGGAGGAAGCAGAAAGCAGAGAGGGTGTGGAGTACGGGCATTTTTGCATGTTCTGAAAGCTCAGGGTATGAGTTTGATCCACCAAAAATTGAGGAGATTCAGATGGAGTTTGAGAGCCATAAGATTAGACCCAATGGTTACATGCAACTTGTAGGTTGCACACATCCCACTCCTGTTTTGGTGCCTGTTTTTTTTTTTAAAAAAAAAACCAAAACAGGAATTTTTTGGAGGGCATAATGGTGGATTTTACAATTCTCCATGTTGGAGCGTGCATTCACACAGAGAGGGAGAGTTTATTGTATAAGGTAAAGCTAATCACATCAAGCAATACAAGGATTACCTCCACTTCTATCCCAACCCTTTTAAAATAAGGACATTTTGCTTCAGCATATATTTGCATACTGCAAATATATGCTGATTTTGCACATAGCCCATACATTTTATATATATCCAGCCATGCATCAAATTGTTATTTCTTTCTTTGGGGGTGGGGTGGAACAAGAGTGGAATTGTTTCTGATCTTGCATGAAATGACTGTGGTGCGCATAAAAGCCATGTGCCAGCTTCTATCCGACTATGGTATGATCAAGCAATGGAAAGGAAGAAAAAAGACTTTGATAAGGAAATACTCTAACTGTATTCAGTTTTTAATCATTCTCTCTTGTGACCTTGTTCCATTTTCAAGGTAAGATATTCAAGTGTGTGCTTTTCCTTGTGTCCTCAAAGTGATGCCATCCACTCCAAAAAGGGAGGTGTCAACCAGTTCACATAAACCAACATTTGTTTAAGTGCCAGTAATATTTAAAAGGAGCGAGGACCTTACAGGGATAGGCAGAGTCAGAAACAGACTGAAAACTGAGCCTGCATACCGAACATAAAAAGTAAAATGGCATGAAGTGCTGCAGAAGAGGCCACATATGACTGACTGAAACAATGAAATGACAAATAAGATGATGATGATGATGATGATGATGATGATGATGATGATGATGATGATGATGATCAAACTGCAAAGACTCTGGCACAAGCCAGTAAAGGTGGTCCCAGTGATGATCGGCACACTGGGTGCAGTGCCTAAAGACCTTGGCCTGCACTTCAACACAATCAGCGCTCACAAAATTACCATCTGCCAGCTGCAGAAGGCCACCTTACTAGGATCTGCACGCATTATTCGCCGATACATTACACAATCCTAGACACTTGGGAAGTGTCCGACGTGTAATCCAATTCAATAGCCAGCAGAGTGTCTGCTGTGGACTCATCTTGTTATGTTTCAAATAATAATAATAATACGAAGAAGAAGAAGAAGAAGAAGAAGAAGAAGAAGTAGAAGAAGAAGAGCAACAACAACAAACAAACAAACAACAACAACAACTTTATTTTTATACGCCGCCTCCATCTCCCTGGAGGGACTCAGCGGCTTACATGGGGATGAGCCTGATCAAACATAGTTAAAATATAACACACTAAAATACAAAAAAACAACAGCATAAAACAGAATAAAACAACATTCTAACAGAATATAAGAGCAACCATCAAACCAACAAGCAATGAATCTGCAATAATGATCAGTTTCTGGGCACAGGTGGGCAGACTGTTGCAAATCAATTGTGAGGATGGAGCTGATGGATAAAGTACCTCAGGTACAGAACAGAAGTAAAGTGTGAGGATGAGATTTCGGGTCCTGGTTGGGGCCAAGATTATCTGGGGGATTGTCTAATCAAAAGCAATGTTTTGTATGTTTCAGGTCTAGGAATCAGCTTGCGAACTTCCTACTGGTATTTTGCTCATGTATAAGTTCCTCTATGGAAGCATGTGGCTGCGATCATATTCAATTCAAGCCTGCAGAAATAGAGTGGTCATTTTCAATTTAAGGAAGCATGTGGCTATGGTCATATTCAATTCAAGCCTGCAGAAATAGAATGTCAATATACATGTTTGCCCATTGAACATGCATGTTGTGTATTAGTGATTGTTGAATCTTGCATCTAGATGCACCCTGACAGTCATTGCAGATTGATGTGCATAATGCATTCAAATATTCATTTGGCATTGCAATGCACTAACCAGTTGGTTTCAACTAATTTTATGAGCAGAAAGTTCCATTCCATCTCCTTAGTGCAGGTTCTCAGCTAGAATTTAGTATGCTAAAGGCTACTGATTTCATTGACCTTAATCACACTAGATCAGAGATGGAAGAGAAATCTGTGGGATCTGATAACCTCAATAATAGCTGGGTCTTCACACTTCTTAAAATGCAAGGTTAAAAGAAACACACTTCACCTTGAAAACCCACACATTTGCCAAGACTGATTTCACATTTTGGATAAGTAAGTGCATACAAAAAAATGTGTTGTTTTTGTTGTTAATTGACTTCAAGTAGACTCCCACTTATGGTGACTGTCCTAGGGTGTGTTTCTTTTTTACAAGATTTATTCTGAGGAGGTTTATCGTTTCTCTAAGGCCGAGAGAGTGTCACTTTCCCATGATCATCCAATGACTTCCATGACTTCACAGAGATTCGCCTGGAGTGTAAGCCCAACAAACCACTACACCATATTGGATTACACATGCCTCACCATCTGTCTTCTATATGTATAATTTTATAAGATCTATAAGTTTGATCACCAAAATGCAAATCATGTGGAATGTGCTAAAAGAAAAAGACATCCTTTGATGTATTTTGGAAGAAGTTTTCAAGTTGCCTCAAAAAGGTTCAAGGCATCTGTTTTCAAAACTTATGAAAAGCTTACTGATCTGGTTGTTTCAGCTCTCATGTCCATATTGTCAGTTTTGAAGAAAGTGTTGCTGGAACATGTTCAACTTCTTTCTCTTTGTGGTGTATAATCATAACTCTCTTCTTTCCATATTCTTTCTGCCTCTGGTATCAAATGTTTTCTTTCAAAAGTCATGTCAAGGAGCACATCTACTTTGTTAATTCCCCCAGAGTGTGTTAGGACAATTGAATTTGTTATTACATTAACTTCAGATTATGCTAGCAGGATGAATACTGCAGCTAAATATTAGAGGGGTTTTATTTTTGAAGAAGAGAGAAAACTATAGTTTTCATACATTCTTCCATGCAAGCATGAAATCATGGAGGATTTATACTGCTGTCATAACATATCTGTATCTAACTAGCCCACACAATATTCAATCTAAATTTGAATCATTTGATAAGATTCCTTGAAAGGACAGAGAGGAACATCTTAGAAGCATTCTTTTAAAGCCACTATGTCCTGATGCCATGGGTTAACCTCTTGATTCCTCTATGTCTTTCTGCACATAGAGCATGGGGATATATATGATGGAAACCTTTGAGCACTGGTTGTGCAAGACTAGTATTCAAAAGAAGAAGAGTGTTAAACAACCATCACTGGGCTGTGTGTGTGCAAATATATGGTATGCAAGCACTATACAGAATGTCAACCATTGTTCTTTATAGTCCTCATCACTCACTCTCTCTCTTTCACACACACACACACACACACCCAAATATGCCACCTTTCTTTTCATTTACTTAACAAACAGCAGTGGAACCAAACAGTCCAGGGACATGCAAAAAAAAAAAGATGACTGTTCCCTCTTCCCTTTGCTTCCTCTATTTTTGTTAACATACTGCACTGAGGAACTTCATTGTATGTTGTGATAAGTGTAAAGCTCAAGGGATCAGGAGAGATGAAATTCTTCTAAAAGCTTCTGCAATTATCTTTGTGATAATGGCATAAGCCCATGGCTCCCCGTTCTCCAGAAGAATTATGACTCAGTATGTAATATCAGCACTGAAGAAAGGAGGTGTAAATATAACTTGATGATATTTTAGAATTTCAGTTGAAACACACCAGCCTACCCACCCCTCCAGAAACTCAATTTTATTTGCTCTACATTGTGTGGAAACATCAAGGGAGGAGGGTGAAGTTTGCTTTAGTGCCACGTTCCACCATATCAGCAGAAGCTTATATCAGATGAAAGATTCTGATCACACTCCATAATGCCTGCATGTTTGTGTTAACGTAATTGCCAGTGCTAATAATTCTGCATTTAGATTTAGTTTCACCTCACCGTCTACATCCCATCATTGTTGTACTGTACAAATAAGGGAAACTCTGAGATTGTACTCAAAACCTTGGGGAAATTGGGCTTTGTGTCTTGAAAGCTTTCCCTACAATCAATCTTTTAAAACCACCACACAATGCTCTGTTGTCTTGTACCTCTAGCTCTGTGGCTTCTTCCTCCCCAATTAAGGAAAGGATTGCTGGTGAACATGGCCTCTTGGCAGGAGTATTTCCATATCAGTCAGTTGGCTAATCTCATCTGCATTTTTCTTCAGTCTTGAAAGGAATGATCCAATAAACCATTTTGATGCTAAAGTTCAGCACCTTGGTTAGTTCCTTTGAAACCAATAGCAGATTAAAATCCAGAGTAGATGAATCACCCTACTGAAGTGAAAAGTCACAGCCACCACGGCATCTCTGGATAGGTGACGGTGCCATAATAACAAACAATAATATCCTTAGCTCCAGCTAGTGTGAACTCAATAAAACAGTAGGATTTGCCTGCCAACCCCCAAAATAACTAGACTACAACAACGGTTTTTGGGTTAAATTATGAGCAACTTTATTAATAGTTACCTAATTAACTTTGATAACTAAGACTAACTTGGTGTATTTGAACTTGGTATGGCAAATCCGAGATAGCATCCCTACCCAGCCTACCCCTCGGCTAATTAGGGCAAAACACCTGGGTTCCCTGGTAGTCTAAACCTGGGCAACCTCTAAAGGAAATGTATGGAGAAGTCTTCCCCAAAGTTATTGAGGCCAAACTCTCCTCATTTCAAGGCCAATTGATTTCACCTCACCCAATCCAAACGATCAGCAGGTGAGTGTTTTTAGTTAATGGCCTTCACCCCTGAGGGGGATTCCTGGTTGAATTAATTCACATAATATAAAAATACTGGTTTGAGTGTTGGACTAGATGTCTGGGCAAATCATACTCTCTCAGCCATGGAGGAAAGCAATGGCAAACCTCCACCTCGTCAGCCTTGCCAGGAAAATCCTATGATAGAGTCAAAGTTGGATTGAGGACACATAACAACAAACTCTTACCAATAGGATTCTAGTCTATATGTAGATGCTAAGCTCTGATCTTCTTTTTAAATCACATACAAATATTTTGCCTGCCTTCCATCTAGGCAGACTGTTATTGCCCTAATGACCTCCACATCACATGCAGGGTCTTGTGAATTACAATTTCCGTGATGTTTCCTAAAGCTACATGGGTCTGTGCAATGGTATTACATGCATTATGAAGTCCAACCCAGTTAGTGTCTGTGATATGAGGTTCTTCGAATGCGCTCTGGCCTATTGATTTCATGTGGTCTGAAAAGGCAATCTCATTTATTATGGCTTGATTTAAGCAGATAAAGCGTGCCTGAAAGGTCACTCATTTTTATCTGTTTCGAGCAAACACCTCCTCCCCCATTCCATTACCACCATATCCAAATCAATGTTGCTTTGCTCTTCCCCCTTTCTGGCTCTCAGGAGTATTGGGTGGATCAATGCTACTTGCCCCACACCCAGTTTGAGAAGAATTACAGAAAAATCAGGCCAAGGAAAGATGAATTGGGCTGAGGAGACTTTGTGCTGGCATAGTGACCTAAAAGGGACACTCAAGTTATCTCTTTCAAAAATAACAAAGGGTTTCCACTGCTCTTTGCTCAGATATTCATGTGAACTGCACATTGTGCATGGGTGCACATTTTGAATCTTGCTTTTGTTATGCAACACTACCATGCAACACAAAGGTTGCATGCCACAATTCATGCATAATTCCACAGGCAGAGATTTATACAATGCAACTCTATTATAGGATCCAAACCATGAGGAAGAGGGAGAGAAGAACAGTAGGTTAACCTTTTGTCCTCCCGATGATCCCCCTCTTCAGCTTTTATTTATTTATTTATTTATTTGGCTTACTTTTACCCCGCCCTTCTCACCCTGAAGGGGACTCAGGGCAGCTTACATATCCAAGGCACAATTCGATGCCCGTGTTGTTGTTGTTCATTCGTTCAGTCGTCTCCGACTCTTCGTGACCTCATGGACCAGCCCACACCAGAGCTCCCTGTCGGCCGTCACCACCCCCAGCTCCTTCAAGGTCAGTCCAGTCACTTCAAGGATGCCATCCATCCATCTTGCCCTTGGTCGGCCCCTCTTCCTTTTGCCTTCCACTTTCCCCAGCATAATTGTCTTCTCTAGGCTTTGCTGTCTCCTCATGATGTGGCCAAAGTACTTCAACTTTGTCTCTAGTATCCTTCCCTCCAGTGAGCAGTCGGGCTTTATTTCCTGGAGGATGGACTGGTTGGATCTTTTCGCAGTCCAAGGCACTCTCAGAACTTTCCTCCAACACCACAGTTCAAAAGCATCTATCTTCCTTTGCTCAGCCTTCCCTAAGGTCCAGCTCTCACATCCGTAGGTTACTACAGGGAATACCATGGCATTGACTAGGCAGATCTTTGTTGCCAGTGTGACAACAATGCCCGTAACATACAACAATAATAAAACACAATAGCACAGAATAGCAAACAACAACAATGTGTTCTCCTTTGCGATCACCTACCTTGCATTCCACCAGGCATGCACAGCTCTAGCTCTGGGGCTTCTTTCTCCTCAATTAATGAAAGTATTGCTCTTGACAGTGGTATTGCCATATCATCCAGCCAGTAGGCTATCACCTACCTTGCATTTCTCCAGGCCTGAAGCCCATGTCTGATATTTCTTACTTTGCTCTTTCCCCTGCATCCCTTTGCCTTTTGCATTGTGTCTTTTAAAAATTATATGCATTAGGTCAGGTAGTCTTAATTATATGCATTAGGTCAGGTATTCTTAATTATCATTGATGGATAGGTGACTGTGAGAGCTTTTTTCAGCTATACAGCAGAATAGAAATGCCATGAATTACACCATAAATTAAAGTGAAAGAAAGCAAAATGTGACCCTAAGGTAACATGTGAACCCCACACTGCATTTGTAGTCCTTGATCTCTCCAGAAGCCCATCCACACTAAACAAACAGAGTGTTATAAACTATTTAAACCACCATGGAAATGTCCTTTGGAATTTTGGGTTTTATATGCATTTTAATGTGGTACTAGTAATATATGGCTGAGAATTCAAAATCCCCCTTCCTCCACTGTTAGTCCCAGGATATCACGGGAAGTTGCCATGGCATTTAAGGAGTATAGCGCTATAATACATGCAAAGGGGACCCAGATCCCCTGGATCACCCTTTTTCTAGACAATTGGGAAAGGCAATTAACAGTTTAAGTAGATTTAAGAGGCCTCATACACTGCTTAACACTTTAAAATCAATTTTAGCAGTCCATGCATGTTCCCAGGGGAAACCAGGGATGGAAAATTGCTTCTAATACCTATCACATTGGCCCACCAGTGATGTAAAGTGCAAACAGACCATAGCCCAAGATTTTTGAGCAAATATGGATGTAGTTGTTCCTACAACCTTCCTGTTTTTGTTGTTTGTTGCCATCAAGTCAGCTTCAATTTATGGTGACTCTATGAATAAGAGACCTTCAAGATTCCTAGTCAACTGCCCTGCTTAGATCTTGCAAATCAGGACTGTGTCTCCCTTGTCTAAGGGTGGTTCTACACTGCCATTTAATGCAGTGTAAGAGTCTCATTAGCCTGTTTGCATCCACAAAATGCTCACTGGCTAATGTGATGAAACCTGGAGTAAGCTGGCTAATATGGCTCCACGTAGGTTAAAAAAACGCAAGGGAAGGCCTTTGACACTGATCCACATAACATCACATGCACATTGCACATTGCTTCTACTCTATGTAGCATTGCTAGGGTTGTGAGATCTGTACCTTTAATGATTAGCAGATCTCAGAGCAGGATGAGGCATCAGAGAGATTCATCAAGCAATATGGAGGTACCTGTTCTCCCTCAACTCCTAAATCCAATTCTCAGGCATCCTCTACTAACATGGCTATTGACTCATCAGTGGAAAGTGACAGTAGACACAGAAAAGTATGTAAATCTGTTATTGTTACTAGGTACACATCAAGATACTTTTGGGGTGAGAAGGGCGGGTAGAAATGCAAGAAATAAATAAATAAATAATCGTGATGTTATTGCTCTGCACCATGTGACAAGACTAGCACTCCACAACACCACAATCTAATTGAGGGAGGACAACTATTTTGTCCTGTCTGATGGAGCTCTATAGTGAAATCGCTTCCTTCCATGTCTTTGGAGTAACAGAAAACATGTTTGATCCATCTTCAATATGGCATCTTTCTAAATTTAAACATGGCTATCATGCCACCTCTACACCTTCTATTCTCCAGGCTAAATGTGCCCAGTTCCTCAAGCCAGTCCTCACAGGACTTGACTTTGAGAACTTTCACCATTTTGGTTGCCCTTCTCTGGACACATTTGAGCTTGTCAATGTCTTCCTTGGATTGTGGTGCTTAGAACTGGACATCACATTCCAGGTAGGGTCAGACCAAATTAGAATAAAATTGCATTATTGCTTCCCTCAATCAAGACAGTATACTTCTATTGACACAGCCTAGAATCACATTTGCTTTTAAGCTGCTACATCACACTGTTGAGTCACATTTAGTTTGTGGTCCACTATGAGTCCTAGATTTTTTTCACAACCTCATCCAATATTGTTCCAGTGTGCCTTACTGGAAAAAAGGAAAACTCTTAGCAATATGTCCTCAAATGCACTTTAATATTGATTTAGGATTGTCTGCGTGCCCTCATCTTTCCTTAAAAACCCTATCCTAGTTTACTCTACCTTGTTCATGCCCAGCATTTTAAATTTTAATTATTACATTTGGCCTGGCCATAGGTTTTTTTAAATGCTGTATGTTATTGTTATTGTTTATTGCTTATTGTGTATTTTTTGTTTTTGAGTTTTATTTTAACTGTTCTGTATTGATTATTTGTTATCGCTTTCGTTTATTGATGTACTGTGGACTTGGCCTCATGTAAGCTGCACCAAGTCCCTTGGGGAGATGGTAGTGGGGTACAAATAAAGTTATTATTATTATTATTATTATTATTATTATTATGTATTTCATTTTTTTCTGCCTAAGTGTAGTGCATTTCTCCCTGTAGAAATTTATTTTGTGAGTTTTAGTCAAGCTCTCTAACCCTTTACAATCATTTTCTATTCTCATTCTTCCCTTCTTTTTTCCCCCTGCAAATTCTGTTTTTTTTTTTTGTCACATTCTGGCAGAATGCATTTTTTAAAAACATGCTGTGTATTTAATAAAAGTTATTTTTAAAAGAATTATAAGTATTTTCTGAATTACAATTAAGCTATGTCAATTTTTCAAAACAGAATTCTGCTCTAAGTGCCCAATTCAACAGGTAAACATTGGTAAAGAAGATACATAAAGGGATACTATGGTATGGGATATAGCAGCTTGGTTAGTGCTATGAGTTATCCTCCTCCTAAGAATCAACATCCAAATAAACACAAGATCTGTGGAAATAATTGGCTAGGTTTCTCGCTGTTTTGGAAATCTAGCTGCTGCAAGAGTAGCAGCATTATAATAATCATATGCAATAAATCCCATATCTTCAGCGAGATGGAAGCCTTTTAAGTCCAAAGGAAAAGAAAGATACTTACCTCAGTACTAGCTTTACCTAGACCAGGAGAATCTCCCAGTACCTTTAATTGCATTTTTATCCTTCATTTGAAATGAAAAGACTGTACTGAAAATTGCAAAGGATACATGAAAGCTAGAGCTTTTTTTTCACACCTCCTCATCCAGTCCTCTTTGAAAATGTCTTGCAGAACCACTGTTACATAATATATCACTACAAAGTTAACCAACAGCGGAATGAGCAACAAGGGTATGAAAAATCCTGGAAAGGGAAGTCTTGCATCTGAAACAAGAAGCTTTTGTGATGGAAATTTTTAAAAGAACATGCCTGTTTTGGAAACTGTGGGCGGATATGGAAGGAAATATCTTCCAGCAACTAGTGCCGTGTTCACATTCCACAAAATTCTGACAATGAACGACAGGTGAAGACCATTCAATACACTGTGTGATATCAAAGCCAGATTTGCTGCCATATGTAGACTCAGAAACTATAAACTATCCTAGTTCTCTGACGAGAATATCTGTTTCCAAAGCTGTTTTCCTGTGTGCTATTTTGACCCAGTGCACAATTTGGGAATCACTTTTTTTAGAGTTTTGTACATCTCAGGAAAGCTAGAAAAGTTTCCATCTTTCATAAAGTGCAAAGACTAGCAGTTTCCTTCTCTTACTCTTACTGTGGTATATTTGACTACAGCCAATCCTATTTCTCTAATGAGAATGTCTTGTTGCCAAAACTATTTTCCCAATTCCATATTCAAAAATGAATACTGGGGTGTGTGAGGACCAGGATATCAGAGTGTAGTCATGATGGCAAACATTGCATTTGGCCATTTTTGATTTTTGGATAATTTTGGATTTTGAAATTCTGGATGCCCAACCTGTAATGTGGGTTGTTGTAGGTTTTTTCGGGCTATATGGCCATGTTCTAGAGGCATTCTCTCCTGACGTTTCGCCTGCATCTATGGCAAGCATCCTCACTACCTCTGAGGATGCTTGCCATAGATGCAGGTGAAACGTCAGGAGAGAATGCCTCTAGAACATGACCATATAGCCCAAAAAAACCTACAACAACCCAGTGATTCCAGCCATGAAAGCCTTCGACAATACATTCAACCTGTAATTTGTTTAAAGTTATGAGGATGTGGCCTCATCAAATAGTTTTGACTTGTTCATGCAGTTTTGTGGGTGTTGGGTAATAATAAGTTGGACAGGAGGAGAATGCATTTTTTACCACACTACTTTTACCATCAAGCTTTTTGAAAAATAATTAAAAATAACGAAAGTAGTGTAGACTCTCAATTAACTGACACTAATGGGAATTGGTAGATGCCTGATAGTTTCTGATTGCTTGAGAGATACTATTAAAAATAAGTTTAACTCCCTGTACAGGGATGTAGGAACAACAAGAAAACTAAAAAAACAAATAAGTTAGTGACAAGAATAACAGGATCCCCAATTATATCCAAGGGATGCTGGAAAGTTAGTCTATGAAGAGGACAGCAGAGACAGGGTAAGAAGATATAAAACACAGATATATAAACCCCATTTTCCTAGTTTCCAGCAGACCTCACAGCCTCTGGTAATGTCTGCCTATATGCAGGTGAAACATCAGGAGAGAATGCTTCTGGAACATGGCCATACAGCCCAAAAAACTTACAGAAACCCAGTGATTATGGCCATAAAATATAGGATAGGAAGCGTTAGAGCTTTGTATTTTCCATTTCTCAAATTTTCTATCGCCTGTGTTTCAAAACACTGTACACCTGCTTTTCTATTCTTCTATCTCTCTCTCTCTCTTCTTTTCTTTTAACATCTTAGAAAATTAGACAACAATGGAAGACAATGGAAGATGTTTAAAATGCCCGTTTTACATCAATTTCCATTCCTTATATATTTTTAATAAAAGAATTATGTTTAACAAATACTATACCCCATTCTGTATCATACCATAAACTCTGTATTGAGTTGATATTGATATTGAAATACAGTAATCAAAAGCAAATTAAGACAAGCTTAAGTTATATAAGTAATACAACAAAGTGTTAACTATTATAAAAAGATCTTTATAGGTGCAATAGGCATTAGTTTTTCAGATTTTTGTTGGTTGCTTGACAGGTCTGGTTGCTTGAGTTCTGATTAACTGAGAATCTACTACAATTACTTTTGAGACCTCAAAAAGCAAGTAGATTCATAGAGTTGGAAGAGACTTTGTGGGCGATCCCGTCCAATCCTCTTCCAAGAAGCAGGAAAACTGCATTTGAAGCACTCCTGACAGATGGCCATCTAGCCTGTTTAAAAACTTCCAAAGAAGGAGCCTCCACTACACTACGGGGCAGAGAGTTCCACTGCTGAACGGCTCTCACAGTCAGGAAGTTTTCCCTAATGTTCAGATGGAATCTCCTCTCTTGTAGTTTGAAGCCATTGTTCCATTGCGTCCTAGTCTCCAGGGAAGCAGAAAACAAGCGTGCTCCCTCCTTAAGTAAGCCATAGGGCTGGGCGGTTTCGTTTCGTTAATTCGTAATTCGTTAATAATTCGTTAATTTTTTCAATTACAAAACGATAACGAACCATTCTGGAGCAATTATTAAAAAAATGAATTTTCAAAAACGTTTTGTAAATGCTTCGTATTTCGATATTGTATTCGTTTCGTTATTGTTTTGAGGTCATTTCGTTATTATTTCCGCATGTCTGGGCCAGTTTTATGGTTTAATTAGTGAAAAAAAATTATAATATCACACCAACAGTCAACAACAGAGGGAGAGGGAAGCTTCAGAAGGTTTTGGAGGTTTTTTAGCGTATTTCGCGGTCGCGTCCGCCATTAACGAATCGATTCGTTATTGTTTCGGAAATCGATTCGTTAATTTTTTACCATTTACGAAATTTCGTAAATATCGAACTTTTTAAAAGGAAAATTTTGTAATTATTTTAAATATCGAAACAAAAAAAACCCCCAAATACAAATCGATTTTAGAAACAAATTTTTCCGTTGTTACCCAGGCCTAATGGCCATGCCCAGGGGCGCTTGTTCTCCAGAAGCTTGATCATTTTAGTTGCCCTCCTCTGGACACATTCCAGCTTGTTAAAATCCCCCTTCAATTGCGGTGCCCAGAATTTATTTATTAATTATTTATTTACTTTATTTATATACCGCTTTTCTCAGCCCTCAGGAGACTCAAAGCCGTGAACAACATTGATACAAAACACAATATTCCAGGTGTGGTCTAACCAAGGCAGAATAGAGGGGTAGCATGACTTCCCTGGATCTGGACACTAGATTCCTCTTTATGCAGGTCAAAATCCCATTGGCTTTTTTGCCGCTGCAAAAAAAGTAATTTTTTTTAAAAAGCCCCTTAACATCAACAAACTAATTATATTTGTGGAACTTTGAACTCTATCTAATTACTTTGTGGTAGCAGCTTTACCAGGGCTGAAATTAGATTTGTACAAATGTATAGTGTGCAATAGCTTGGCACAGCATAACCGGGGCCATGTGCCGGAGGGAAGCCATGGTTTCTTGTGTGTGTGCTTAATGAATTTGTTTCCACATTCCTGGTAACACTGAAGCATTATCCAGGCCAAACATCATCCATCACCTCATACAACGGCTCCTCTTTGCTATCTCCGTAATTTGCATTTGGTTCTGAATGTATTTCAAGTGGATTTATTCCTATCTGCCTTTCTCTCTCTTCCCATTTGGGGCTTTCCAGGTTGCTGTTTGTTCTCCTCACCCCATGGCAGCACCAATTGTGATAAATCATTTAAAGTTTGACTGCTTTGTTAATATCGGGTATTCATGTGGAGCTGACACTTTAATTGCCTCCACATGTGGAGATGCAGCCTAAAGATTTCCTAATGGTTTTGAGTTACCTTTGTGAGTCGCAGTGGCGAGTCATTTAACAACAAAACCTTTAGGCATTTGTGAGTGGGGAAAATATAGGTGTCCTCGCCACTGCCTGGTGCAAAGCCATATTTCAATTATCCAAATTATATGTCTAGGACTCTGAAAAATGAGCTCATGTATAAACGAATGGAATTTCTATAGGGGTGAGTTTATACACTGTACTTCTAATCATGACAAATCTAGAGGCTTTCATCTCTGTTTCTTCGAGTACATTCAAATAGGCAGTGGTTTGAGATTGTTTTATCCATTTAGGCACTTCCCTTCAAGCATGATCCAAAACAAAACTGAAAACACAAAAAAAAAACCAAGCTGAAATGTCTTGGCAAACTCAAAGATACTTGCCAAAGACTTGGAAAATAGTAAAGTTGGTCCCACCCAGTTTCTGAAAAAGTGTTTTCACAATGTCTTGTTGAAGGCTTTCATGGCCGGAAGCACTGGGTTGTTGTAGGTTTTTCGGGCTGTATGACCATGTTGTAGAAGCATTCTCTCCTAATGTTTCGCCTGCATCTATGGCAGGCATCCTCAGAGGTTATGAGATCTTTTAGAAACTAGGAAAATTGGGTTTATATATCTGTGGAATGTTGAGGGTGGGCGAAAGAACTCTTGTCTGTTGGAGCTAGGTGTGAATGTTTCAATTGGCCACTTTGACTAGCATTTGATGACCTGACAGTTTTTAGGTGTGGCTTGTTACTGCCTGGGAAAATCCTTTGTTGAGAGGTGATTAGCTGTTCTTGATTGTTTGACTGGAGTTCCCCTGTGTTTGAGTTTTGTTCTTTATTTACTGTTCTAATTTTAGAGTTTTTTAGTACTGGTAGCCAGATTTTGTTCATTTTCATGGTTTCTTCCTTTCTGTTGAAATTGTCCACATGCTTGTGGATTTCAATGGCTTCTCTGTGTAGTCTGACATCGTGGTTGTTGGTGTGGTCCAGCATTTCTGTGCTCTCAAATAATATGCTGTGTCCATGTTGGTTCATCAGGTGCTCTGCTATGGCTGACTTCTGTGGTTGAAGTAGTTTGCAGTGCCTTTCATGTTCCTTGATTCGTGTTTGGACATTGTGTTTGGTGGTCCCTATGTAGACAGAGTTATGTAGACCAAACGCAGCATCCAAACACAAATCAAAGTTTTAATGGGACGCCTTGCAGAGATGGGCCTTGGGGGCACCGCTTTGCGGTGGCTCCAGTCATTTCTGGAGGGACGTACCCAGAAGGTGTTATTGGGGGACTCCTGTTCAACTCCACAGCCTTTGACCTGTGGTGTTCCTCAGGGCTCCATACTGTCCCCCATGCTGTTTAACATCTACATGAAGCCGCTGGGTGAGATCATCCGGAGTTTCGGGGTGCGGTGTCATCTGTACGCAGATGATGTCCAACTCTGTCACTCCTTCCCACCTGCTACTAAGGAGGCTGTCGAGGTCCTGAACCGGTGCCTGGCCGCTGTAACGGTCTGGATGAGGGCGAACAAACTGAAATTAAATCCAGACAAGACAGAGGTACTCCTGGTCAGTCGCAAGGCCGAACAGGGTATAGGGTTACAGCCTGTGCTGGACGGGGTCGCACTCCCCTTGAAGGCACAGGTTCGCAGCTTGGGTGTGATCCTGGATTCATCGTTGAGCCTGGATCCCCAGGTTTCAGCGGTGACCAGGGGAGTATTTGCACAGCTTCAGCTCGTGCGCCAGCTGCGCCCGTACCTTGGGAAGTCTGACTTGGCCACGGTGGTACACGCTCTGGTCACATCCCGCCTTGACTACTGCAACGCTCTCTACGTGGGGCTGCCCTTGAAGACGGCCCGGAAGCTTCAGCTAGTCCAGCGCGCGGCAGCCATGTTACTAACGGGAGCGGGACGCAGGGAGCACACAACGCCCTTGTTGTCCCAGCTCCACTGGCTGCCGATCTGCTACCGGGCCCAATTTAAGGTGCTGGTGCTATCCTACAAAGCCCTAAACGGTTCCGGCCCAAAATACCTTGCAAACCGCATCTCGGCCTATGAGCCCACGAGGACCTTGAGATCATCTGGGGAGGCCCTTCTCTCGGTCCCGCCTGCCTCGCAGGCACGCCTGGCGGGGACGAGAGAGCGAGCCTTCTCGGTGGTGGCCCCCCGGCTATGGAACTCCCTCCCTGCTGAAATCAGACAGGCACCTTCCCTCATGGCCTTTCGCAAGGGCCTGAAAACTTGGCTCTTCGAAAAGGCCTTTAGCTAGTGCTATGTTTCCTTGGAATGATCACCGGAATGGACTATGACGATGAGATTGACTATGACCCTAATCTAGACGAAGCGGATTTTTATATGTGTGTGATTGTCTTGTTCCATTGTAAATTGTTGTTTTTTCTATGTTTTGTACACCGCCACGAGTCGCCTCCGGGCTGAGAGTGGCGGTTAACAAGTGCAAGTAATAAATAAATAATAATAAATAAATAATATTCTAACATTTCTGTTCTGTACTCTGAGGGGCCATGGTGACACAATGGGTTAAACCGCTGAGATGCTGAAGTTGCTGACTAGAAGTTTTGTGGTTCCAATCTGTTCACAGTTCCAATCTATTAGCCCCAGGTCCTGCCAACCTAGCAGTTCAAAAACATGTAAATGTGAGTAGATCAGGAGGTACCACATTGGCAGGAGGGTAAACAGCGCTCCGTGCAGTGATGCCAGCCACATGACCTAGCAGGTGTCTATGGACAACTAAGGCTTTTCAGCTTAGAAATAGAGATGAGCACCACCCCCAGAGCCAGAAGGAGAAGCCTTTACCTTTATCTGTGTATATGTGTTTCATTCTTTCTAGGCATTTGTGTCTGATCATGC
Source organism: Anolis sagrei ordinatus (assembly GCF_025583915.1). NCBI lineage: Eukaryota > Metazoa > Chordata > Lepidosauria > Squamata > Anolidae > Anolis > Anolis sagrei. Next base: position 17,659,092 of record NW_026845477.1, on the reverse strand, counting down.
TGGAATCTGCCCTGAGTCCCCTTGGGGAGATAGGGCAGAATACAAATCTATTATTATTATTATTATTATTATTATTATTATTATTATTTGACACAAAAGTACAGTATGTCACAGCAAACGAGATCTATATGCTGGATTTCGTATCACAAAATCACAAGTTGAACTCTTCCCAAGCATCTAGGATTATTAGGGGGATGCCTGGCTGAAGAGCAGTATGTGTGAAAAAGATCTTGGAGTCCTCGTGCACAACAAGTTAAACATGAGCCAACAATGTGATGTGGCAGCAAAAAAAGCGATTGGGATTTTGGCCTGTATCAATAGAAGCATAGTGTCTAGATCCAGGGAAGTCATGCTACCCCTCTATTCCGCCTTGGTTAGACCACACCTGGAATATTGTGTCCAATTCTGGGCACCACAATTCAAGAGAGATATTGACAAGCTGGAATTTGTCTAGAAGAGGGCAGCTAAAATGATCAAGGGTCTGGAGAACAAGCCCTATGAGGAGCAGCTTAAGGAGCTGGGCATGTTTAGCCTGAAGAAGAGAAGGCTGAGAGGAGATATGATAGCCATTTATAAATATGTGAGAGGAAGCCACAGGGAGGAGGGAGCAAGCTTGTTTTCTGCTTCCCTGGAGACTAGGACGGGAAACAATGGCTTCAAACTACAAGAAAGGAGATTCCATCTGAACATTAGGAAGATCTTCCTGACTGTGAGAGCTGTTCAGCAGTGGAACTCTCTGCCCCGGAGTGTGGTGGAGGCTCCTTCTTTGGAGGCTTTTAAACAGAGGCTAGATGGCCATCTGTCAGGGGTGCTTTGAATGCAATATTCCTGCTTCTTGGCAGGGGGTTGGACTGGATGGCCCATGAGGTCTCTTCCAACTCTATGATTCTATTATTATTATTATTATTATTATTATTATTATTATTATATCTTTGTGTTTTGTAAATCTGTTATTCTCAGTTGTTGCTAATGGCATCCAGATCGGGTGTTTTCCAGGTATTGTTCCAAACTTTTAAAGAGTTATCCAATGCCCAAAATCTATTCCAAAGTAGGATTCACCATCTTGAATGAATCCTGAAGGAGATTCGCTGCCCAAGTGATTTGAAAACCACTAGCTCCCATTACTTGTGGTTTTTAATATATTAATGTTTATAATGGCAGTCTTCCCTGAAGCCCCTTTTTTAGGGGTAAAAGCTAGGTTAGAATTGCTTTTCACTAAAGAAATAGGCTAAAGCATTAGCTGCAAATAAAAGCAACACTTTTCATCATTCAAAATGTGCATTAATCAGAACTAAGTGGATAATGATTCATGGCTTGAACAGATTCACAGTCAACCACACTCTCAGCATAACCTTTCCTCTGTTGGAGTTAAGCCCAAGGAGAAGATCTCACTATTACCAAATTCCCACTGGGAACAAAAAATGTTCCCAGAATCATTAATGTCAAGGATTTTGTTTACTTTGAATCTCTTCTGATGACAATTCTAAATATGGAACCTGCATCAGTTCAGGAGAGGCGTTATTGCTGTTTGACAAAGCAACGATTTGAGCAAAACACGCACAATAAAATTATGTCACTGCTTCTAAATTCTACCCCCTCTCTCTGCTGTTTGGTGCTAACATTTGTTATTGAACATCTAGTTCAATCCTAAAATACTACTATTGAGATTCTAACGTATTTATATGGTGCTTCATACCTTTCTGGCACAAAGATCCATTGATCTGAATAGCACATAATTTTGAGCCAGGCATACTTGGGATTGGGCTGCAAAGTACCTAGTTTGTTTACGCCTAGTGATTAGTTGGTTAATTTAAAAATTTGGTCTGTTCTGAAAACTCACAGAAGGTTAATTATTTATCAAATGAGCTGTTTAGACAACACATTAGAAACACCATAAAAACAAATGCTTAAAAAATGTGAAATGTCGAGATAAAAACTGAGCCAAATTAATGTGCTATTAAAAACCATTTTACTCTAAAACGTATCCCAGAAATGAGATGCTAGACTTTAAAAGTGAAATCCCTTCTAGGAGAAGGCACCAAGGTATTTTTTTGCTACCTGAACACAACACAGCTTGCTGAAGATAATAGAGTTGGAAGAGATCACATGGGACATCTAGTCCAAACCCCTGCTATGCAGGAAAAGCACAATCAAAGCATTCCCAGCAGATAGCCATATTTTAAGATTGAATGTGTATGCTATTTTGCTTCAGCATGCAGTTTGGGGAATCACTTTCTTCTAGTTTTGTACATTTTAGGAGAGCTACAAAGGTCTCCAACTTTCATCTTATAGCAATTTTCTTCCCTCCTTTCAGCATTAAATTGTGGCTTGTTAGGTATTTGACAAGAGACAATCCACAGACTGGAAAACATATTATTGATTGAGTCACTGATTGAGCTGAAAACATGGCTAGTGGATGGGTTGAGCTTCAGCAGCCAGTATCTCTGGGCAGCTATTGGAGTCTGGCTACATCAACTAGGATTGAAAATTCCTATTGTGTGTTTTGCTCATCTGTTTCCTATCTGATTATGTCAGATGTTTGAGGACGTTGTAGGAAATGTAATGATAAGTAGCTTCCCAGACAAGTCCATGCAAGAGAAATTGGGTATGAGCGTTCATCTTTGTAGAAATAGATTACAGGTTTTGTAGGCCTGCTCCTAGCCAAAACTTAGTGGCAATTGGTAGCCTCCAAGAAAGTGGTTCTGGGGTCCCCAGATGTTTTTGGCCTTCAACTCCCAGAAATCCTAACAGCTGATAAACTGGATGGGATATCTGGGAATTGTAGGCCAAAAACATCTGGGGATCCCAGGTTGAGAACTACTGCTCCAAGAGGTAAATCTACACTGGACTTTATTCTGGATTTTGGAGGAGATAGACAAGGAACTGAACTCTCTTGCCAAAAATAGGACCTTGGATTTAAGATCTCTAGCAGTGTTTCTCAACCTTTAGTTCTCAAGACATTTTGGTCTTTCATCTCCTGGAGTTTCTGGGAACTGAAGTAGAAAACATCTGGATGACCAAAAGTTAAACCTGAAGTGAATCATAGAATCATAGAGTTTTACAGACTTCTTTTACAGAGAAGCCATTGGCTGCCATTGCTTCAACCTACCTTCTTTGATTAATGTCAAAATTAACAAAAAAATAAAGTTTAATGTAAAATAAATCTTAATATAAAACATAGATGTTTCTAGGAGGAGAGGGCGAATAATGACACCAAAAATATCCTGATTTTAGTGCCTTCAGAATTCCACTTCGAAAATGCTGTATGTCGTATGAGGAAAGAGAGAAAGACGAAAGACATCTACTTCTTTCTTAAAGGTCTTTTCAGCATGGAAACGGCTAAACTAGATCTATATTGTCAGGTCTCATGCAAGGTCATTTCCCCACTGAGCTACAGAACGAACAATGCGGCAAGATGAGCTCCTGCAAATCATATCCTTAAGTGTGTGCCTGTCCCTCATAACTATATCAACAGCACAGCCAGTGTCAGACAATTTATAAACAAAAACTAAACAAGAAGATATAGATTGGAGCAGCTGAATGTCACAAGAGACAGGAAGCAATGAAAACACACTATGCCGCAGGCCCAGTGATCTTATTATGGCTTGTACTGCTCTTTAAAGTCCATTCTTCTGCCTATATGGGAAGCTGTTACTGTTACGATGTTTTGTGATTTTTCAGAGAGGATTGCAATAAGATTTAGGACACAGAATGACATGGGACAATGGCATAGCAAGCAATCCATCTAGTTCACTACCATCTTCACACAAATCTATCACATTGGGATTTTACCCTGTTCGTCATTTTTTCCCTAGCTTTAGTTCATTTATCCCTTTCTATATCTGTTTGGGTTTTTAAGTGAAAATTTGCATACATTTTCATGCATATTTTGCCAATTATAATGGCAAAGCCCCTACATCAAGGAGGCAAGAGTATAAAGTTGTGCTCACAAACATGAACACCATCTACACAGTCATATAATGCAGAATGAAAATGCATTTTATGGTCGGTGTAGACTCATAGAATGCAGTTTAGCTGCATCATGTTATTCTACACTAGTGGTTCTCAACCTTCTTAATGCCTCAACCCCTTAATACAGTTCCTCATGTTGTGGTGATCCCCAACCATAAAATTATTTTTGTTGCTACTTCACAACTGTAATTTTGCTACTGTTATGAATTGTTATGTAAATATCTGATATGCAGGATGTCATTCACTGGATGAAATAGCGCACAAATACCTGATATTCCTAAATCTGAATACTGGTGGGGTTTGGAGGATTGATATTGTCATTTGGGAGTTGTACTTGCTGAGAACTATAGTTCACCTACCATCAAAGAGCATTCTGAACACCAACAATGGAATTGAACCAAACTTGGCACACAGAACTCCCATGACCAACAGAAAATACTGGAAGGGTTTGGTGGGCATTGACCTCGAGTGTTGGAGTTGTAGTTCACCAACATCCAGAGAGCACTGTAGACTCAAACAATGATGGATCTGGACCTAACTTGGCACGGATACTTAATATGCCCAAAGGTGAACACTGGTGCAGTTTGGGGAAAATAGACCTTGACATTTGGAAGTTGTAGTTGCTGGGATTTATAGTTCACAATCAAAGAGCATTCTGAACCCCACCAACAATAGAATTGGACCAAACTTCCCAGACAGAACCCCCATGACCAACAGAAAATACTGTTTTCTGATGGTCTTTGGCAATCTCTCTGGCATCCCCCTCACAACCCCCCAGGGGTCCCAACACCCAGGTTGAGAAATGCTGTTCTAGACAACCATATAATGCAATTTGAAACTCCATTATGTGACAGTGTAGATGGGACCACACATATACATTGCACAATACCTTGTGAATTGTGATGCATTGCAATTATATGTGCAGCCAAATGTGTGGGCTTATCTGCATGTGCAATACACAATGTGCCTCGGTGCACAATTTGCATGTACAGGTATGCATAATGATGTTGAAAACACAATTCAAATTCTGCAGTTTTGAACTAAATATGGCTGTTCAACTGTTGGATATTTATTAATGTATAAGATATTAATGGGATACCAGCCATTCACATTGTCTAGTATAGTCGTCTTTATTGAAAAAAATAGCTAGAATGTCCCAACATGGTACATCTTAATATGCTATTTTCACAAATCCCTAAGTCTGTCTAACATGCAAATTTCTGACTGCATTTTTTAATTGGAAGAGTACACTGTAAAATTTACACTATTGAGTCCAATTGCATTTTCAAAGCAGTTTAAAAATGAGTGCCAGAGGTTTAATCAGGGTTGTCCTTACAAAATCAGAGTACTTGGAAGGTATGGTATGATATCACTTCATTTAAATGTGAGCAGCTTGAAGATATTCATTAGCATTATATTTCTCTCTCTTTATCTTCTATTATATTCCAAGGAGGTCAGATGTCCCACTCTATTCATGGAAATCATTCAGTACAAAATTGCAGCAAAAAAATCTCAGTTCAACAAAAGAATGCAACTCTACTCAGGATAATCTGCATGTGTATGTGGTTAATTTTTGTCTCTCATTTTAAATTAACTTTCTCCTTGAATTTTGTATTCATGACCGAAACCGAAAAGGTCAAAGTATGGGAATGAGAAAAGGGTGCTATTTCAATTTTGTTGGTTTTGGCATGCTGAAGTGTTTTACTCCTAAATCGTGTCTGCACAAACTGTTTAGATATAAACACTTTGGTATAAAAGTGGTGCCTTTAGGTCCAAAATAACCCCTGTAAAATATCTTCCTTTGCCTTTTAAGGAACTGTTTGCTATCTTCTTGGACAGTCTATTGTCACCACAAATTATTTTTCAGGAAGCTGTTTCATAATGGCGATGGCCTCATTTACCCCGCCATATAATACAGTTTGAAAGTGCATTGTATGCTTAGGGTAGATTCATATAATGCATTGAACTGCTGCGCCCATACCTTGGAAGCCGCCCTGAGTCCCCCTTAGGGGGTTGGGAAGGGTGGGGTAGAAGTACCCGAAATAAATAAATAAAATAATATGAGTCTGCACTGACCAAACAATGAAGCTTTAAACTGCATTATATGGCAGTGTAAATGGGGCTGCAGTAAGCCCTGTTCAAGATTTTTTTTCTGTGCTTCTTTTGTGGAGAGAAAAAGCAGGATATAAATAATAATACTAATAATAACAATACTCCTGACCTCACGATCGTGGAAGAAAACAAAGTATGGATGGTTGATGTTCCAATCCCAGGTGGCAGCAGAATTGACGAGAAGCAACCTGAAAAGCTTACAAAATATGAGGATTTAAAGATTGAACTGCAGAGACTCGAGCACAATCCAGTACAGTTGGTCCCAGTGGTGATTGGCACACTGGGTACAGTTCCCTTGGCCTGCACTTAAAACAATCAGCACTGAAAAATTGCCTTCTGTCAGCTGCAAGAGGCCACACTACTTGGATCCGCACGCATTATTCGTCGATATATCACACAGTTTTAGACACTTTGGAAGTGTCTGAAGTGTGATTGAATACCAAAGCCAGCATAGTGATCTTGTTTGCTGTGTACTAATCTTATTGTATATCAAATAACAACAACAACTGTCCGAATTGTAAGAGCTAAAATAAGTGACACTGATATGAGCATGCAGGTAAAATCCATCCCTAGATGTCATCAGTAGCATCACAGTCCTTGGAATGTCAAAGGGTCTCTTTCTCTTCTGTGATTGACTGGATTGCTTAGGAACCACAGAGTATTTTAACTGTATTCCTTCACAGCAGAGGGTTGGACTGGATGGCCTTTGCAGTCTCCTCCCATTCTATGATTCTATGAGTGGATGAGGGTACATTTTCATACTGCACAACTGTGGCACTGTGATGCTCTTCAATTGCTACAGTTCCATCTAATCGAATCATGGGATTTGTAGGAATACTTAGAATCATTTGCCTGAGAGCTCTAGTGCTTCAAGCCCCAAGCATCCATAAGATGCACCCATGGCAATGTACACAGAATAATTCTGCAGTGTGAAAGGACACCAGAATTTTGTTTTGTCTTATGACTTAAGATTAAAATGATAAATAAAGTATTAACTAAATGGAATGTTAGCCAAGATCCAACAGTAGCAGGAGAAGAATGCCTGTTTCCTGGTGTGCTAGATTACTAGATACAACTGTTTCCTAGCCATTCACTGGTTGTGAGAGTGCATTCATGTGCTGTTTAGCTGACGGTGCATTCAAGAAAGAAGGAAGCACCATATGCCCAGTAACAAGAAGAGAAGCTTCTTATACTTTACTAAGTTTGCAAGGGAATTTAGAGAACACTTGGGCGCATCCCTGCAGCCAATCAATGGATAGAAAGAGGAACTGTGCCTGAAATCAAGGCAGAAAAGAACTGTGAATGAAGATTTTGGGTATCTCCTTTTGTTTTGGCATAAACTACTTGCACTACTCTGGCCAACAAACTCTTCAGAAGTTTGTATGGAATGAAAATGCATTTTCAAACATATATGTAGTTTTAAATTAGGACTGGTGCCTATTTCTTTTGACAGTTTCATCACTGGCAACAATTGCATGGCAAGCAGGTACCAGGGGCTTCTTCCATATTGAGAATACATATGCCTATTGACTTGGTTCCATGCAGAAGCTTACAAATTGCATTGGCATGTGTTACAAATCTTGTATTGAGGTGGACCTTTCCATTCCAATCCCTGTTACTTGCCTTACCCTATGAATGCCACCTTGAGGTCCGCTACTTAGGCCTCAAGGTGACCACTAATATTCAACAAGTGGATCTGTTGAATAGTGAGAATACTGTACTAACACATGACCAAAACCATGTCTCCACAAACCAGATGAAGTGGACTGACTTTGCTACTGCTGTTGAGAGGGGCCAGGATGGGGGTCCCATAGTGGGGAGGGGTCCAACATGTTTCACAGTGGATATCTTACATCCAGACATTAATCTGATACAAGAGGGAATATTTTTAAAACATAAGGGTAGAAACCCACAAAACTGAACTGAGGTTCATACTTCTCAGCCACTACAATGCCATTTCTAATTGGAATTTTGTTTGCAAACATAGGGGGGGAAAGCTGACAATCTTTGTTATTTCTTATTGATCTCAATATATTATCTTATTTGCTGGCTTATGTGTTTGATGTTGTTCACTGAAGCCTGGTCACATTAACGCTATTCAATTCCATTCTGAAAAGGACTGAAGGCTGGTGGGAGGGAAGCTTAAGAAGAAAATCTTTAATTTCGGTAACATTCCAGAGGGACTTCTAGTGACATAAAGGGCAAGAGGGAAATCGTTTTGGAACATTGACTTTTAACTGTATTGAACAAGAGTATTTCTATTTATCCATACTTGGATGACACTATATTTTAGCTCCTGTTCTCCAGAGGCTTAACTAGTGGTTGGAGAGCTGTAGGTAGATAAAAAATTGCCATGCACTTGAATGGTCATTGTGGGCCCTGTGTTCCTTGTGGAATAGTGATTGGTCAAAGATAAAGATATTGAGAAAATCTCTTGGGCTTCTGTTCACTCTGTGGAATTTTTTTTTGTAGAAGTTTATGAGCTGAAATGCTAGCACAGCAAGTAGTTTCACCACAGTCCCCACTTCTGTTCAGCTTCTCATGTAATCTGTTAAGTTGATGACACTGGTAGAACAAATGCGGCAAATGCATCAGCATCATTGGGCAACAGACAACACATGGGCCTGAGTCAACATCAGCCATTCATCACTCTTTGGTTAGCAATAGCCATCTACATTTTCATTTGTCTTTTGTTTAATTATGCACTGCAAGTTGCTGATGCCTTTCAGCCTACAGATCTGTCAGCACCAACCATTCTTCATGTCTTCTGTTCACATCCTGTTTCATTTCAGCTCTTGTTGCGTGATTGTGGTTAGTGTGTGTGTGTGTTTGTGTTAATTTAGTATGCTACAATAATTGTTGGATCTTTATGTGTTAAGATTTGTGTGTGCGTGCAGGGAACACAATGGAACTTTTCCCTGCCTTCTTCTCTCTCTCTCTCTCTCTCTCTCTCTCTCTCTCTCTCTCTCTCATACACACACACACACATGCATACTTACTTCAATTACAGCTCCATAGGATAAAGCCCCAGCTGCTGTCACTATTGTTGTAGTTACTGTCATTGTTTCTTTTTTTCCCTCTTCTATCCTCTTCTTTCTTTTTACATTTTTTCAATTGGCAAATGGAGTATTTTCCTCTCTTTGTTATGTGATGATCCTGGCCACTGAATATTTACAGTTCCACATTATCTCCCACAGAGAAAACAAGTTTGGATACTGTGTGTGCTTTTTTTTGGGGGGGGGGGGGCAGGAAAACTGATTTTATTATTTGCTATCTGTAGGCACAGCCAGTCCTGCCACCCTCTCCAGGTCTGAAATGTATACTTTTAACTGTCCTCAAGTAAGACTGAGCTTTTATGGAACACATCTAACTTTGTATTGTATTTCTAGGAGAAAACTCTGAAAGGGCACAAACATGTTGTATGGAAAGTTTTCATGAATGGCATATTTTAACATGCGGGAGCTGTCCCTTTCACCTCTCTCTCTCTCTCTGTGTGTGTGTGTGTGTGTGTGTATGTTCATATGTATATATCTTTCTCTTGAACAGTGGTTCCCAATCTTTGGGCCTCCAGATGTTTTGGACTTCACCTCCCAGAAATCCCAGCCAGTTTACCAGCTATTAGGAACTATGGGAGCTGAAGTCCAAAACACCTGGAGGCCCAAAGGTTGGGAATGACTGCTAGAAGACTATACAATCCCCACATCTTCCTATAGTTTAAAGTGGAGAATATCCTTCAAAAATCCTAACTATTGGTCCTATTTGGATGGATCTTCTTGGAGTTCAAGCATGAAACACTTGTTGGGTGTCATATCATCCTCCCCAAAGAAGAAGTTGCAAGACTTTTATGCTGCTTCAAGGCCCACGCAAAACCAAAAAAGCCTTTGCTTCAAAGCAAAAAGGTCATGGTTGGAATTATTAATCCAAAAGGAAGGAAACACAGGTAACAACCCTGTCCTTTCCTGTCCCTGCCCCCAATGGCACTAATGACCTCTTCTTCCTGTTGTTCCTTTATTTGCACTCAATATCATCCATTTTGGACTTAATGCATGACTGCTGCTCTGGAAGAGGTGAAAGGAACACAGACTGTCATGTGAGCAACTACTAAGAGTGAATGTGGAACATAACCTTATGCAAAGTTATACAACCTTTACTGTTTGAATCAAATTAGTTTCTATAAGGGGGAAGGGAATCCCACAAAGCAAAGTTTAAGTACTTGTACAGTGCACATTATGTGACACTTCTCCCATAGCCAAGTAATGCATGCCTGTTTCAGGAAGACTAAAAAGAGAGTCTCAAAGACACACTACATTGCCTTTTACAGATATGAGCATATTATTGGTATGAGTTACAACTTTGGCAGGGGAAAGGATACATCTTGATTCTACTGTAAGGGGTTGAAAGCTGTATGAAGACAGTGATGCCACATAATATACAACTTGCCTTTTGTGCATTCAACCTCATCAACTACATAATGTAGTTGATAAGGTTCACTTGGAAAGATCCTGTATGGTGAGTGTTTAAAGAACTCATGAACATTCCTATTTTTACCTGTGAAATATTGAAGAGTTGACTCCCAGTGTCCTTTCACATCCCACAAAATTAAAAGATTTCTTGAAGTTCAGGATCTCAGATAAATAATGCAGGGAGCCACTTGGTAATACCAGCTCATGTCACGTTATTATCTTTACTCTTGATGAGTGAAACCAAGTGGTAGAATGCTTAGCCCTTGCAGTTCAGAAAGGAGCTCTAATTTTCTAGGAGCTAAGGCACACCCTAAATGCAATTGTGCAGACTGGGATAATGACATGGTTATTAACAATTGCCTTCTGAGAATAAAGCTATATTGTCAGTGATGCAATATAATTCCATGCCAATGGATTCAAGCTGAGCACGGGTGTTACATGGCAGTTTGAGAAAACTTTGAATCTCAATGGGAGAGATAGTAGTTTGCTCAGAGATGCATGACTCAATCCTATGAGTCAAGGAGACCTTAATACGTTCCTCCCAGGAGAACTCATGCTGACAGCCCTGGGTGCTTCTAAGCAGTAAAAATCATTAGGGAAAATAAGTCATTCTGTTGCCTTGAAGGGCCATCTACATATGCCATGCAAGTCAGAGTCTGGGTTCAAAAAGGAACATGAGAAAGGCAGGACAATCTATGAAGAGGTCATGGTGTTGTTGAAATTATTCCAAGGATGCGAAATATCTTATATTTGTTTTACAAGGTCTTTAGCTTTCTCTGTCAAATAGTATTGGAGCCTCACCAAACTACAACTTCCATGATTCTATAGCATTGAGATATGGCAGTTAAAATGGTGACACCCTTAGATATTTCTCTGAACAAACAGTGAGAAAGATTAAACTGTTCATAATAATAATAATCATCATCATCATCATCATCATTATTTGTACCCCGCCACCATCTCCCCTATGGGGGCTCGGAGCGGCTTAAATGGGGCCAAGCCCGAACAACAAATTACAATAAAGAGAACCAAAAACACAAACAACATCATAATTACATAAGAACATATGAACACGTACCAATATGAAAATTTCAATAGACACAAACATAGAGACAATGGGCAGGCTACATGTAGTTATTAAAACAACTAATTAAAATGAATTAAACACTCAGACAAGATAAAAAAGAGAAGCAATAATAATATGCGGAGTAGTACTCATCATGGCAGGGGTTGTGGAGTCAATCTTTCCCACAGTGGGGGGACATCTATTCTAATGACAGAATTATCATCTAAACAGTCATGTGAAATTGTATACCTACTCATCAAAGGCACAATGGAAGAGCCAAGTTTTAAGATTCTTCTTAAAAACTTCTAAAGAAGGGGCCTTCCTAATTTCTCCAGGCAACGAGTTCCATGAAGTAGTCTGTACCGTAAGGTGTTTCACTCTATGGAATATTGGCAACTATCTGTATCTTTTGAATCCTGATGATTGACAGTTTTGTTGTAGATTATATTTGAAGAATTTAACACATTTCCTCACATCCAAGATGGAAAGAACTTGAGGATTTAAAAATCCTCTTCAATGCATGAGGATAAAAAAAAAATTCCTGTTCCTCTTGAGTGGGGGAGATATTATGGAATCATAGAATCATAGAGTTGGAAGAGACCTCATGGGCCATCCAGTCCACCCCCCTGCCAAGAAGCAATCAAAGTAATGTAGCTGTGGAGAATGGGGATTAAGGCATTGCACCCCCTGAATAGCAATTTTGCCCCCACTGCTTTCCCACCCCTCAAATCTCCAAATTTCTCACATCACAGCAGTTTAAAATTTCAGCCAAGCATTTAGAAATGCAGTTTAAACAGTCAAAGAAAGGGGTCTGTCCAAGGTTTTGAGGGGATGCGAACACAGGAAATAGATCTCTAAGTGTGAATGATGTTCATAGAGAGTGAACTCTGCAAAGCTACAAAAGGGGAAACTCCAAGTACATTTTATAGAAGGGGCAGATTTCTTGTTTGGGTACTAATGTCCACTCTTCTGTACCTATAACTCTTCTACTGTGTTTTACGATGTGTAAGACAGAGGAGCCATGAGAATGCTGCCATCATTTCAAGTTCCCTGCAAAGTAATGTCCTCCATAAATGAGCCAATTATACATCTAACGGCTCTTCCAAGTTCTTCATAGAAAGAGGAAAGCTCATGGTAAAAGTAATCAGTAGGGCTGTGCGATCAATAAAACAAAAGTTTCAAAACTCATTACAAAATTAGGGGGCACTGGCGTTTTGTTTCTAAAGTGTTTCTAAAATATTGTTAGTGAAAATTTCATTACTATAAGGAGAGTAACAAAATTTCTTTACTTTTTTGTTATAGTAATTGTGCAATTGGGAAAACTTCAGGGGTTCCTTTTCCCCTTATTTTTACAGCTATTGGAGTGAAACTTGCTACCATAGTAGAACACGGTTACCACTGTTAGCCTATCAAGGGTCAGCACGTTCCACTTCTCCACAGAGTTTTGGAAAGTTTGTGAAGTCTTTATAAACAACATTTAAAAAATACTGCAAGAGCTATCTCCTTGAATGTTCTATCCAATGACACAAGATAACAGAGGATAATTCCCCCTAACTTTCAGATATATTCATATATCTACTGTTTTTAGGGAATTATTAAAAAGTTTGACAAAAAGTGGTTTTAAAAAAAAGCAACAACAACTATCTCATTGAATGTCTCATCTTAATCAACAGAAGTTTCATTTAGAGGTTTCTTCCCAGACCAGCACAGAGATTGACTTACTAGAAGTATCAGTCAGTCCTCTTTGCAGACTCAAAAATATATTGGAACTCTAGCTGGTTGTTGCTACGGAGGGGCATAGGGCTCTTTGCCTTTCCAATCTACATTTCCCAGAATTCTGTGCTTTCTCAATCTTTCCCCCCAGAAAACTCTGCTTTCTCCCTGCTGCTTCCATCTCCTAATGGCAAGAGGCCATTAATTTAAAGAAGAATGACAGCCTTTTTGGTTTTGCTTTGCTTGCTTGTGCTGAAAATGAAACTGACTTTGGGAGGCTTCCAAGGTTTACAAAATTCAAATGAAAAAGTATTGGTTAAGTTTTGATTTTTAAGCCACGCCCACATGTTAGATATTGCATAAGTATGGATTTAATTAATTTGCTCCAACTTAAAAGGACTAACGATTATTTTGCACAACCCTAGTAATCAGTTTATAAATTCTAGGAAGCTAACAGAATTGTGTGGCTTCACTGTAGCTTGTACCCGAGAGCTGATCTTCCCTTTTTCATTTGCAGAGGTTATCCATAATAAATTTGGCATTTAAATCACAGACTGTGATGAGAAGGACATAAATATCATGGCAGATAGTAAACTTGTTACTTTCATCTTAACTTTTAATGGAAGGTGAGCATTCAGTTCAGCTCCCTGAGGCCGGAAAAAATGAGATGAGGTTTTAAAATATTACAGGTATCTTATGTAGCTATGGTTATATGCCAACATTGGATTTCCACAGATGTCCCTGCAATGCTATATATTGTTTCTCAATCATTTGATCATTTACCAAGATATTTCTACTCAAACTGTATTGGAAGGAACAGAGAATGTACAAAGTTCAATGCAATTGAGAAAATTAATCTTGCATCTAAATGCATGGAGCAATTTAAGTAACTTACAAGATGGATGTCTCCCTTGACACATTGCTTCTATTTCTCTCTGTTCCTTGCAAAGAGTATCTAAAGTTTGAGACTGGGAAAGAGGTTGTCCATAGTTTAAAGTGTATGAAAAAGCAAATCAATTGAGCTGAAGTATTGAGGATGTCGTCCTATACTCAATCAATCTGATCAGCTTCATTTTGAACAACCTCAGAATCATTCCTCTAGAGCTACTGAATGTTTTCTCCACTACATTGACCTAAAAATCCTCTCTCTATTGTAAACTCACCAAATCAGTGGGATTTACATAAAAATTGACTCATGTCATGTATCATGGACCACAGTTAGTGATGGTTGGTGGTGGCAGACCTAGCAGTTGGTGATAGAACGGTTAATGTAAAACTTAGTTCTAAGGGGCTGAGTAATTTATAAGTAACAGTTTACAGGTAAAAGCAATTAAGGGTAGAGGCATGCAAGGGATAGATTGCATCTGGGTGTTTCTGGATATAAGGAAAAAAGTATTGGTCTTATCATGGTGGTAGATGCTGCTGGTTTTCCCCCAGGTTTGTGGATTTTCAGTATCCTGACCTGTCTCCTGTACTCTTAGAACCTTGAATCTCTGGACTGGCTTTCGATTATGGTATAGACTCTTGATCCTTGGACTTTGCTCATTGAACTCTCAGCGTTTGACCACTGGACTGGACTGTTTGACTATGGTGTTATCTTCAACCTGCAACAGTGTTTGCTGTCAGTTTTTGTTTTATATTCTGTGGCTGAGTGGTATCTTTCTGTTTTATATTTTAGACTATTCAAACAGCTAGACAGTAAGTGCTGCTTTAATTAAATTGTTTAACTCAAACTGGGAGTTTGTTTGGTTCATCTCTACCTGAATATGGCAGAGCCCTGGCAACGTGACAACTCACTAGTCAAAACTTGATTCAAAGTATCTCAAAAGGATCCATGCCATAACTTTGCCAAGACTTTTCAAGCACCAGATGTAATTCCACTTATCATTAGAAGCCATTGCTGACTATGTTTTGTAGAACTTATAATGCTTTGGTGTGATGGGCAATCAGTTTTCAATTTGCCCCTATTTCCATTCTAACCAAATGTGAAAAACTTTACATGATCTCTGATTGCTTTTAGGCTCACTGCTAAGGCAGCACAGACCGTAAAACATCTTTTTCATAATCACCTAACAACAGTCATTTGTTAAAATCCACCAACTTCTTACACCAAAGTACAGTACAACCCCCATATTTATGGAGCATATGTTCCTGGACTTCGAGTGGATGTGAAACCCCTGGTTATAGTGAACTGCATTGAAATGAAGGACTTCTCACCAAGGAATACCGCATTATCATGCTGGAGAACCTAGAAAATGCCTATAGAGTACATGTTTTGTCTGATATGCATAAATGAAACCATGGATATAATTCCAACAATTACAGGGGTCATACTATAATACATACATATATTACATACATATATTAAATGAATTTTCCATAATTTGCACATTGATTTGTGCAACTTTTCCACATTGAGAAAAACATCCCTGTACATTTTTGGCCAGTTTTATTTTAAAATGTGTGCATGACTTTTGCAGACTTAATTCCTCAGGACTGTCCTATAAGCCTCAAATGTGCAAGTGTATTGAAGTGAGATAAATATTTTCTTGTAGCAAACCCTGGGATAAATCAAAAGATGGAAATCATATAGTCTTGCATATATTGTCACACTACATCTCCCAGGATTCTGCATAATTTTTGGCTAGGGCTGCTGGGACTTGTAACTCAATGATTTCTGCATGATTTCTTCCCATGGTAAAGGCTGTTGAGTCCAGTGAAATTCATTTCCAACTCTAAGAGAAAGAGAGATGTTCTCTCCTGCCAGATTGTTTCTTTTATAGAAAAGATTTCACAGTTACGGAATGAGTGCTGTCATGCTGAACTGGAGCATAGCATACAAAATCCAAAGAAAGATTTAATATTAGCTTTTGGATTTGGCATGGCAAACTCCAGTTAGGACTGTGCTCACAAGCTTGACAGTGAGGCCTTTTTTTCTTTTTTGCTGGATGGGGCCAACTTCATTGATCACACATGATGGGCTCTCACAGTGTAGCAAAATGCACTTCCCTCTTCTAGATATCACTACTCTGAAATTTCATTTGGTCCTCCTTGTAAAGCCAATGAACCCAATCTCCACTTCTAGGAATAATGTGTGGATCAAGTACGCTTACTGGTCAGGTTTTGCAGCTCATATTTTGCAATGTAATCCTCAGTGTAAAATGCTTGTGCCAACATTTATATAAAAGCCATGAGGGACAGGGACAAGTGTCATTCATGGGGCCTGATGCAGGCTTTTAAAATAGATCTGCCACAACAATTCACTTTATAGATATAATGTCATAGGTAAAAGGTAAAGTTTTCCTCTGGCATTAAGTCCAGTCGTGTCTGACTCGGGGGTTGACGCTCATCTCAGAGTTTTTTGTTCACAGGTGTGAAGGAAGGACTGGTGGGAAGGGCAAAATAAAGCATCATAAGACAGTGGGAACAAGATCCATATGATCAGGTAGGATTGAGCTTCATAGTCATCTTGACTACTGAAAGGATACCTGTAAGAGAAACTGACTTTTGAAAGATAATATAGGCAGTCGACAAGTTATGAGAAAGATAGGTTTGTTTTTAAGTCGAATTTGTTTGTATGTCAGAACAGGTACATTTTCAATGTGAATCCAGCCGTGTGTGTGTGTGTGTACATCCTATCTGATGATATGGATCTTATTCCCACTGTCTTATGATGCTTTATTTTGCCCTTCCCACCAGACCTTCCTTCACACCTGTGAACAAAAAACTCTGGGACTTGCAGCTCTTGGTAAGATTGATCATGTTTAAAGAGAAATCAGATCGCTTATTTGCATACAACACCAGATTAACTACACAGTCACACTATCTCTCTTTGAAAGGAGGGCCTAGGTTAGACAGGGAACTTCTTCACACATGTTGCAGGAATGGTTGAGTATCATCACAAATTGCAGCAAAACTGGCAGTGCCTGCCCAAGGGACATGAGGACCTATTGCCCAACGACCCACACCGTCCCGCCTTCCCCTCTACCTCATCACATGAAGGAAGCCTCAGTAAGCCTGCTCAACCCATCTTTCCCTATGGAAAAGCTGGGAAGCGTCCCATTGTGTGCCACTGGCAATTTTTCAGGTGTGGCAGGGTTTCTTTGCACTTTTTTGCCAAAGAGCAATGGGAGCTGGCAGGCTCTGTGATGAAAGTGCAAAAAATAATAATTTTCACACTCTTTATGACTGGACATCTATCAACTATCCCAATTTCTTTGTTCAATCCAATCACTACTCCACCATTCCACTTTTCAACTGCTGGTAACAACTGATCTCCAGTCCCAATGCTCAAGGGCAGGGCTTCCTAGTTCCTGATGTTTATACCACATTTTTAAAGGTTAGCTTTAAGCCTATCTTTAAATCTCTTTTGTTGTCCACTAATATTCAATTTTCCATTCTTAGTTTGATAATAAAGTAACTGGGAATTGAGTAACAATACTATTAATTGGATCTTCTGCTTGCTCAACCACTGAGATACAGGCAAAACACTGAGTGTAGTCTATAGAAATCCTAGAGAGGAGTTCTCTGTAGAAATCTCCAAATCTTCCAGTATGACTGGAGGAAAATGGCTGTAAGCTTGGTGGACTTGGAGATTCCTTGAAAGAACATTTTAAATCAAATCTGTGAATAGTCAAATCTGCAAAAATCAAAAACACAAATGTGAGTTTACATGTTTACAAGGAGTTTTATCCATGTCTCTGTGGACTTAACAGACTGGAGCATATATTGAATCAGAGTTCTGTATGGAAGAGCTTGTCTTGTACCATATCTGTCTAAGATAGCAATGTCAGGTGAAATTTATTTATTTATCGTGTCAGAAGCAATACAGTTATACTGTTTTTAAAAAAGACACAAAGTTGAAAACTTGGCATTATGCTTGATTTTCTCTGATCAGAAGCTGGCCACTTGAAGTGCCTCTGGTGTCGCTGTGAGAAGGTCCTCCCTTGTGTATGTGGCAGGACTTAGGCCTCATTGTAATAGGTGGTCTGTGGTTTGCTCTTCTCCATACTCGTATGTCATGGACTCCACTTTGTAGCCCCATTTCTTAAGGTTGGCTCTGTGTCTCATGGTGCCAGAGTGCTCATAAAACCCCATGGTTTTTATGTTCAGTGCCTTCCAAGTTGCCTAGTCTTCTGTGTGGTATCAGCCATGGATTGACATTCTGGGTTTTCACCTGCTATTTTTAGACTCTTGCTTGCTGAGGTGTCCCTACGAGTGTCTCTGTGGATCTTAGGAAGCTGTTTCTTGATTTAAGGCATTGGCATGCTGACTGATATCCAATATCCATTGGATATCCATTGGATATGTCAATGTCTTGGTGCTATCATTACAGACTGCTTCTTCCTGATGGATGTCAGATGGTACAATACCAGCTAAACAGTATAATTTCTCCAATGTAGGACATAGACATCCTGTGATAATGCAGCATGTCTCATTAAGAGCCACGTCCACTGTCTTAGCTGCTGCTGAATGTGCACACTGGGCATGCATATTCAGCAGCAGAGTAGCAAAGCAAAAGGGCAGATCTCGTCACTGTATCTGGTTGCGAACCCCATATTGTACCAGGTGAAATAAAGACCGGGCTCTTATTTCTGTAATGGTTGTGTAAAAGAGTTCTAGCAGGATTTCTCATGCAAGCAATGCCTTCTGAAATTTTCTCTGCCACACAACTATTAAAGGTAAAGAAGCCCTTTCCCTTATTTTAGCTGGCAACCATAATGTAAGATTTCAGCCTATATATCACCGCAGTACATTGGTAGGGGGAAAAGGTGGCAAACGTTTCACTCCATTAAGTGCGGAGACTTGCTCAAACAAGGATGTAACGGTGGGACATTATTCACTGCCTCTTTTACCATGGGTTTTTATGAGCAACGACTAATTAATGTAATACAGTTTGAGACTAAGTAGAAAAAGCTAAGTAATTGCATGCATATAGCCCCTTAGGAAGGTATCATTTTGCCTAAAAACGACAAACAAAGGAGCTTTAAAAAAATATTAGCAACCATGTGGGATTTTTGTTTAATTCATTTTTGGTAGATTATAAAATGCATTAGGCTTCTTTATTCCTAGGGTTTTAGAACAATTAACATCTTAACAGTGCAGAAAATGTTCGACAGACAATTAAGTTCTGCATTTAGAATAATTAGGAAATCCAGGTGTTAACACACAGTAGGAGGTATATGAGTGTATGTCATTAAAAATGTTCTTAAGTGGTATTGAAAAAGTGTAAATGAATCACACAAAGTTCTTCACTTGAGTTAAGAGTTCCCTTGGAACATATTTTTTGTGTCGTGTGTCATGGGATGGAGTGCTGCAGTACTAGTAATACAGCAAAATTGTATCTGAAAATATGCAGAGTGCGTATATTCAATGGCCTGACTATATCTTTTGGACTAATAAGATCATCACTTCTTTTTTCATTTCCCCCCTTAACTCTGCTCCTGTGCCTTTACAGTCACTCACATAGAGAAATTAAATCAGTGAAGCGTTCCTCTTAACCTTATCTCCATGCCTAGAAAAGTTTTATATCATTTATATCATTAACACAACCTGCATTTTATAAAAGACCTCATCTTGTACTGGGCAAGGGACTGGCAACTACATGGGAACCAAGAGCCAAGTAACCTCAATTTTTCCTTTGCAGTCCCTCTCAAAATGGCATCATATCACTTCATGATGCCATTTTGGGAGGTATTGCAGAGGAATATAGAAGCATTTGGAGGAAGTATCAGAATCTAAGGCAGGCATGGGCAAACTTTGACTTGCCAGATGTTTTGAACTTCAATTCTCACAATTTCTAACCTGCTGTAAGGACTTGTGGGAGTTGAAGTTGAAAACACCTAGGGCCCATCTAGACAGCCCCTTTATTGCAGAAACTTCTGCAATAAAAAGGGGGCTGTCCAGGTAACATTTTGGCCAACCTGTAATTAAGTCAGCACAAACCAAGAAAAACCTGGTTTGTGCCAAATTAATTAGATACTGCATTTATTCCGCGCCTTCATGGAAGGTGCGGGACAAACTCACTGTTTCCGGTGTCTGGACTACAATCTAAATGTCTGGTGAACTGTGGGAATACCTACCCCCTCCCCCCAAGCCCCCAGACCGCTTCGAAAAGTAAAAAAAAAAAAGCTTACCAGTACTGTAGTTCCCCCCCCCCCCCAGAGCAGCTCTCCCAACGTGCCAAAAGAGCAGGGGGAGGAGGAAAATTGCTCCCCACCCCCCACCCACTGTCCTTGTGTGTCATTTGTGCACATCGGGAGAGCTGCTCTGGGGGAAACTGCAGTGCTGGTAAACTTTTTTTACTTTTCTAAAGGGTCTGGGGGCTTGGAGGGAGGGGAGTAGGGCCCTCACATGTTCTCTCAGGCTAGTCCCAAGTGAACATGTGGGCAACCTACCACAAAAAGCGGTAGCCCCCAAAAAACATTCATTTTTTTTTATCGTGGATGCCTTTGGGATAAAGGGCTATCTGGAACCACTCCTAGAGGGCCAAAGTTTGCCCATGCCTGATTTAAGGTCTTTGTAGGAATGGGATATATTTTGTTTTTGCATTTTTTCAGGCTTTTGAGATTTTTAACTTGCCTATGAAATACACTGAACATTTAATGTTAGGGATAGCTAGGGGCATTTGGGGACTATTGGAAGCTTTAACAGCCACTACAGAGCCCCCGGTGGCGCAGTGGGTTAAAGCACTGAGCTGCTGAGCTTGTTTATTGAAAGGTCGCAGGTTCGATTCCAGGGAGCGGCGTGAGCTTCCGCTGTCAGCCCTAGCTTCTGCCAACCTAGCAGTTCGAAAACATGCAAATGTGAGTAGATCAATAGGTACCGCTCTGGCGGGAAGGTAACGGCGCTCCATGCAGTCATGCCGGCCACATGACCTTGGAGGTGTCTATGGACAACGCTGGCTCTTCGGCTTAGAAATGGAGATGAGCACCACACCCTAGAGTCAGACATGACTGGACTTAATGTCAGGGGACTACCTTTACCTTTACCTTTTAACAGTGGTCCCCATGGGCTGTATATAGTCCTTGTTTTAGACTTTTCTTACCTCAAAGGGCCTGTCCATATAGCCCTGTAACCCAGAATATCAAGGCAGATAATCCACAATATAATCTGAATTATTTGAATCCACACTGCCCAATTCAATGTGGATTTTATACTGCCCAATTCAATGTGGATTTTATACAGCTGTGCGGAAGGGGCCTATGAGATGTGGTGGATAGTTGCTTGCAATAAAGCGACTACTTTCAGCTCCGTTTTCATGTGCCAAGCTGACATTAAAGACTTGGATATTAAGACATTGAGGGGTGAAACTCAGAGAAGGCAGAAGAAGATGACGTGAAGAGGAAGCAAAGTAGCACAGCTTCTTCAGAGGACGTCTTCTTCAAAGAACTTCTTATGGGTGTCAGCAAACATGTAGATAGGAAATGTTTGACAAATGGGATCAGTGTTGGCACCAGGAATGTTTAGAATCTGATAGGACTCCAATGCCCCAACTGATAAGAAGGAATAGTTTGTGTACTCCATTGCATTTCCTTGGGAATTGTTGGTGTTGTGCATGTCACTGAAGTGGGAAATCCACTCGGCGTTGAAGTCAGAACTTTAAAGAGCTAGCCTAGGTACTAAATCATAGCTCCAGAATGGCTGCAGCTTCTGGGGACACTAAATGCTCCATCAAGGGGTAAGCCACTAACCACAGCAAGCTGGAACACATTAGTACATCTTGTGCTAACAAATCAGTAATTTGAACATAAGCCGTAAAAATCAAAACAAAAGCTTTCCTTTGTCAAATGTATTGTCGAAGGCTTTCCTTTGTCTATTGCAAATTTCTCACCATTTAGCTTCACTGTATGACCTCAGGTTGTATTATTGTGAGAGAGCAACAAAAACATGCCTTCCATTTCCTCTCCGTCATGCATCATTTTATATGCCTTTTATCACTCTTCCCTCATTTGCCTTTATTTTCTCCACAACCTCCACATCTTTTTTTCATAAGAGAATTATCATTTATGGTTGCCCTGTTTTCCACCCTTTCAAGACATGTAATATACAATGTTAGATATTTTTTTCAGATTATTTCTGAGTACTTGAATAACTGCCAGATAATCAGCAAAATAATTGAGAGATGTCAATTTGAAACCCAGTGATTCAATATTTGCCATTTGACAGTTGATATTTGACAGCATTTGATAGCTGACATCTAATATTTGGCAGGGTAGCTGATGAGATTTCATATGCAATAACTGCCAACCAGTGTGGGGTACTTTTCTTCTAAAATTGGAACAAATACAAAATTTGAGTGGCAGTTCAGAATATTTGCAGGATTTTATTTATTTAAATCATCATGGAAGAGAACATCCTCCCACCAGCACAGAAGTAAGGATGCATCTCTACACTAGAATTAATACAGTTTGAAACCACTTTAACTGCAAATGCCTCAATGCTATGGAATCATGGGAGTTGTAGTTTGGTGAGGCACCAACACCTTCATGTTCTTTACATGTCAGACATGAAGAAATGTGTTAAATTCTTCAAATATAATCTACAACAACATTCATAATCATCAGGACTATCCTGATTCCACTTTCAGGGGGTCCTGTGCCACCTAACCCCAGCAAATGTGGAGGGCTGGCTATATATAGATATTAAAATCTATATTTTAAGGGTAGCTTTTGAGAGAGTTTCTTTTTTTCTCTCTGTTGACAGTTTGAGCAAGGGATTCTCTTGACTTTGCCTGTTGTAGACACACAGATACCATAGCACTATCTAGAGAAGAATCCCACTCACCCCTAACCAAGCATTTGTTGCATTGTTTACTACAGGCACACAATTACAGTCGACACTGAAAGTCTGTGTTTCTCCAGCCCTCCTTCACCATCTTCCCAATGCTTATAATGCTCAAACAAGTCCCTCTGGACTGATGACTAGAAAAAAAGGTGGTTGAGAGAACTACTGACCGCATAGAGAAGCTGATTAAAAACACAACCTACAAACTATCTACAGACCTACTAGAAAATCCAACAAATGCTATGTTCAGCAAAGGACAAGAGGGATCCTCTCACCTCTGCAGGAGTCTACCATGCAGCTATGGACAAGTCTACATAGGAACCACCAAACACAGCAATGCCCAAACATGAATCAAGGAACATGAAAGGCACTGCAGACTACTTCAACAGAGAAGTCAACCATAGCAGAGCACCTGATGAACCAACCTGGGCACGGCATATTATTTGAGAATACAGAAATGCTGGACCACTCTGACAATCACCATATCAGACTACACAGAGAAATCATTGAAATCCACAAACATGTGGACAATTCCAACAGAAAGGAAAAAAAACCATGAAAATGAACAAGATCTGGCTACCAGAATTAAAAAAAACCTCTAAAATCAGTAAGGAAAGGACAACACTCAAATACAGGGGAATTCCAGACAAGAAACAATCAGGGTCAGCTAATCACTTCCCAACAAAGGATTCCCCCAGGCAAGAAGCAACCAAACTTTGAAGTTGCAAGGCTTTTCAATGCTAATCAAGACCTCACAACCTCTGAGGATGCCTGCCATAGATGTGAGTGAAAAGTCAAGAGAGAATGCTTCTGGAACATAGCCATACAGACCAGAAAACTCACAGCAACCCTGTGATTTCAGCCATGAAAGCCTTCGACAACAAAATGGTGGTTGTTTGGGTATAAAAATACTTTGTGAAAGGGATCAGTTTTGTCAGGTTTTTAAAAACTGAAACAAGCCTGAACTCAGCTGTACTCTGGTGGGCATATCACAAGTATCAGAGAAGGAAAGTAAGAAAATGATCTTCGACTTCATCTACTTTATCTTGATAATTAATCTTCAGATATTTTCAGGCTGGAGGACCTGTAGATTCCTAGAGAAATAGTCTCTCAAATAAAAGAGCAGAAGTTTGTTATTTGTGGTTTTTCACTTTCATGGAAGTCCTGTACCCATAACCTTAGTGAGTGTGGAGGGATGGCTGTTTCAAGTGTAGGCGTGCAGTATCTTGATTCCCTTCCAAAGAAAAAGCTCCGAGAAGCTCAAAAGCTAACCACAACAACAGCTGATTTGATCTAATATGCTTCCCCCCACCCCCACCCCTTCGCACTTTTCAGCATCTGATATGCAATCCCAGTTCCATTGCTACCACCCCCACCATCAGATGTGCATTTCAATAATTCCAATGTGCACTTCATCCTTTATACACATTTGTGTCTCTCTCTGAAAAGTAAGACGCTACCAGATGGCAGTGTTCCAGGAGCCTCACATGATCCCAAACTCATTGTGTCAAAGGCAGCATGTTGTTGTTTTCCCTTCTTCCTTGCAACATGTGGGCAAATATTATAGCAATTGTTTGCAGCACCGTTGCCAGCAAACACATTGCGCTCCCTTTCCTCTGTGCTAAATCAATATCATGTAAAGTGATCCTCCCCCATTGTCCCACACCGCGGTGTAAAATTAACGTTTTTAGGTAACAAGGCATTTTGCAGATGAATCCTTCTTAACCGCATCAAAGAATTGGATCTGACTTCGAAATCTCCTGAGCCTAAAAGAGCCACAGCTGCCGATCGAAACAATTTATTAAGGCCAGAGCAAAGATGCTCCTGGGAAGAGCTGAGCAGGCTCTAGATTATTTTTGCTGCCTAAATTCAAGCACCAGTGTTTATTTGAGAAGTTTTGGAATTCCTTCCTGCTTTCAACTCACCTTATAAATGAAAAGAATACAAGTTGTTTTATGTAGGCAACTGGGAAGACTATTGCTGAAAGATAATGAGAGCCCTTGAACAAGTTGGTCTAAAGGGGGTCTTTAGTAGCCTGAGGAACTGTGAAGATGCAGAAAAGCAGATAGAAGCAAGAGTCGATATTTTAAAAATGCTCTACAGTTCCCTATTCTGCAGAAGCCACATCCACTGTTTTAGCGCAGTGAGATGTGTTCCACAGTGGGCATGCTATAATAATAATAGTCTAAGATCAAAGCTCCCAGAATCATAAACCACTTACTATGTTGGCTTGGAATTACAGCGCAAAGAAGTAACTTTTGTGTTTTCTTTTCCATGTTTCATGTTAATATCCCCTGATAAAGCAACAGTCAGAACTGACCATGGAACAACAGACTGGTTCAAGATTGGGAAAGGCGTACGGCAAGGCTGCATACTCTCACCCAACCTTTTTAACTTGTATGCAGAACACATCATGCGATGTGCGGGGCTTGAGGAATGCAAAGCTGGGGTGAAAATTGCTGGAAGAAACATTAACAACCTCAGATATGCAGATGACACCACTCTGATGGCCGAAAGCGAGGAGGAGCTGAGGAGCCTTCTCATCAAGGTGAAAGAAGAAAGCGCAAAAGCCGGGTTGCAGCTAAACGTCAAAAAAACCAAGATTTTGGCAACAAGAATGATTGACAACTGGGAAATAGAGGGAGAAACCGTGGAGGCCGTGACAGACTTTGTATTTCTAGGTGCAAAGATTACTGCAGACGCAGACTGCAGCCAGGAAATCAGAAGACGCTTCCTTCTTGAGAAGAGAGCAATGTCCAATCACGATAAAATAGTGAAGAGTAGAGACATCACACTGGCAATGAAGATCCACATAGTCAAAGCAATGGTATTCCCCGTAGTCACCTACAGATGTGAGAGCTGGACCTTAGGGAAGGCTGAGCGAAGGAAGATTGATGCTTTTGAGCTGTGGTGCTGGAGGAAAGTTCAGAGAGTGCCTTGGACTGCGAGAAGATCCAACCAGTCCATCCTCCAGGAAATAAAGCCCAACTCCTCATTGGAGGGAAGGATACTAGATACAAAGTTGAAGTACTTTGGCCACATCATGAGGAGACAGCAAAGCCTAGAGAAGACAATTATGCTGGGGAAAGTGGAAGGCAAAAGGAAGAGGGGCCGACCAAGGGCAAGATGGATAAATGGCATCCTTGAAGTGACTGGACTGACCTTGAAGGAGCTGGGGGTGGTGACGGCCGACAGGGAGCTCTGGCGTGGGCTGATCCATGAGGTCACGAAGAGTCGGAGACGACTGAACGAATGAACAACAACAAACATAGTCTGCCTTGCCGAGCCTAGTACGACCTTCTAGC
Organism: Anolis sagrei ordinatus; assembly: GCF_025583915.1. Taxonomy (NCBI): domain Eukaryota; kingdom Metazoa; phylum Chordata; class Lepidosauria; order Squamata; family Anolidae; genus Anolis; species Anolis sagrei. Next base: position 17,632,675 of record NW_026845477.1, on the reverse strand, counting down.
TCTATCTATCTTTATATATATATATATATATATATATATATATATATATATATATATATATACTCTGTGCATAATGAGTACCTTAAAAACAAAAGAACCAATGAATGAAATCACACCAAATTTGGCAACAAAACATCTCACAACACAAGGAGTGACCATCACTCAAAAAATTATGATTTTGTCATTTGGGAGTTGTAGTTGCTGGGATTTATAGTTCACCTACAATCAAAGAGCATTCTGAACTCCATCAATAATGGAATTGAGATTCGGGAGGGGCTGAGTTTGATTCGGGGGGGGGGGGCTGAGTCTGAGTGAAAGAGGGTCTACCCTAGCAAACCTTTTGTATCGTTACCCCAATACCCCCATGCATATGAGATATATTGAGCATGTTGATCAGATCATGGTATGAATAAACATAACAGCCTAAACAGACCACCATGAGAATTTAAGGGGGGGGGGGGCTGAAGAACCCCAAGTTCATTTACAATCAAAGAGCATTCTGAACTCCACCAACCATGGAATTGAACCAAACTTGGCACGCAAAACTCCCATGACCAACAGAAAATACTGGAAGGGTTTGGTGGGCATTGACCTTGAGTTTTGGAGTTGTAGTTCACCTACATCCAAAGAGCACTGTGGACTCAAACAATGATGGATCTGGACCAAACTTGGCACAGACACTCAATATGCCCAAATGTGAACACTGGTGGAGTGTGGGGAAAAACCTTGACATTTGGGAGTTGTATTCACTGGGATTCACAGTTCACCTACAATCAAAGAGCATTCTGAACCCCACGAATGACAGAATTGGGGCAAACTTCCCACACAGACCCCCCATGACCAACAGAAAATACTTAAGGTGATCCAGTCCAACTCCCTTAATCAGGGCAAGAAAACGTAATCAAAGTCCTCCTGACAAAGAGCCATCCAGCCATAGATATAAATAGATAGACAGATATGATTCACACAGAGAGAGATCTAGTATCATAGATTTGAAAGGGACCCTTAAAGAAGGACAATGATATGTTGCATGTTCCAGGGTGGGCAAACCAGACACTCTCCACATCAACACTGACAAAGAAACAGCAAGAAATACTGTTTAGCCACAAGCATAATTACATATATTAGAAACCAACACTTTCTCGTTACTTTATTTTCCAGATCAACAGACTGGGCCACAGAAACGCGTGGCAGGGGACAGCTAGTATATTATATAAATAAAATTTGCTCCTCTTTTTGCCCAGAAAAAGGACCTGTGGGTATTTTTTAAAACTCTCATTAGTGTACTGAAAACACTATATCACTGCCAGTAGCAGGCAGTTTTGTTAAGTAGAAAATGGGGAAGTGGGATGACAAATGAGACTCCTTCATTTAAACACCACAATGTACGTAAGGATAATGCACTGCAATGAAATGCTATTGGGGTGGGGAGAGGGGAGATAATGTTTTCATTGAAACAGTGCCTGAAGAGTGATGCTATTGACAGCTCTGTATTCTTCACGGAACCAAATTTCTAAACCAAATAACGGTAAAACAATTTTTGGCATTCTTGAAGGGATGGGCAGCATTTCCCCACAAATTGCACTTTAGTGGACAGTCTTTTAGAATGAGAAAAGTATATTTGATTGTGTTCAGCACTTCAAGAGAACAAAAGTGCTCTCTTGTGGTTCCCAGTTAGCATCTTAGTGGGAAGGCTGGAAATGTGCCTTGAAGGAAGGAATTCACATTCTGAACACATCTAAGGAAGTTACTTTATTTTGGTCTATGAGCCTTTCCACACTACACAATTATGGTGCTATTATTCTTCTTTAATTGCAATGGTACCATCTCAAGGAATCCTAAGGGTTGTAGTTCATGGAGGGATATTCAGAATTCTCCGCCAAAGAATACTGACATTTCCTCAAACTACAAATATGCCATTTGAACCACCACGAAGGTTAAGATCTTCTGGGGAGGCTCTGCTCTTGGTCGCGCCTGCGTCGCATGTGCAGTTGGTGGGGATGAGAGACAGGGCCTTCTCAGTGGCGGCTCTTTGGCTATGGAACTCCCTCCCCAGCTAGATTAGATCAGCACCCTCCCTCCAAAGGCTTTTGGGATCAAGCCTTTGACTAGTACAATAATGCAGTACAAAGAATAATTAAGGAACATTGCAATGACAGGTTGTTGTAGGTTTTTCCGGGCTATATGGCCATGTTCTGGAGGCAATTTTTCTCCTGACGTTTCGCCTGCATCTATGGCAAGCATCCTCAGAGGTAGTGAGGTCTGTTGGAAGTAGGAAAAATGGGTTTATATATCTGTGGAATGACCAGGGTGAGACAAAGGACTTTTGTCTGCTGGGGCTAGCTGTGAATGTTTCAGCTGATCACCTTGATTAGCATTCAATGGCTTGGAAGTGCCTGGGAGGAATCTTTTGTTGAGAGTGATTTTATGTGCCTGTTTGTTTCCCCTCTGTTGTTTTGCTGTTGTAATTTTTGAGTTTTTTAATACTGGTAGCCAGATTTTGTTCATTTTCATGGTTTCCTCCTTTCTGTTGAAATTGTCCACATGCTTGTGGATTTCAATGGCTTCTCTGTGTAGTCTGACATGGTGGTTGTGAGAGTGGTCCAGCATTTCTGTGTTCTCAAATAATATGCTTTGTCCAGGTTGGTTCATCAGGTGCTCTGCTATTGCAATGACAATTCGGAATGGCTATGGTGTATGTTTTTTTTTATTATGTGATTTTAATATTTATACTAGGATGATTTTAATGCTTTGTCTGAATGTTTAAATTTTGTTTATGTCTTATGTAATGGTTTTAATGGTTTTAAGTCAAAGTTATATGTAGTAATTAGTTATTATGTTATTATGATTTCTTTGTGTTACTGTATATTGGCATTGAATTTTTGCCATTAATATGTTGTAAACCACCTTAAGTCCCCCCAGGGGTGAGAAAGGCAGTATATAAATACAGCAAGTAAATAAATAAAGGGAATCATGGTGCTATTATGGCTCCTGTATCCACAGGGTATATTGTCCAAGACCCTCCATGGGCAACCAAAACCATAAATAATAGGGAACCCAATATTTTGACTATACTTGGGCTGAAAGCATGCTATAGTAATTGCACTGGAGGAACCAGAAAAAACCACAAATACTTTGGGCAGGGGGAAATTATTTTGGAATGTGAGTAAAGGAAACTAAATCTGTGGGTAAGCGGGTGATACTGTATTTATGTTTCTATGAAAGGACCCTACAAGTTCTAGAATCCCTGAACCAGTATAGCTACTAGTCATGTAGATACGATTCTAGAATTTAGAACCCAAGCTGTAGCTTTTCCAAGCTCTGAAAAATATTCCATAGTTTAAAATTACTATGAGAACCAAATGGAAAAGGTTACATATTAGCAACTACATGAAAAAGGATGGCTTAAAGACTAGATTAATATTAACAGGACAAAATCTATGGAGGAAAAATGAAAAAAAGGAGAGAAAAGGTGGATCGAGGTTGTGGTAGGAAGCTAATAAATAACGGGAAGAAATGCACACGTAATATGAAAAGATTAAGGGAGCCCATGGAAAGAAAGATAAAGAGCAGTAATATGGTCACAACTTTGAGCAACATAAATCAAACCAACCGACAAGTTCAAGAGAGAAACAAGTGGGGCGCCATAAGGAAAAAAAAAGACTGGTAAATAAAAGATTGCAGTAATAAATACAGGAGGGAAAGGGCAACCTCAGCTAGTGCGTTTGCAAACGACTTGTCGGGAAGAAGCAGAGTAGGCACAGAACCAATGCAATTATTTACCTCTCCTCCTGAGAGTTCATTGGGCACTTCTACTTTTTCCATCTTGTGGCAATAAGAACTAGAAATGTGATTTTGTATTGTTGAGGGCTTTCATGGCCAGAATCACTGAGTTTTAATGCGTTTTTTGGACTGTATGACCATGTTCCAGAAGCATTTTATTTATTTACTCTATTTGTATACCGCATATATCAGCCTGAGGAGGCGACTCAATAATCTATGGCAGGTGAAACGTCATGAGAGAATGCTTCTGGAACACAGCCATGCAGCCTGAAAAACTTACAAAAGCCCAGAAACTTGATTGTTTTTGAAAGAAGAGATAAGAAAAAAGAGAAGCAAAAATACCCCCTCTATATTACATACTAAGGACTTTATTGCATGATGCTGCTATCCCGTGATAGTCATGCAACCATTGATAGCAGCAAATACAGATATGATCACCCTCACTATCACACCCCTCTGCATTTGTGCAACTACTGTGCTGATTTGCCCATTCATGCTCCTGAAGCTTTATGTTGTAACTGTACCTTTCCGCAGTTCTGCTGCTCTGTAATATATATATATTTAAAAAATACTATTTAAAAACTAAAATTTACACTAGCAATTACAATGGTAAACATGGGAGTTGAGTGTTCCCTGTTTACCGCCCTAACCTGGCTGCCTCTCATTGGACTATTTGGAGCTTCCAAACAGTCTTCAAAGGCAGCCCCACATAGAGAGCATTGCAGTAGTCTATCCTAGATGTAACAAGAGCATGGATGACCATGGCCAAGTCTGGCTTCCCAACATATGGGCATAACTGTCAAAATGATAGAGGTCCACTGTAAACATCTGAAAGATGTTTGAAGATCTTTGAAGATTTAGGGCCCCAATTTTCATCTTGATGATTTCTGGATCCTATTCCATTGTATCCTAACTCTATAAAAATGCTTAATATAACTTGAGGTTTCCATATCACTATCGGAATAAGTGGTTTGATATTCATGAAAACTCATGCTAAAATTAAAAATCAGTTAAAGTATTGGCTAGAATTTTTATTACCAAAATCCAGCAAAATTTGAAGCAGCAGAAAGTTGATTTAAAAAAAAAGAATGAAAGAAAACTCAAAATTGACAGATTCATCAATCCGTTGCTGGGACTTTGTTGGACAGATGGAAAGAAATTTTGGTGGCTTCGAGAAACTTGCTAAAATTACCCATTTCACACCTCCAAAGACTTACTGTGAGGCAAAGCACATATTTCCTAAGAAATTCACACATTTGTGAGGCTTGCCATATGTTTGGTTTGCACAAAATCATGTAGGTATATTTAAAATGCAAATCACCTGCCATTGAAAAGTAAGCCCCAAAATGGTTTAATTGGCAAAGAAAATGTGTGTAAAATGTCTACATTAGGAAAACTGTGTGAAGAAACTCACACAATATGTCAAATGAGTACAAATTTCCATGCAGGAAAGAGAAAAAAATAAAGTATCACAAAAATGGGATGGGAATCCAGCTGGGATTTGGAAAACAAGAACAATGCCAAGGCAGTACATGAGATCCTATATTGAAACTGTATATTATAAATCTCCACTTGAAGGTTCATGATTTAAGTGTATGGTGTAGTCCTTGGGCAAGTCACATTCTCTCAGCCTCAAAGTGAGGCAATGGCAAACAAATATTGCAATAAACCCTGTGCTAAGTCCACTATAGGGTTACCATAGGTCTGAAACAACTTGAAGGTACACAACAACATCACACCCACACAAGGGTTGTCATAATCTTTTATATCAGAGGATTCTCATCTTTAACAGCCACATGGCACGACAAGCAAAACATGGGGCCCATATGAAGTTTACAGTGAGAGAGCTGTTATTTCACTTTGACAGCCATGGATCCATCCTATAGAATCCCAGGGTTTGCAGTTTGGTGAAGCACCTTTTCCTAAACTGCCTCTTCCAAGATTTCCATTGAATGTTGCCAGGGCAGCTAAAGTAGAATCATAATGCTATAAGTCTGTGATGTGAATGAGTTCATGGTCCTCTCCATATTAAGGGGAATAATATCTTTTCAATTTTGCAAGTGCTGCTCAGAAAGAATTTCATTTTAGTTAATTTTGGAGGACTGTGGCAACATTTGGAAACTTGTATTGTCGAAGGCTTTCATGGCTGGAATCATTAGGTTCTTGTAGGTTTTTTTGGGCTATAGGGCCATGTTCTAGAGGCATTTCTCCTGACGTTTCGCCTGCATCTATGGCAAGCATCCTCAAAGGTAGTGAGGTCTGTTGGAAATAGGAAAATGGGTTTATATATCTGTGGAATGACTGGGGTGGGGCAAAGAGCTCTCTGCTGATGGTGTGAATTCTATCTCGTAAGAGGTTGCGTTCTAGAACGCAACCTCTTGCAGGCGAAACGTCAGGAGAAATGCCTCTAGAACATGGCCCTATAGCCCGAAAAAACCTACAAGAACCTATTTGGAAAATTATTCAAATGTAGAATGAAAACAGTTCTTGTTGGGAACTCACATCTTTGTAATTAAACTTATAGTGGGAATTCAAATTCGGCACTTTCGCAACATCCACATGGTGTTATGTTACTAAACAGTAGACCAAACAACATTTCCAATGCACTATGAGATGCACAACAGGACTCAATTGGACTAATGTGCTTCAGGTTTGGTGTGCATTGGGATGTTAATTAGGAAGGGCTGACAGGCATCATTAGAGTTTCATGCATGCCAAGACACTATTGCCAATGCTCTGCTATACGTCTTCACAATGTGCAGATATAACTTTTTTACACATCTGTAGCAAAGGATATGTAAGGTTACATAAAGTAGGCTGTGAGAGACAATTCCCAGCGATATTTTAAAACTTTAAAAGTGAAAATAAGCCAAGGGAGCCCCCAGTGGCACAGTGGTCAGGGGTTCAAATCCAGGGAGCGGGTTGAATTCCCACTGTTAGCCCCAGCTTCTGTCAAGCTAGCAGTTCAAAAACATGCAAATGAGATTAGATCAATAGACAGGAAGGTAACAGTGTTCCATGCAGTCATGCTGGCCACATGACCTTGGAAGTGTCTATGGGCAATGCCGGCTCTTTGGCTAAGAAATGGAGATGAGCATCAACCCCCAAGTTGGACATGACTAGACTTAATGTCAGGGGAAAACCTTTACCTAAACCAAGGGTACCATTTTTCCATCACTAATCACCACAAATTGAAACTAGTTCCACAGTTGAACTCTGGACTTTATCACAAGAGGCAAACCGGGATTGGAATAGGACCACTTCCTCTCACACGACATCATGTGTATCCCACTGCCCTTTTAAAAATAACCATTGCTAGAACTGTATAAATTCATTTTAAGAATTAATAACAACCAAAAAGTTACAAAGAGTGGAAGTGTAGGAAGGCAGGGTTATAAGGGTATGTGGAAATATAAGCATTGGATTACAGACCAGCAAATTGGCACAGCTGAACAAATGGAGAGAGGACTGATAATGCAGGTTCTCATGCTAGTGTATATCTAGTATTGGTATCACTTAACTACTGTGGAATAGTGGCTTCATGTGATAAAGTCCTGTGTAGTATATGAAGACTTTCCTTTTGGTTTGCTCTGAATCACCTACCAGCCAACTTCACCAAATGACCTCCTGTTTTAATAAAAAGTAAGAGAAACATATGTCTACCCACTTCTTCCCTCATCAAGCATCATTGTATAACTTCATTTTATTAATTTCTATCATTTTAATCTTAATTGCCTTTCTTCTAGACTAAAAAGGAAAAAAACCCAGATGTATCCAGCCACTCTTCAAAAGGAAAGCAATCAATTAAAAATAATTAATATGCATTAAATAGAAATGTAGTATTCAATGAAAAGAAAATTAATTACATGAAATAAAAGAAAGCACCCTGCTGATGAACCAAGCCTTTTAAGGTTATTTATAGTAACTTATTTCTAGCTTTCAACATAAATATAAATGGAGGGGGCCAAATATTAGTAGCATTCGTCATGTTGGGAGAGGATTCTGGGAGTTTGGTTCAAGAAGGAAACTTTTCTAAGCTAGAAACCAAACTCTATGGAGACTGATTGAAAAGGGACTGAGGATATTTAGACAAACTAAGTTTGTGAGAGGCAGCACAGTTGAAGAGAGATATTGACAAGCTGGAATGTGTCCAGGGGAGGGCGATTAAAATGATCAAGGGTCTGGAGAACAAGCCCTATGAGGAACGGCTTAAAGAGCTGAGCATGTTTAGCCTGAAGAAGAGAAGGAGCAAGCTTGTTTTCTGCTGCCCTGGAGACTAGGACACAGAACAATAGCTTCAAACTACAAGAAAGGAGATTCTGAACATTAGGAAGAACTTTCTGACTGTGAGAGCTGTTCAGCAGTGGAACTCTCTGCCCTGGACTGTGGTGGAGGTTCCTTCTTTGGAGGCTTTTAAACAGAGGCTGGATGGCCATCTGTAGGGGGTGCTTTGAATGCAATTTTCCTGCTTCTTGGCAGGGGGTTGGATTGGATGATTCATGAGGTGTCTTCCAACTCTGTGATTCTATGATACCATGACCATCTTCAAATATGATAGGGCTGTCATGTCAATCTGGAATGAGCTTCCTATCTTCTGACTGTTCCAGGAGATAGATTTTAAAGAAATGGATTCAAATTATAAAAAGTGACTGTGAGTAAACCTTAAGACAAACATCCATATGGTTAGAGCTATGTGACAATGGTTGACTTAGTGGTAAACCCTCTTCCATGGGTGTCTTTAAACATAAGTTAGATCACTCTGTCTTCAGCAGTGGATCCTGGCATGATACTGGATTAGATCATTCTTTGGATCACATTCTTTGGATCACATATATGACCCATGTATCTGTGTTTGATGTGTTTCCAAATGTATCCTTGAAACAGGAGACCATGAGTAATAGTGAACCTCATTGAAATGAATGGGTTCCACCCAAAATAACCATAGAGTTGATTTGGAGGAGCTACAAAATCCCTAAGAGGTCTCCTCTATAGGAATGCATTAGATCATCCAGCATGATTTTGTGGCAACTTCTGACAGAAGCACACCATAGAATCACTTGGAGAACTTGATAAATACCGTAAAATAACATATTTTTGTTAGATGCAGATACGTGAAGCCATGGGTATCAAACTTTAATTCTATGAATTTGTACTGATTCAGATCATTTATATATAGAGAGCCCAGTTGTGCGCTGCAGTGGCTTCCTTGCCGCTCTTTTGTCCAGTTTCTACTAGCTTAAGAATCTTTAATAGGAGACACCAAGGCACTGATTCCCTGGCATTTGGTATTCAAACGACATGATTTGCCCAGTGAACTACAACTGCTTCCCATTAACAGTCTGTAACAGTATACCGTTGCATTCATTTTTCACCTTTCTCTGGATGTGCGTAGTATTATCTACTGTCTGCTGCAAACCCATCAGGTAGTACCAAGCATGGAATGCATTCTATTTACACTCAGCTTTGCTCTTCACATGCCTCCTCCTGTTTTCGCACCTCACTAGATTCTTTGGTTTTGCAATGGCCAGTTTTAAAATTCTCACTGTTACACTGCACGCTGTCATGCAATTTTCTTCTATATTTTCCACCCAGCTATCTGTGTTCTCAATTCTCCTGAAGTCTCCCACTTCCATCAAACTTTCCAGTAGCCTGTTGTTTTCCATCTAAATAAAACTTAAGAAAGAGAAGGGGTAGGAATTTGCCTCTGGAGTTACTACAGATTATGTTTGTTCTTATAAATCAGGTTTTCATCGATGAACTATTAATATATTCTGGTTGGGCAATGAAGATGCAACCTCTCTTGAGCTGGAGATGGTTAAAATGCCTGAAAGGGGAATGTGCAAGTTCTTTCATTCTGTTGAATTACAGTCTGTTCTATCTTCTTGAGTGTATCAACACTGTAGAATTAATGCAGTTTGATGCCACTTTAACTGGAAAGGCTGGATGCTATAGAATCATGAGAGCTGTGTTTGACCTTCTCTGCCAAAGAATGGTGGTTCCTCACCAAATCCCAGAATCTACAAATCCCAGAATCCCACAGAATTAAAGTGGTGTCAAACTACATTAATTCTGTAATATAGATTGGTGGTTTTCAACCTGTGGGTCCCCAAATGTTTTGGCCTTCAGCTACCAGAAATGCTAAACTGACTGGGATTTCTGGGAGTTGTAGGCCAAAACACCTGGGACCCACAGGTTGAGAACCATTGGTGTAGATGCACTTTTGTTTGGGTTCAGTTTCCATTCTCTCAGCCCAATATAGGATTCAACACTCCATATTATCACAGGCCATGAAGTTTGGAGTCACAGGGCCAAGTCCCGAGATCTGGCAACTCAAACTAATCCCATGATGACCTCTGTTCCAAGATAAACTTCACATGTTCGTGTTTGGCAGAAATGCACATAATGTAAGAAAAACCTTGTTGGATGAAACCAAAATACTATGTAGGCCAGCCTTCTGCCCCTACAGTGCTCAAAGAAATGCCTTCTGTAAAACCACAAGCAGAATATGAGAGTAGAAAGCAACATCCTCATATTCCTCTTCCCTTGAAACTGGGAAAATTAGAATTATCCCCACAACACAACAGATGATAAATAAAGTGTGCAATGAGGGGATTCATAATTTGCTTGATGAATATCTTTGAGGGGTCTTTCACCATAACAGATGAAATTCTAATGGAGATTTTAATTGTAGGTTGGTTCTACTGACCTAATACATCTGGCTCCATCAATACCATTAAACAATTGATACAACAAAATTGCTCTAGTTTGCAGGACCACTAAAGCTCATATCCCTATCTACTACATAAAAGTCTGATATCCCATATACAGTATAAAATTGTCAGGGAAATGTTATTCCATAATTAAGTTATGATTATGATTATTACATGCTAATATAAAATAATGACTGACTGATAGCCTCTCTTTCAAGTGTTCAAAGTGCATTCATGAATTATCTTTTAAAATTGTGTCCATGAACACAGTGGACAATTGTTTGACATCATTCTCTCAAAGGGTATTTAGAGTACACAACCCTATTGCACTCGCAAAAAAATCAGGAATAATTTTTTTCAATGATTTAACAAAAAAAAGTATAAACTTAGGAGTTTTTCCGTGTGTTTGGACTATACTGGGCTGCTTCAAGCCCAAGAAAGGACTTTTTCAAAAAAAAAATAAAGCAGAAGTCAACTGTTTTGAAAGAAATGCTTATACTGAGCATTTCCTGGGATTCCACCAAACTTAACAGAATTGTTCCTTACATAATTTACCTACTCTCCAACATTTCAAAAACCAGAAAAAGGTGGTCAAGCAACATAGGAATGTGGTAAAGATTACAAATGTTATTAATGAGGGAGAATGCACAAGCTTAGAGAGACTGCAGCAATTTGCTTTTGCCTGATTCTACTGGGAAGGTTAATATTCTGCCCTCAGGTTTTGCCTCCCCCTTCAGAGTTTATTGAGTGCAAACTACTTGTGCACTGTGTATTTAGGACAGAATAGAACAAAACAGAACAGAATGGAATCTGGCAACCTTATCACACAGCCCTACCTTGCCATTTTGCCAGCAAGCGTCAAGAAACAACAGCCACATGGGGAGACTCTGGCGTCCTGCACACCATTATATGGGGGAAGCATTGCCCAACCAGGGCAGGAGTGTGCTGGCTCCAATGGAATTCCTCATGTGATAAAGTCCATAGAATTGGGAGACACCATAAGGGCCATCCAGTCCAACCTCCCACCATGCAGAGAAAGCACAATCAAAGCACCCGTCAAAGATAGTCATCCTGTTGCCCCCCCCCCCAAAGGTTTAAGAACAAAAAAAAGACTTCAAGCAAGAAATATGATATTTGTCTTTATTTTTTAAACACTTTGCATAGTTTCAAATGTTCACAATATCGAAGCCGTTAAGAGCTCTGGAATGATCTAGTGGTAATTGTACCCCGAAATCTATCACAGCTAAACCCTTTATAAATGTACACAAATGATACTTTCAGTGTAACCTTCTGTGTAACTTATATTGCTTGTGTACTGTAACAATTTCTAACCCAAATGTATCCTGAAGGCATTTGCTGTCCCCATGCCCACGTTTACATAAACTCCTGTGAATTGGGATCACTATATAATTAACAAAAGTTATTTCAGGTGATATCTCAGGTCAAATACAATTAAACCCTTTGTGTGTGAAAGACAGGTGATCCTTTTTTTACCTGCTTTACCAAAAGTTGGAGGCTTGTCATTCCCATGGAAGAGAAGGTTAAACAAATATGAACACATTAGTCTTTTGCATAGGTAGCCAAGTGTAAAGATCCCTTACCTTTCCAGCCTGGGTGGCAGGGCCTAGGAGAAGCAGGCCAGTTAGTTACAGCTTTAGAAGGCCTGGCAGAGGGCAGCAGGAGCCATTTTAGTTTAGGGAAAGCACCATTTCAGAGAGGGGGAGTGGCCTAGGCCTGAGCCAGCCTTAGAACAGCCAGGATTGGTTTATTAAAGGGGGGCGGAGTTAGACTGTTTGGAGGGAAAGAAAGGGCTTTTTCAGTCAGTGTGTTGATGTTAGAGTTTAGAGCAGGATTACAGAAGTTTTTAGGAGTTCGTGTTAAGAGTAGGCAGTTTGCCTTAAGTTTGCCAGCGAAGTAAACTGTAGCAAACTGGGTACAGCTATTTAGGGAAGAAATAGCTGGGTTTTGTAGTTAGCTAGGCCACAGTTGAGGGTAGCTAAGCTACAGCTGTATCTTGGCAGAGATTCAGATCCTGTCAAGTATACGTGGATTTTTAAAGAGACAATAATCTTTATATTTGTAACAAAGAACCATTCACATGCAACCGTTACGTTTTCAAGAACCAGAACATTTTTATCTGTAACAGCCAAGCTAATTAAACAGCATTTACACTTTCTTCTGTACTTTATTCAATAAACTTTCTTGATTATTTTTTTAAACTTTAAAAGCCTGAGTCCAGTGTGCCTTTGTGGCTATAGTTTTCTCCATTCAACCTCAACTTGTTTTCCTTTAAAGAAACACATAAGAAGACACAATACTCGGTGGTCTTAAAAAGCATTTTTACCATTTTAAATAGCTAGAGTGTTCCTGTACAATTTTGTTTATGGTGGCAGCGGAAGTTAATTAGTGAGACAATCCCCTCAAACGTTCTATTGGTGCCAAAGTGGTGTAAATTCTTTATATTGGAGGGACAGTTGGTGGGATTTGCTTTATCCCCTGTCCAGTTATTGTTTGGCCACACGACGTGCCTTTATAATTGGTGGCAGCGGTGGGATTGTTTGACCCCCCTGCCCAGACAGCCATAAAGGAGACTTTATACCAAGCACCTTGTTATTCGGAATTGGCACCCTTTGCTGTTGGGTCTTGCACTTTGGTCTCCATGGAAGTGGACACTTAACGTTAATCAAGGAATCATTTGCATACCCATGTCACCACTTCTCCCAGCTTTGAGCTCTCCCGGGGGGCATCTCTGCAACAGGCAGGACCTTTAAACTGACCAACCAGCAGCTGTTCTTCTTCCTGCCATGGAGGTCTCCTTCTTCTATCAGTGACGTCATAAATTCCTTGCATGGATCCTAGCTGGTACAGTTTCTTTGCCAATTGGGCAAAGCACTGTTAATTTATGCATGTACATTTTGAAGTGCTTTGCTGGTACTTGCAGCAGGTACTTATTACAGTCTTTTGCCAAAACTGTAATAAACCACTGTTGTTTGCCTTAAACCTTGTTCTCTGTCCTGGAGGATCTGGTTTAGTGGAAGCTCACCGAGCATGGACTCCTTATCCACAGTCCTAGCTGAAATCCCTACAATCCAGCATCTGTTTATAAGCAAATGAGCCTCCACCACACTCCGAGGCAGTGAGTTCCACTACTGTAGAACTCTCAATTTGCAGCAACTGAAGTGAGCCAAGAAGAAAAGGGTCAAGTGGGACAAGGAGCGAGAAAGTGAGGCTGAAAGAGTGCACTGATACAGGATTATCCCAAAGTGTGAAAGTTGGACAGTATGCCCCCAAACAAGCAGAAGCTTCCCCTCATCAGTATGTACAGGAACACTGGCCATTGCTTCCCATTTTCTAAGTGGAGTGAAACAGAGTACAGTTAGCCTTCTGTATCCACAGATTTCACAGGCTTGGATTCAACCATTCAAGGCTTAAATATATATTTCTTTAAATTCCAAAAAGCATGACTTGATTTTGCATTTTTAAATAAGGGGCACCATTTTATGACACCATGGTATCCACAGAGGATCTTCAAACCAGAGCCAATACACATATTCAGTAACTCACTGTATATCTGCTATTCCCAGAGAATAGGGAGAATAGGTTTAAAAATCTGAATATATGGATACCATGGAAGGAAAAATGGTGAAATAATGACAACCTCATCTGCTCAGTCAATCCCAAGATAAAGAAAAGGTCAAGAAAAAACAATTAATTTTTAAAGCAGTTAAAATGAATTAATTTTATCTTAAATCTAATCCTGAAATAATGAAAGGATCTAAAACTGGTTTTAGTGGAAGTGAAGCCAGTCAAGAGTTGTAACTGGAATTTTGCTACATTTAAAACCCATGTAGATTGGGTCTAAGTCTCTGTGATAAACCAGCTTGTCCATTTAGACCCCATTCTATTAAAAACTCTGTTCTCTTTACTAGAGGGCAGCATTGGTGGATCTGATTCCACCATGGACATGCCTCCCATACTAAGTGTAAAGCTGACTGAAGAGTCAGATACAATTGCACAACACACTTTTATCCTGCACATTCAATTTACATGCACCACTTGCCGGGCTAAAATGAAATGTATATAAGTACATCAGCTCTCAGGCTATTGGATTTATTCAATTTCTCCATGCGCTAATCTAATTTCTGGGCTACAGTTGCAAAGGCCTGGGTTTTTAATTTGGTAGGAACATGTTTCGAAGGGGAAAATAAACCTATCTCCAGCCCTCAATGAAAAGAGAACAATAACATCATCAGAATTACAAGGAAAGTAATGAAGGAAGTTATTCCAAATGACACTAGCAGAGCAATGTTACAATCTCAAATGATACTAGCAGAGTAATGTCATAGCCCCAGAAGATTGTTCCAGTAAGCTTAAGTGGACCTTTCAGCTAGTAGGTCTCAGCTGTAGGTCTCATTTAATAGTTCATTGCTTGGGCAACTTCTTCAATTAAATTCTTCAATTATGATTATTTATTTATTTATTTATTTATTTGCAGTATTTATATTCCGCCCTTCTCACCCTGCAGGGGATTCAGAAAGGATCACAATGCACATATACGTGGCAAACATTCAATGCCATAGACACACAACATATATAGACAGAGACACAGAGGCTATTTAACTTTCCAGATTCATGAAGGTATGCTTTTTTGAATTCCAGCCACCGGAGGAACTGTTGCTTCACCATCCACTTGTGACACCTACGGAGTACTTCCTCATTCTTTTTGCATGCTGCTGGAGAGTTTTATGGTATCGTAAATTAGTTAAATTATCCTCCCTGCATAAGCGGGAGCAACTGCTGTATATGAACTGGATACTGAGAAGGAAAATGATGCCCAAGCCATTTTTGAACTTGGTAGGAACATGTTTCGAAGGGGAAAATAAATTTCCTATGTGACAGATGCAACTGTCTTTCAGGCTGCAAAGGTCGACAGCAAGCTAGACAAATGGCCGGAAGCTTACTCTGACTTGGGCTGGCTTTGAACTCATGATATCTCAGTCAATAGTGATTTTAATGCAGCTGACTCCCAACCAGCTGTGCCACAACCCGATTGTTCATTTTGTATCCTTCTCTCACACACAATTTTTGACCTCAGACTTTCTAAAGCGAGGTGAGACCTGAAGTCCTGGCTGAAACAAGAGTTTGACTTGGGAGTAGAGTATTTCCAGCAAAATATTCAATACAGTGGACCCTTGGTATCTGCTGCGGTATGGTATCAAAACACCTGATGAATAACACAATCCATGAATGCTCAAGCCCCATTATGTGCAAGTTGCATTGATGTGGTTTCTCTTAAATACAAATTCTATGAGAAGCGGCTCCCTATGAGGAGCGGCGTAAGGAGCTGGGCATGTTTAGCCTGAAGAAGAGAAGGCTGAGAGGAGATATGATAGCCATGTATAAATATGTGAGAGGAAGCCACAGGGAGGAGGGAGCAAGCTTGTTTTCTGCTTCCCTGGAGACTAGTTCCCTGGCTTCAAACTACAAGAGAAGAGATTCCATCTGAACATGAGGAAGAACTTCCTGACTGTGAGAGCCGTTCAGCAGTGGAACTCTCTGCCCCGGAGTGTGGTGGAGGCTCCTTCTTTGGAAGCTTTTAAACAGAGGCTGGATGGCCATCTGTAAGGGGTGATTTGAATGCAATATTCCTGCTTCTTGGCAGGGGGTTGGACTGGATGGCCCATGAGGTCTCTTCCAACTCTTTGATTCTATGATTCTATGGCAAAATCAAAGTTTGCTTTTTTGATTATTAGGGTGGTGGTGGAATATTTTCAAGCAGCGGATGCTTGTTTATTTTCTGTTCAGTTGCTTCTAACTCTTTGGACCAGCTGAGGCCAGAGCTCCCTCTTGGCTGTGGCCACCCCCAGCTCCTTCAAAGTCAAGCAAGTCACTTGAAGGATACCATCCATCCATCTTGCCCTTGGTCTGCCCAGCTTCCCTTTTCCTTCCATTTTCCCCAGCATCAATCTCTTCTCCAAGCTTTCCTGTCTTCTCATGATGTGGCCAAAGTACTTCATCTTTGCCTCTAATATCCTTCCCTCCAGTGAGCAGTCGGGTTTTATTTCCTGGAGTATGGACTGGTTTGATCTTCTTGCAGATGCTAAAATTGGTGTATTCAGAGGCAATGATATGAAGGGGCAGCTGTACAAAGATACTGAATAATTCAATACTTCCTTCCCCTCAGAAACATTATGGGGGTGGAGGAGGGAGAAGAGGCATTTTCATCTTCAGAGCACCTGTAATTTCCCTGTGTTCGATAATATATTGCAGAAGTCACACATTTCATTCATTCCAACTCAGCCACAGAAATTGCTGTAAACCTCATGCTTGTTTAATTTGGTAGTTTGTGAACAAGGCACAGGCATACATTGTTTGCCACATAGAAATTCGGTCATTCAGGCATATGGCTAAATGAGACATGGATTAAGCAGGTATGACTGTATTTAATTTGCAAAACTAACCACACAGTTGGAAGCAATGGCAAATCCGCTGCGTGAGGAGAATGAAGATGCGCCTCTTCCAATTAAAGAGTGTGGCGTGGAGGCGGTGGGGGAAGGATGTGCCTTAGACTACACTATGGTGCATGCAGAACAAGGAGAACAATGTTCTTTAAGGAGTCAGTGCAAGAGACAGGTCTGGTTGCTATCTTTTTATTGCTGTCTTCCAACTGATCTTGCTTAAGCTGTAGGATAATGCAATGGTCCAAACAGAACCAATTATATTTTGCTGGTTGCCTTTCCCTTTTGCCTGACAGCGCTTGTGGGATTTGATCTTTGCGGATTGCAATATAAATTGATCTAAGCAGCACCTCCCTGGGTAATGTACACAATCAGGGGCTTATGTCCCAGTTTTGCAATTTTCAAGTATTCTAACCCAATTGTTAGTTGGAGATAGGAAAGTTAACAAAATAGGATTCACATATTGAAATCCAAGAAAGGAAAATTAGATTAAAATATTAGTTAATATATTTAGGATAGTTTAAAAGCAATAAAAGGCAAACACTTTTACATTAGGAACAGGGAAAAGTAACTATTAAGTTGATTCAGCATTTGTATTTGAATTAAAGTTAGATGGCTCTATTGAAAGCTTTTTCAGAATGAAGATGGAAAAATGGCATATATTATTTAACCTATCCAGCTTTGAATAGAAAATAACAGTGGAGAAGATATCTATTTGTAAGACTTGAGAATGGGATGGGGGGAAAGTTTCTGTGGACCCTTAACAGGATTTATGGTCTGAATCCTATTAGATGCAAAACCTAAACCAGTGGTTCTCGACCTGTAGGTCCCCAGGTGTTTTGGCCTACAACTCCCAGAAATCCCAGCTAGTTAGGATTTCTGGGAGTTGAAGGCCAAAATAACTGGTTCCAAGCCTGTGGGTCCTCAGGTGTTTTGGCCTACAACTCCCAGAAATCCCAGCCAGTTTACCAGCTGTTAGGATTTCTGGGAGTTGAGGGCCAAAACAGCTGGGGACCCCCAGGTTGAGAACCACTGTCCTATATCCAATCTAAACTACACGACACCCATGGAATATTATTCTTTAAGCATTCAACTGTTGTAGTCTCAACTAAAGTCTTTGAAAGCCATGAAACTTTTGAAGGCTATTCATAATTGGGGACATAGTCTATGCAAACATTGCATGTGGTTGTTCTGAACCAAAAACAGCATTTATTGCAAAGGAAACAGCATTTTCTGCCAATGCAGAAATACCCCCCCCCTTCCTTTATAATACCATGTTCATAGAAGAGGTACAAGGTACAGATGTGGTTTGACATCATGACAAATTGTTTGCCTCTGCAGGAGTCTACTGTATACCATGCAGCTGTGGACAAGTCTACACAGGGACCACCAAACACAGCATTGCCCAAACACAAATCAAGGAACATGAAAGGCACTGCAGACTACTTCAACCAGAGAAAGTCAGCCATAGCAGAGCACCTGATGAACCAACCTGGACACAGCATATTATTTGAGAACACAGAAATGCTGGACCACTCTAAAACTACCATATCAGAATACACCGAGAAGCCATTGAAATCCAGAAGCATGTAGACCAGTGGTTCACAACCTGGGGTCCCCAGATGTTTTTGGCCTTCAACCCCCAGAACTCCCAGTCAGTTTACCAGCTGTTAGGATTTCTGGGAGTTGAAGGCCAAAAACATCTGGGGACCCTAGGCTGAGAACCACTGATGTGAACAATTTCAACAAAAAGGAGGAAACCATGAAAATGAACAAAATCTGGCTACCAGATGTTAAAAAAACAAAACTCTAAAATCAGGACAGTAAATAAATAGCAACATTAAAAAACCAGAAGAATTCCAGCAAGAATCAATCAGGGCCAGCTAACATCTCCCAACAAAGCATTCCCCCGGGCAGCAACCAGCCATACTTTGAAGCTGCGAAGTCATTAATGCTTATCAAGATGGCGAACTGCAACATTCACACTTGCCTCGAACAGACAAGAGTTCATTCTCCCACCCTGGATATTCCACAGATATATAAACCTCATTGCCTAGTTTCCAACAGACCTCACAACCTCTGAGGATGCCTGCTATAGAATGTGGGTGAAACGTTGGGAGCGAATGCTTCTGGAACATGGCCATACAGCCCAGAAAACTCACAGCAACCCACTGTTTGCCTAGAGTTTGATGACTACATTGAACTTTCCACAGGCTAAGCAAACTAAGGCCCCTTCTACACTGTCATATAATCCAGATTATCAAATAATATAATCCACACAATCTGCTTTGAACTGGATTATATGAGTCTACACTGCCATATAATCCAGTTCAAAGCAAATAACCTGGATTTTATATGGCAGTGTAGAAAGGGCCTGATGAAAGGACTGATGAAAGCATCCTTCCCCATCCCTTGCCTAGCCAGTGAAAAGAAGGTATTCCCTTTAATACGTGAAAAAATACGTCTGAAAACAAATGAGTTCTTCACTAGTTTGCAGTAGACCCCCACCAGCTCTGAAGGATGATAAATTTTCTAAAGACTTTAGTTCATTCTCTGAAACCAGTGTTAGTAGACTATGCAGCAGATCCAGTCCCAATACTTAAATCACACTTTACCGGTGTGCAAATGAGGATAGGTATACCAGTCAAATATTAATGCAAGACAAGCAATTTTATGAAAGACTCATGAAAAAATATATTATTTATAGACAATCTTAGCTTTATTGCGTGGCAAATCAATATTTTTCTTCCCCTCCCTCTTTTTCTCCATTGATCATCATGGCATACATCATCATGCTTGCAGTTTCACAAAACTCAGGTGTATAATAATTTATTGCAGTTTCCTCGGCAAAACTCCAGTGCATACAAACCCATTTATATAGAACATTTCCTCCTCCTTAGAGAGACCTTGATTTCTTTACAATGATAGAGACAGCTTCCATAACGCGTTGCACTGGCACAGAAGCGATGTTCTTTTTTTGTGCAGAGTATATACTAGTAATTCTCCAACTGTATATAGGCAAGTGCCTATATTATGATGTTATAGTGGAAGTCTTCAATACATACTAACTTGCTATTTGAACTGTGCCACCCTTCTGTTGAAAGCTGATACTATGCAATCAGTGGTGTATATTGTCATTTTATAAAATATAGAATATTTCTGGAATTCCAGTGAAGAACGTAGCACACTGGAAGCACCTCCAGTAACATAACATCCAAGAATCCACAACTGCATAGTTGTAATACTGTTAGTTTATTGCTGGGTACCTTCAAGCCATTTCTAACTTAGGGTGACCATCAGGTGAACCTATTAGATATCTGTGCAAAATGCGTTCCTACCATTTCTATCATTTGTTTCATGTCTTCTGTTTATTCTGAAGTATGAAATGGGAAGCCCCCTCCTCACACAAAACTCTGCTCAACACAAAAACCTGCCTCCAGCCTGCTTTCATGTGCGTACAAACTTGCCTCCTTGCCTTGGAAAGAGAATGCGTGTGGCAGGGCATGCAGGCAGATCCAGAGCTTGGCTGCAGGCATACTCTGGCATGCACCATAGTTCTTCTCTTCCTCCTCCTTTCTCCTTCTCGTCTTCCTCCCTGATGCTGCTCCCCTTCCAGGATCTGGATGAGGGGATGGTCAACTGAGCAACCTGGGAAGCAAGAGGATGAGCCCTCAATCAACTTACCTTCTTGCCTTAAAAAGAGAGTGCATCTGTGGCAGGGTGTGCAGGCAGCCAGGCCCGGGTTGCACCTGTAGCTGAGCTCCAGACCTCCCTGCCTGCACACCTCACCACACACATACTCTCTTTCCCAGGTAAGGAGGCAAGTTGATTGAAAGCTCACCCTCCTGCTTCCCAGGTTGCCCAGTTGCCCATCCCCTCATCTGTATCCTGGAAGGGGAGCAGCATCGGGGAGGAAGACAAGAAGGAGGGAAAAAGTGGAAGAGAAGAGGCCTGGTGCAACCGGGATCATGCCTGAAGCTGAGCTCTGGGTAGGCCTATGGGCACACCCCACCACACAAATGCTCTCTTTCCAAGGAGAGTGTGTGTGTGGCAGGGCATGCAGGCAGGCATGGAAAGTGTGGGCACCAGCTGAGCACCTCTTACTCTAGAGTAGAAACAGCAGGTGCCAGATAAGAAGAACACTGGGAAGGGGAGCCAGTGGGTAGGAAGCCCCTCCACATGGTCTGATATTCGGGCCCTGAAACAAAAGAACCAAAAACAACCCTCCTAATTTTGGGAGGCTTACAAAAAATGAATTAGGGTCCCCAATGAAAGCCAGGACATGAAATGGAATACACATGTCTAGAACCTATCAGAATTTTCTGAACATGGGAGTGTGTGACTTGCCCAAGGTTACCCAGTGGGTTTCCATTTTCCATGGCTGAGCAAGGGATTAATCCCTGGTCTCTAGAGTCACAGTTCAATGCTCAAACCACTATATCACCCTGGCTCTATCTCTCAGTTAGCCAGCATTAAAGTAGGCCCACTGAATCAATTGTTGAATGATGAGTCAAGAAATGGATACATCCAATTGGTTCAATGGCCCTAACCAAGTTGGAACAAAATAGGATTAAAATCCATATGGAATTATTATATACGAGGAACTCTGCTTATGTAACCATTCATGGAATATGTCAGAGGCCCAACAGACCATTTTTATTTAAATAAGCCTTCGGTTTTTAACTGGTTGGAGCTGTTGAATACAGATATATATGGTTTTTAATATATTTTAATTGCCTTAGATTGATATCTTAATTAGATTAGTTATTAAATTAGTTTTAAAAACTTTTATTCCATGTATTGTTCTAACATGCCTTCCACGTAAATTGAATTGTCAAAGACAGTCCCATTTAATCCTCCATCATCCCATTTAAAATCCTAGAATCATAAAGTTGGAAAATGGCCACAAACTCCATCATATCAATATTTTTTTCTTAAATTGTGGTGCCCAGAACTGGACACAATATTCCAGGTGAGGTCTGACCAAAGCAGAATAGAATGGGAATATTTTTCCCTTGATCTTCCCTGTCCACATCTATGGCCAGTGACAACATAATAGGGAGATGATGGAACACTGGTACCATCCCAATTTGCACTAATATATGGTTTTTGAGCACAGTTGTCCTTTACTGGTTGCTCTTGCCTGAATTGTCTTTAAAAGCCATTTATAAATGCATATTTACAGTATTTATGAACAAGCACATGCAAAACAAAGACATGTGAGTAACAGATTGATCCACTCCCTCCTAAAGGACTAGATGTGTGCTGGGATTCCCTGATTCAGTCAACAGAAAAGCTAGTTTAATCCCTCAAAAGTATGGCTACTGCTTCTAAGTACAAAGTGGCTGAATGAACTAGTGAAGGGGAGAGAAGAAATCAAAACTAATTTAACTATTCTGCAGTTATTAAGAGAATGACATTCAATTGTTTGGCAGCTTTGTCTTTTAAATCACAGAAATGAAATGCATTGCTGGTTACCTAATGAATGCAGTCATATATTTGGAGTCATGTCGTAACACTTGTTGTTTATTCATATTTGAATAAGCAGAGTTCTGCAAATGTTAACAGTTGCACATGTAGCTGTGCATTCTTTAATGGGATGTAAATACTCATCAGTAGTTCAACGTACTATTTAATTCATTGGGATTGTGAGAAAAGGAAGCACAATGGCACATACACAATTGGTTATGAACAGCAGAAGAATGGTAAAGTTTCAGTTAATTAATAACCAAAAATTAATAAAACAAAATTAATAAGAACATCAGCCCTGCCCTTGTCTTACCCAAGCTGCTGAGTATGGCTGTACTGTATTCTCGAAGGCTTTGATGGCCGGAATCACTGGGTTGTTGTAGGATTTTTCAGGCTATAAGGCCATGGTCTAGAGGCATTTTCTCCTGACGTTTTGCCTGCATCTATGGCAAGCATCCTCAGAGGTAGTGAGTACCTCTGAGGATGCTTGCCATAGATGCAGGCGAAACGTCAGGAGAGAATGCCTCTAGACCATGACCATATAGCCCGAAAAAACCTACAACAACCCTATGGCTGTACTGTTTGGCACAAGTCTGCCCATGCGAAGCAGGTGAATATAGCACTGGACGAAACATGTAGAAAAAAATCACAGGATATCTCAAATCTATACCTGTTGAGAGAATCTATAAGCTAGCTGGCATGCCCCCCCCCCCCCGATGTGGGGAAGTTCCTGCTAGCTGTGGGAGAAATAAGGTTGAACACTGTGAAAGCCACCCACTGCATAGCGATCAGCTTCCTCCCAGTAGACTCAAATCAAAGAAAAGTTTCATGAGAACCACCACTCCTCTAAATGTTCCCCCATCAACAGCAAGAGCATCCCTCAGGAAATCCCAAATGGATGTGTTTCCCCACCCCCCACCCATGAGGGTCTGCCTCCAAGGGCAAACCAAAAATGGGCAACTTGGAAGTCCCTGAACAGAAGTGGTGTTGGTAGATCAAAAGCCAACCTGACAAAATGGCACTACCTAAAAGAATCCTCCACCTTTTGCGACTGTGGAGCAGAACAAACAACTCAGCCTCTGTATGCTTGCCCACAATGTCCTGCCTCATGCACAGAGGAAGAACTGTTTAAAGCTACAGACAATGCAGTTGCTGTTGCTTGTTTTTAGTCTAAAATTATTTAGCTGTTTGTATTCCCTCTATTTTATCAGTTTTATACTTGTTTATTTATTCAATGCTTTTGACACAAAATAAATAAACTTAATTTCCATAATGTAGAAAATGCAGGATCCCAGCTGTACTTTATATTTGGATCCAGGAGAACATGTGAAGCATAGTGATTGGTATGATGGGTTAGGACTAGGATTTAATCCCGCATTTGGACATTGAAATTCACTGGGTGACCTCGGGCAAATCACATTCTCTCAATCTAAAGAGAAGGCAGTGGAAAACTTTCCCTGAATAAATTTTGCCAATAAAACACTGAGTTGGGATCACTATAAATTGGAATGTACTTGAAGGCACATAAGCATAACAATATGAAGGCACATGGACAACAATAAATAAAAATATGACCGTGTCCACTATTTTGGAGATCAAAGTTTGGGAAACAATTTTATGCAAACTTAATTTTATAGATAATAACAGTTTGATACAGACTAAATGGGAATAAGTTCTATAGTAAGTAAATATTCTAACCTTGACATGAAGGGCTTCAAGACTGGGAACAGTATTTCTAGATAATGTTCAGCAAATGAAACTGGCCACCCCAGATCAATAAGAGAGCAGATTCAGGGTTGGATCTATGTGGTTTCCATCCATCACCAGGCTCTCCTTCAATCTTCATGTCAATTAACATTCATTACAAATAAAAACATAGATGTTAGAATGAGAATCCCTTATCAGTCCCACCCTAGTTTCAAATACATATTTATTTATTTACTTAAAGATTTCTCAGATTTGTGAATTATATTCATAATAGGAAAGGGAAAGTATTAGTACTGATACATTACATATAGACAGATGATTAGGTTTTAATTATTGATCTATGAAAACCAGGGCAGACAAAAGCTAAGGGTCAGTGAACCAACTCTGTCATCATTGGTGTCCCAGTGGGCTTCAGTGTCACCTCAACTGGTCAACCAGAACACATTTCCAGTTGTTTTAAGGTCGTTTTATCTGGTTTATTTTTGTTTTGTGTTTGTGTTGTTGCTTTGGTCTTTCAGAGTGATGGGGCAAAAAAAACCTCCCTCAAATTCCAACTTTAAGGGAGGTATGCTATAAATAATTTATTAGGATGTAATCTGTTTTAATTTTTACTTCATATGTTCTTATTGTATTGTTAGCCACTTTGAGTCTCACCTTGGTACAGGAGAAAAGCAGGGTAAAAATGGTCACAAATAAGTAAATATCAAAGGATCCATTAAATCCATCTATGTCTGTCTGTGAGCACATGTGTACACATATATGTTTGCCAGGAATAATTTGAATCTATAATACTTTTTATACTAATCAAGAAATCCTTCACCACAACTTAATACAGAACTGAACTTTTTAGCACAGGAAAATGGAAAAAATATTGACTGAAAGTTTCATTAAATTGTGCATTTTGTTGTAGGCACTATACAAGAAAACATTACCTACATAATTATATCTGCCTATCCATCTATCTATGCATAGATCCATCCAGTCTTTTATCTGCAGTCGGTTGGTTTCCTAATTTCAGCTATTACATTCAGCTAAAGCCATATTGCTCATATGAAATACTAAATATATGCATAGATTCTCATATTAGAGAACAAAAAGCTAAGCCATATAAAAAGGTAGAAAGAACGTTATCTGTGTGTGGTGTAGATCATGAGGAGGGAAGTCTTCCAAATCCTGCTGCATATAGTTTCATTACTACTGTCTCTTCTTTTAATGAAGATATAGCACTCTGTTTTATCACCCTAATATTATACCATAGATCAAAAATACAAAAAAAAAAAATCAAATCATAAGAAGTGGAGAGGAACTGCCGCTTGATTCCCAAACTGAAATACGTGGGCTTTGAAAAATAAATGTACATAGCACACTCCATACTACAAGGGTTGTGCTTCAGAGTCAGGGGAATCTTAAATCAAATGAAGCTATTTTGGATATTTCTTGGAAAATATACTGAAACTTTGAATAGCATTCACTCTGAATCAAGCAGAGGTCATAGTGCAATAAGTTGAATTGGGCTGTAGTGCCCAACAAGGATCTCAACTCATTTTTCTGTTCCATTAACAAATTTCCCTAGTATTCTAACAGTTATGTTGTATGGTTGAAATATTGTTGAGGTTTTGGACATATATAAGTTAATAATTTGTAAACTAAGACACTTTTTGTTTAGAGAGCAGTGTATAAGGAAAGGTAAAGATAAAGGTTTTCTCTGACATTAAGTTTAGTCATGTTCGACTCTGGGGGGTGGTGCTCATCTCCATTTCTAAGCTGAAGAGCCGGCGTTGTCTGTAGACACCTCCTAAGTCATGTGGCCAGCATGACTGCATGGAGCGTTGTTACCTTTCCGCAGAAACAGTATCTATAAATCTACTCACATTTGCATGTTTTCGAACTGCTAGGTTGGCAGAAGCTGGGGCTAACAGCTGGAACTCACACTACTCCCTGGATTAGAACCATCAACCTTTTGGTCAGCAAGTTCAGCAGCTCAGCAGTTTAACCCACTGCACCCTAGCGTATAAACACTCTAAATAAAGAAATAATGGACTTTATCAAAAATCACAAACCAGCATTGAAACAGGACCATCACCTTTGGATAGGCAGCTGTGATGGTCCCTGACTCCCTATCACCCATTGCTTGTCTGCCATCTCCTTCCGATCAACCCATTCTTGGCCACAGACAGGAAAACCTTTCAATAATCAAGATCTCACCACATTTCCATCACTTCCTGGATGATGAGATTGTCCTCTTCTCCCTTCACTTTTCTGAGGCTGTAATTCATTTATTAGAGGGGATTTTAAAAATTAAATTTAGCTAGAATTGTGAAGTTGTTGCTTTTATATTTAAAAGCATAGTTACATAGCAGTAAAACTACAGGAGGTGAAAATTGCAAGCGGAAGGAGAAGCCATGGATCCACACCGTTGTGCTAATGCGAGAGATTCAACAGTGAGACATATCATCCTGGTAAATTGTTGTTATCTGTGATTCTGCTGTGGGATAGTGACTTTGTGCAATAAAATCCAAAAATAAGTTCCTTTATGAATACAATTGGACATGTTTGTCAGAACATCTGAAATTACTTTACTGTTGTAAAGGCAGAGTTGTACATATAGCACCACTGTTCATACAGATGTACACACTAGATACAGTGGATGTACATTTGTTTGGTCTTCAGTTGCACATTTGAATTGTCATTTGGTTGCAGAAGTTTGAATTTCAACGTAAGAGTTGCATAGCATAACCAGTATACAACTCCACACATGGAGATGTAGGCTAAGCCTATGAAATTCCTTAATCTTTTTGGACTCATTGACAAGTGAGCAGGTAGATGAACATTAAATACATTAGAGTATCAGGGCCAAAATTCCATCCATAACAGAAAGCAGGAGATCCTCAAACATACCCTGATTTAGCCTGCATTATCTGTTCAAGAAGGGCATATTCTCAGAATAATCATCCATGCCCAGGAAGTATGGATCTCTCAGTAAGTTATTTTCAGATGACAGGACCCTAATATATCCAACTACTCCATGGTGGATGCAGGAAATGGAGATTGTTTGGTTCATTTTTATACACATTTACCAAAACTCTCCAATTTCTTCATGTTTTATAGAACAAGATTCAAATCTCATCAAAATGCACACCACAATTGAAGAGAGATATTGACAAGCTGGAATGTGTCCAGAGGAGGGCAACTAAAATGATCAAGGGTCTGGAGAACAAGCCCTATGAGGAGTGGCTTAAGGAGCTGGGCATGTTTAGCCTGAAGAAGAGAAGGAGAGGAGATATGATAGCCATGTATAAATATGTGAGAGGAAGTCACAGGGGGGAGGAGGGAGCAAGTTGTTTTCTGCTTCCCGGAGACTAGGACGCGGAACAATGGCTTCAAACTACAAGAGAGGAGATTCATCTGAACATGAGGAAGAACTTCCTGACTGTGAGAGCCGTTCAGCAGTGGAACTCTCTGCCCCAGAGTGTGGTGGAGGCTCCTTCTTTGGAAGCTTTTAAACAGAGGCTAGATGGCCATCTGTCAGGGGTGATTTGAATGCAATATTCCTGCTTCTTGGCAGGGGGTTGGACTGGATGGCCCATGAGGTCTCTTCCATCTCTTTGATTCTATGAAAATCAAATACAGTGGGATTTGGTTCCAGGATTCCCTGTGGATACCAAAATCAATGAATGCTGATGCTCCATATAAGGTGTAGCCAAATGGAGTATCCTACATAAAACCAAAATTGACTTTTACTAAAAAGTGGGTGGTTGAAGCTGTGGATGCAGAATTTGTGAATATGGTTTGGTTTTATCCACTGTATATGAGAAAAACTAAAGAAACACATTCATCTATTCCTGAGCCATGTTCACTTGAACATGGAGAAGTTTCCCTTTTCATTCTGCCTTGTTCCTGGTGGTTTGAGAGGTCTAAGTAATGACAGATAGCAGACCAATTTGGAGAGTCTCATTTGCAAATCTTGGAAGCATTGCTTATCTGAACAAAAACTCCCAGAATTCCACAGGCAGCATGGCCATAGGGGATTCTGAAAGTTGCAGTTCCAAAACATAAATTTCCCAAACTCTTTCTGCTTCCTTCTCCACACATTCTTTAACTGTATGGAGCTGAAAAGGCCTTTAAGAAAATGCATTTCTAACTTCCTTTGAAATAGTGAGAAAGAAGCCCATGAGCACAGCATGAGACATTGTTCATCATTAATGGTGTCTCATCTATTCCTGAGGAACCTGGCTGTTTGGCAAAGTGTGCTTTGCTCTGCAATCTGGAGCAAAGCAACATATGTCACCCATTTTGCTGTTTACCTTTTGGCCTGTTACCGTTGTTAACTTCTGTTCAGATTTACTCAGTCTCTGCCCAGGAGGAGTCTTACCAGGGGAAAAAATGACACAGATAATGGAGATAAGTCACCTACAGTAATTCAGCTCAGTATAGTGGGGGATTCTCCATCTGTGCCTTCATTTGCCTGGGCAGAAATACATCAAGAAAACTTGCTGGATAAAAAGAAAGGTAACTTTAACTTGGAGGAGAGTGGGTTGTTATCATCACTTCACCACTGAAAATTAATAGATCTTCTCAGAATAACACTGCAGGTCATTCCTCTGCATTTGCAGTTTTGATTTTTGCAGATTTGATTATTAATGGATTTGATTTAAAATATCATTTTGGTTTCACCCCCTCTGGAGGTGTCACGCAGTGCAGTTGCACCTTATGTACCCTTCTAGTGAAGCCAGCCACTGCTAGTTATGATGGAGTTTTATTATCATAGAAACATACTGCAGTGCAAATACCAAAAAACACACACACACACCTTAAAACCTGGGCAGTGTCAGCAGCTTTGAAATTTCCAAGGTGTTGGGGAATGGGAAAGTGAATGGAGAGGCATCCTGTCTCCCAGCGGTGAAATGTTTTCTGGCAGAGATCCTCTTGGAAATGCTTTTAATGAAGCACCTTGCTGCAGAGTGGTAGATGTCTCTTCACTCACTATTTGCTCTCTATATTGCCATGTTCTATAAGCATTCTCTCCTGATGTTTCACCTGCATCTATGGCAGGCATCCTCAGAGGTTGCGAGGTCTGACCTCACAACCTCTGAGGATGCCTGCTATAGATGCAGGCGAAACGTCAGGAGAGAATGCTTATAGAACATGGCAATATAGCCCGAAAAACCTACAGCAACCCAAAAACAACAATGTTTACTGAGTAGAATCATTATTATCACTATTCTTAATAATAATATCTCACTTTCATCTCTTGATTGAGATGCAACCATTATTTTTTTTCACCACTGAAAATTTTTTCATTGACCCTCATTCCTCCCTAGTCAATGAAAAAATTTGGGGGGTGGGGGTGGACAAATGCTGAAAAAACTTGTAATTTCATCTAACAAGGGGGAAAATATTTGAAAATTTTCATTCTCACATACAAGGAGCAATACATAAGGGTATGTGGCCCATATTCACTCTTCCTAAATGGCACATATTTTTGTTAAAACTGTAAGAGTCACTACATAAGAGGATGCAGAGATTTTTCATTCCCTCAGCCACACAGAAGAGCCAGACAACCGTTTAGTGTGCTTCTTTCTGGAGATCAAGTTTGATTTTCCACATATTTCCCCTTCAAATGAGCTTCCATGATACATTGGCATAAAAGAGTCAAATGGTATAATAACCTTTTCCAGTCCTTTTTGAAGGCATGTGACTGGATTATCTGTATGACCTGCTGTTATGCTGGTGGGCATTTTCTTTACGTAGCCTAAGAGGATCAATTAGTGGGTCATGACACCACTGGACAAGGTCCTCTGATAAAACTGCATGCCACGCTGGACTTGCAAAGCAGTGGGAACTTCTCTTTCTTCTCCTTATGAATTGAGTAGACTTCTAAGCAAGTAGGCAGGGACTTCGCAGATACCTGCTTGTAGTAAGCCAAGCAGAGTATTACGGTCCCAGACGATTGCTACTTAAAAGTCCACATTTGATGCCTGATTCACATGCTGACCTCCCTTTCCTTTGAATCTTTCACTCTGATCTTCTCCCTTCGCTAGTTGAAGTCTACAAAGCATTAAGAGCACTTGGGGGATGGTGGGATTATAGCTACAATATCTACTCTAGTCTGTTCCTCTCTTACCTATAAAGGATAAGATCTGTAAAAAGACAGTCTCAATCCATATCCATGCCCTCCTCTCCCTCCCTCTCCCTCCTTCTCTTCCCTTATCAGTCTTTCTGATGCCATTTGAAAGTGCTTGATTCATCTACCCTGCCCTTTCCTTTTTTCTCATCTTGTCCACAATACTTTATAATAAAGCACATAACATTTGGGAAAGGAGCAGAGAGGCCTGTGGGGTTTCCATTGCAACTGAAGGCTAAGCTGTCTACTATCAGTTTCCACATTGCCCAACATAAAGATGGAAGACACTGCTACCATATTTGTTAATACACCACCACAGCCATGTTGCTTTGAAAGGTAACTCCAGTCATGAAAAGGAAAGCTCCTGCTCCTTTGTAAGAATTGCCATTTTCATGCATAGAGCAACTTAGGGTAGAGCCAATGGCCATTCTCTGTGTTCCATTCATTACAAGTAACTTTGAAAAAGTGGGAAAATACAACCACTACAATCCACCTAGGGCCCTAAGATCAACTGGGGAGTCCCTGCTCATTGTCTCCCCATTATCGCAGTCGTGGTTGGTGGGGACAAGGGACAGGGATTTTTCTGTGGTGGCTCCTCGACTGTGGAACTCCCTCCCAAGTGAAATCAGATCTGCTTCATCCCTCCTGACCTTTCAGAAACAAGTGAAGTCCTGGCTATGGGATCAGGCCTTTGCAGATTAGGCTGACCTGCTGGTGCAACGGCTTTTACAGAACTGACTGACTGCCCCTTGGACAATGACTTAAACCACCAACTGTTGACTCTTGAATGTTTTATATTGTTTTTATACTGTTTTATATTGTTTTATTGTTATATTGTATTTAAACTGCATATTTATGTTTTTGGTTGTGGGCACCATGGGGTGCCGTTTTGTTAGCTGCCCTGAGTCCCTCTGCGGAGGTCGAGATAGGACGAGATACAAATGTCCAAAATAAATAAAATAAAAAAGGTAACTTTAACTAAATTATTACAAGTAACAAGTAATCTAACACAGCTCTGTCCATGCCTATTGAATAGCTAGGGAGGAATGAGGGCATAGCATCCCAAACAAGAATTTTCTTTCAATGTATTGTCGAAGGCTTTCGTGGCCAGAATCACTGGATTGTTGTAACCTCACAACCTCTGAGGATGCCTGCCATAGATGCAGGTGAAACGTCAGGAGAGAATGCTTCTGGAATATGGCCATACAGCTTGGAAAACTCACAACAACCCAATCTTCCTTTAGTCCCCAAAATCCCAGCAAGGCATTGATAAACATTTTTGCCAAGATCTCTTATATAGACAGTCCTCCGGGTTCATAGATTCTGTATCCATAGTTTCAACCACTCATGGAAATTCCAAAAAGCAAACCTTGATTTTGCCAGTAGACCTGTGGTGAGTGAACACATAGGGAAATGCAACTTATTGCTCTATTCTTGCTGGGACTATCCCTGGCATTTAGACCTCTAAATCCACAGTAGTGTGCCAGTGTTTGAGCTGTCCTGTGATTTGTTGAAAATTGTGAAGCATTGTTTTTGCAGAGCATCAGCAAAAGAATACCTTCAGTTCAGATCAGGGGGTCCATGTAGGCCAGTAGCCTGTTTCCAACAGCAGCCAGTTGCCTCTAAGAAGCCCATAAAGCTTTTAACTCTTTCCTCCTGAGCCAGACTAAGTATCTTGGCTTTGTGAAAGCAGCTGCATTGGTATTAAGGAGATTATTAACCTCACAGTCGGGAAGATTCAGTGATGTCAGCTGTCTTGCATTTTATCCTTTGTGTAGGGAATTTGTTAGATCCTAATATTACATTATTTAAAGCATTTATATCATGATTACAGGCATAATTGAGTTGTATCTTATTAATAAAGTTCCATATTAATTCAGCGGAGAGGAATTCCACTGTGAGGAATGCTCCAGCCACAAAGTGACAGGGGCAAAAGCCAAGGATTGTTTTAATGCTTAAAATCAGGGCTCTCCCCCTCCCACCGCCTTGCATTGACATTTCCCCTCTTCTTGCTTAAATGTGCATGGTAGCTTAGAGCCATTTAAATCCCCGGGCAAGGTTGCTTTATGTCAGATTGTCTTTAGGCATTGGGGGTGGGGGATATTTCTATCACCCTTTGAAATAAACACTCTGTCCAGAATTCTCTTGGTGACACAAATTCAAGTCACTTGCTTCAAAATCTATTTTGCAAGAAGGTAGTCAGTAACTCTTTCCTACCCTTCAACATTTTGCTGATTTGTGTGTGTGTGTGTGTGTGTATGTGTCAGAAGCAACTTGAGAAACTGTGCAAGTCACTTCTGGTGTGAGAGTATTGGTCGTCTGCGGGGCTGTTGCCCAGGGGATGGCCAGATGTGTTACCATCCTGTGGGAGACTTTGCTCATGTCCCTGCATGGGAAGCTGGAGCTGACAGACGGGAACTCACCCCGTCTCGTGGATTCCAGCTGCCAACCTTCAGGTCAGTAGTTCAGCCAGCACAAGGGTTTAATCCATTGTACCGCTGCAGTTGCATATTCACAGATGGAAACAAGCAACCCCAGAATCCGGTTAAGACGGCAAAAGTTATTCCTAAAGAAGAATGCAAAAGCTAGGAAATGCTGCTGCTGGACTTTCATTTCCTTCTCTCCTCTCCTTATGCTGAATTGGGTGCAAACTACTTTTGCATTTTTAACTTTGTTTGCAGCAAATGAAGTAGGCAAATAGGAAAGTTGGAAGAAGAATAGCAACATTTTAAAAGCAGCTGAGAAATGGGATGTCAGAAGAGTAATTGGGATTGTCCCTGCCAAATCAGGATTAGGATCATCATCATCATCATCATCATCATTATAGAGAGTATACTTTCTTGCTTTCCCTTCCCTGTGCAAAGCAACATTACAGATAGCATTGTTAAATGACCAAGAGAGGGCAAGAGGAACTGGGCAATGCCCAGCTGCAGGTTCTTCAATGCATGAAGGCTTTCTTTATGGCGGAGGCACAGACGAGAAGCCCAGTGTATGTTCGATCATATACAGCCCTGTTCCTATATTCCTTATGGCCTTGTATATGAAGGAAAAGAGCTACAATGAGACATTAAACTAGTTAATCTTCAGAAAGAGGAAATAAACTATGGGCAGAGAATGTTGCAGGCAGCATACCACCACCTACGAGGCCCTTTTCCCAATAATCACATGTACGTCTTCAGAAGATGTGGGAATCTGAAGCAGGGCATCTAATACTGACCCAAGCTTCATAGAATCATAGAATCAAAGAGTTGGAAGAGACCTCATGGGCCATCCAGTCGAACCCCATGCCAAGAAGCAGGAATATTGCATTCAAATCACCCCTGACAGATGGCCATCCAGCCTCTGTTTAAAAGCTTCCAAAGAAGGAGCCTCCACCACACTCCGGGGCAGAGAGTTCCACTGCTGAACGGCTCTCACAGTCAGGAAGTTCTTCCTCATGTTCAGATGGAATCTCCTTTCCTGGAGTTTGAAGCCATTGCTCCATTGCATCCTAGTCTCCAGGGCAGCCAAAAACAAGCTTGCTCCCTCCTCCGTAGGACTTCCCCTCACATATTTATCCATGGCTATCATATCTCCTCTCAGCCTTCTCTTCTTCAGGCTAAACATGCCCAGCTCCTTAAGCCGCTCCTCATAGGGCGTGTTCAAGAGATACTGGCATGGTAATAAGAGATCCTTTTGCTCAGTGATGTACTACAGTTGGTTCTCCATATCCATGGATTCTGCATACACAGATCCAACCATGTGTTGCTTGAAGATATGAAGAAAGCTAAATTTTGTCATTTTACATATTTAAGGGGCATCATTTTACTATGATATTATATATGATGGAAATTGACCATTCATGAATTTTAATATCTATGGGAGGTCCTTGAACCAAACAACAGGGTCAACTGTATAGAGAAACTGGTTTGTACTGTGCTATACGCATACAAGCATTAATATTTAGTTTCAAAGGAATGGATTCTGCCTTATTAAGGAAAGATGAGCTAGCTACTATTTAAATGCCATTTCACAAATACTATAATTTTGTGATTAAGTGGTCTGTATGCAGCAACTGCCTACTGTGCAAGTGTCCAATAAATAAATAAATCCTCATTTTCCCATTGCCGCCATTTCTTCTTCGCCATCTAAGTGGTTATTTGTAACAATGGTTTTTGAAAGAAATGCTATTTCTGCATTGACAGGTTTTAAAAGCATCTTCTGTTTGACAACCGTTGTTTTCTTCTTCTCCTTTCCTCAGTTACTTTGGGAAGTCATTTAACAAAGTGTTCATTGTTCTCATATTTTCAATTTTAGCAAATAATAAATAGCAGCATATATTGACATCACTGTTGGCAAATGGCCCCTATCAGTGCAGACAGTGACAGACATTTAATTGTGTGATTTATCGTGTTTCTCTGTAACGGCGGCTTCTTTTACAGTTCATACATCTATAAATGGCCAAGTGTACCATTTTCTGATTATCCCGCTGTAACAGTAGGCTTACACATCATGCCTTAAACTGACAAACACCATTTAAAAGAAAGAGTTCCGATAGGCTGGCCGTTATCCATTCTGTTATCGCATTCGAAAATAATATACTCTGCTTTATCGGTATCTTTGTAATGGAAATGGAAAGCTATGATGTATCCCCCGGTGCTTTCTGAGGGGCTGAACTGTGTTCTGCATTCTTCTCTCTCCCTCTTCTTTCTCTTTTTATTTGCAAAAACAAGAGCAGCTCATGACATTCTGGGACCGGAGACACAGCAGCCGCTGGGCCCTGATGGAGGCTGGGAGCTCCCATGCTGCGGGGAAATGAATCTGTGCCAAGCTATCTACGGCTCTGAACATATGGAAGGATAGTGTTGACTTAGGCCATTTGGGATGTGATTCTGTGTTCATTTTATGCTCAAAGGAAGCAATGACTAATTTTAGCAATTTTCATCTCGCTGTCAGAAGGTTTTTGAAAACTGTGCATTTTTCAAATACTATTTTCAGTTTGTGACATACTGTATATACTCATATAGTAGGTAAAGGTTTTCCCCTGACATTAAGCCCAGTTGTGTCTGACTCTAGGGGTTGGCGCTCATCTCCATTTCTAAACCAAAGAGCCGGTGTTGCCTGTAGACACCTCCAAGGTCATGTCATCGGCTTGACTGCATGGAGCACCATTACCTTCCTATTGATCTATTCACATTTGCATGTTTTCGAACTGCTAGGTTGGCAGAAGCTGGGGCTAACAGCAGGAACTCACCCTGCTCCCTGGATATGAACTGGTGACCTTTCAGTCAGCAAGTTCATCAGGTCAGCAGTTTAACACACTGTGCTACCGGGAACTCCTATATACTAATGTATATTGTCGAAGGCTTTCATGGCTGGAATCACTGGGTTGTTGTAGGTTTTTTCGGGCTATATGGCCATGGTCTAGAGGCATTTTCTCCTGACGTTTCGCCTGCATCTATGGCAAGCATCCTCAGAGGTAGTGAGGTCTGTTGGAACTAGGAAAAAGGGTTTATATATCTGTGGAATGACCAGGGTGGGACAAAGGACTTATGTCTGCTGGAGCTAGGTGTGAATGTTTTAACTGACCACCTTGATTAGCATATAATGGCCTGACAGTGCCTGGGGGAATCTTTTGTTGAGAGGTGATTTGATGTCCTTGTTTGTTTCCTCTCTGTTGTTCTGCTGTTGTAATTTTAGACATCGAATCACCTCTCAAGAAAAGTTTGCTCCAGGCACTGTCAGGCCATTATAGCTGGTCAATTAAAACATTCACACCTAGTTCTAGCAGACAAGAGTCCTTTGTCCCACCCTGGTCATTCCACAGATATAGAAACCCTTTTTCCTAGTTCCAACAGACCTCACAACCTCTGAGGATGCTTGCCATAGATGCAGGCGAAACGTCAGGAGAGAATGCCTCTAGACCATGGCCATATAGCTCGAAAAAACCTACAACAACCCACTAATGTATATGTCTAGAGCTTTTAGTCAAAAATAGAAATCTCCCCACCCCCCCACCCCAAAAAATTGGGTGACCTATCCACGGGGCAATATAAATCCTCTACTTTAACTTATCAAAAAAGTACCATCCCTTTCTCTGAACAGAGTGGCAAATACAAAGCTTAGTCTATCATAGGATAACCTAAAAGAAGCACCAACTTCCTGTATGATATCTGTCATGGTACCACTTCTGTTCAATGCGAATGCCTAGGTGAGAAAATGTTGGCAGAAGTGTTGGCTCATTGTGCTTCTCCTCAAAGGAGTACCAAGAGAGAAGAGGGGCTCCAGGATGGACTCTCACCTTTGCCTTTCTACTCGGAAAAGAAGTTGGGTCCCTTTTGGATAAGAATAAATAGGTAAATGTAAAGATAAAGGTTTTCCCTGACATTAAGGCCAGTCGTGTCCGACTCGGGGGCGTAGTGCTCATCTCCATTTCTAAGCCGAAGTGCTGGTGTTGTCCATAGACACCTCCAAGGTCATGTGGCCGGCATGACTGCATGGAGTGCCGTTACCTTTCCGCCAGAGTGGTACCTATTGATCTACTCACATTTGCATGTTTTTGAACTGCTAAGTTGGCAGAAGCTGGGGCTAACAGCAGAAGCTCACACCGCTCCCCAGATTCAAACCTGCGACCTTTTGGTCAACAAGCTTGACTGCACAGTAGTTTAACCCACTGCACCACCGGGGGCTCCTAAAATTAATACTATATCTATTTTTTATCAAAAAGGAACTATCCCCTTTACTGAGTAGAGCAACATAAGATATGGGTTGTTGTAGGGTTTTTCGGGCTATATGGCCATGGTCTAGAGGCATTCTCTCCTGACATTTCACCTGCATCTATGGCAAGCATCCTCAGAGGTAGTGAGGTCTGTTGGAACTAGGAACTCACTACCTCTGAGGATACTTGCCATAGATGCAGGCAAAACGTCAGGAGAGAATGCCTCTAGACCATGGCCATATAGCCCGAAAAAACCCTACAACAACCCAGTGATTCCGGCCATGAAAGCCTTCGAAAATACAACATAAGATATATTTCAATACCTGGGTGTGAAAATGGCAATGGTGGTGGCGAAAGGTGGCTGGTCCTCTGAGGCGGCGTTGGTCCTTTCCTCCCCACAGAATGACCCTCGACTTATCCACAGGTCATATCAAAATCCATAATATTGACCCAAAAACCTGCCCTTAACCAGGTCATCTTCTGCTGTCTGTGAAAGTAGTGCAAGCTGTTGTAGGTTTGCATAATCTCTGATAGCCAAGAAGTCACCAAGCCAAAACAACTATTATTAAAGAATTAAATACTGTATTCAAATACACCATGGAATCATAACACCTTTCCACACTAAGCTCACACATTTCACCACATTGCTCATGATAGCTAGATGTAGCATTTGAAAAATCATTAACTACTATTTGCTAATTTACATGGAGGACACTAGTGAATTGGAGAAGGATTTTACAGAACAGAATCTATGGACAGGCTTCAGACTAAGTTGTTGACGGTAGAACTCAGATTTAGATATGGCCAACCAATTCAATTTGCACTATTTTAAATGGTTTTTAATTTAAATTAATGTTTTATCTATTTTGTAACTGTTGCTTTATCTGTTTGTATATGGGGGCCATCGAATTGTTGCTGACTGTAAGTTGCCCTGAGTCCTGGGGGTAGAAAAGGGCAGGGTACAAAAATTTGAAATAAATTAATTGAAATAAATAAATATAAGGACCTGTCCAGACAGGCCTTTAACTTGAGAGATGTCTCAGTTTTATTGGAGGCCTCCAAATGACACCTCCAGTAAAACCAAATTAATTAGATACCTGGTAAGACCCAGATCTTTGATAAGATCCAGATGT
The DNA here is from genome assembly GCF_025583915.1 of Anolis sagrei ordinatus. Classification (NCBI taxonomy): domain Eukaryota; kingdom Metazoa; phylum Chordata; class Lepidosauria; order Squamata; family Anolidae; genus Anolis; species Anolis sagrei. The sequence continues at coordinate 17,594,594 of NW_026845477.1, read as the reverse complement.
TTCCAGGTGTGAATTGGGCCGAGGACTGCATCACATGATCTCTAGGCCCAATCTACACATCTGTCTTGGGTTTTTAGTACTCCATGAACCTGGAAAACCAAGAGGGCACCCACTTCCACCACCCCAACCCCCCCCCAAAAAAACCAAAATAAGCCCTTAAAAATTAAAGCAACTTACTTGGATGCCATTAAGTTACTGTTGGAGTCCTCCTGCAGTAGGAATGAAGTGCCAAGAGCACTCCAGCAATATCTTAATAGCAGCCAAGTGAGTTGTTTAAATTTTAAGGGCTTATTTTGGGGGGCTTCTGAGTGTCTGTGTGCCCTCGCAGAAGTTACCAAGGGGGCATCTAGGCACACACACCCCAGGAAAGCATGGGTTTTGGGGGAGGTGTGTGGACTTAAACCCATGTTGAAGCAGGTTTAAGAAACCTGCTTCAGCTCATGTTTAAAAGAAATATGGAAGCACCCTAAGAGACACAAAGATATTGGAATACATTAAGAATTTTTAGAATCAATATATATGGGCTTTTGTTTGATAATGGCAAACATGTCAAACGCTTCATTGTTGTTGTGTGCCTTCAAGTTTTGTTTGTTTGTTTGTTTGTTTTTGTCGTGTCAGGAGCGACTTGAGAAACTGCAAGTCGCTTCTGGTGTGAGAGAATTGGCCGTCTGCAAGGATATTGCCCAGGGGACGCCCAGATGATTTGATGTTTTTACCATCCTTGTGGGAGGCTTCTCTCATGTCCCCGCATGAGGAGCTGGAGCTGATAGACGGAGCTCATCCGCCTCTCCCCGGATTCGAACCTGCGACCTGTCGGTTTTCAGTCCTGCCGGCACAGGGGTTTAACCCACTGCACCACCGGGGGCTCTGCCTTCAAATCGTTTATGATTTATGGAGACTCTAAAGCAAAACTACCACTGGAGTTTTTGGGGCTGAGAATGTGTGAATTTCCATTGAATTTGCTTGCTTGCTGAATTCAAGATGGAAAGTTGTTTCCTGCCATTATCCCGAAATATTTTTTTTACAATCAGTCCTCCATATCTATGTATTGTGCTGTCCACAAAGTCAACCATCTATGATTTGAAAATATTACTACCAAAAACCAAACCTTGAGTTTGCCCTTTTATACACCACTGACACTGTAGTAAGATGATCACCTACAGATTTTGGTATCCATGGAGCTTCCTGGAATCAAACCCCAACAGATATCAATGGTACTTTTTCTTGTTTCCTTAGAGTTAAACCATCTTGTGTCATGTTCTTCTCTCTTAGTAAATGGCCTCCTTTGCATCATGCCTTTAGCCACTTTGTGTCTGGGTTTTTAATCCCTTAATTTCCCCACCCAATCTCCTGAGATGTCTTCCTATTTCTCCGCAGCCTACGCACTGGTACCCCTGTCTCCCCTTATTCTACTCATTTGTTTAACCCCACCCAAAATGGACAACCTGCGCTTGTCACTCAGAAACTAGATTACAAATATGCAGCTGAACCCCTATTAATGAATGTTGCAAAGCAACAGACATAATGCAATAGGAGAGACTTCCTTCCCCAGCTTCTCTCTTAGATCCTAAGTGAAAGGTTGACTCTTACATGACATGCCAACACTAAATGCTACAATTATGTAATTAGTAAAATACACAGAGACCCAGAAGTGTTTGAATAGGCATGTGATTCCTCTTTTCAGCATAAATTATCCTGCATAACAGAGCAAGTGTCCTCGTATTTGCACAGATAAACTTGATTCTGGCATTACAAAAACTGGATCACAACCCTTACCAATTGGTTACAGTAGATATATATGGAGCTGTAAAGCAGAAGAAATTGTTGGCAGGACATGACCCAAAATTTCCCACAAGACAAACAAAAGCAATTCAATTATCCATCCCTGAGATTGTTTTAATAAGAGAGAAACACGTGAATTGTATTGTCAAAGGCTTTCATGGCCAGAATCACTGGGTTGTTGTAAGTATTTTGGGTTGTATGGCCATGTTCTAGAAGCATTCTCTCCTGATGTTTCACCTGCAATTATGGCAGGCATCCTCAGAGGTTGTGAGTCTGTTGGAAATTAGGAAAATTGGGTTTTTATAACTGTGGAATGTCTTCAATGGCTATGATGAAGCACCTGATGAAGTAAACTGGACATAGCATATCATTTGAGAACACAGAAATGCTGAAACACTCTTAACAACTAACATGTCAGGCTACACAGAGAAGCCATTGAAATATGCAAGCATGTGGACAATTTCAACAGAAATGAATAAAACATGAAAATGAACTACAATCTGGCTACCAGTATTAAAAAAAACTCTAAACTTATAACAGTAAAAAAAGAACAAAACTCAAACCCAAGGGAACTCCAAACTAGAAACAATCAGGAACAGCTAATCACCTCTCCGCAAAGGATTCCCCCAGACAGTAACAAGCCACTCCTAAAAACTGTCAGGCCTTCAAATGCTAATCAAGGTGGCCAATTAAAACATTCACACCTAGCTCCAACAGGCAAGAGTTCTTTCTCCCACCCTCAACATTCCACATATATACAAACCCAATTTTTCTAGTTTCCAACAGACCTCACAACCTCTGAGGATGCCTGCCATAGATGCAGGTGAAACATCAGGAGAGAATGCTTCTAGAAGAAAACCATACAACCCAAAAGACCTACAACAACCCAACACATGAATTTTCTGTGTTTCCTGCCTTTAATTAATTAATTTGGGACATCTTTGTGGAATGTCATTGTTATTACAGTACTTTATTCTGGAAAGCCAACTTTCAAGAATATTTGCACCTGTACTCTTTTTCAACAACAAAAAAAATTACTAATCTGATCCTATGTATGCCATATGTACCCACTGTAACAGATAACAGCAAAGATTTGACCTAGAGATAGATTGACAGAAATTGTCTTTGCATTTTCTCAGCAGTAATGCAAAAGCAATCACTCTCCACTCAGTTATACCCAAGGGAGGAAAGATAAGCCCTGTTTGTTAATGTGAGGTGTATGAATTTATATGAAGTGCTTTGGTGATTATTTTTAATCACATATATCAGTATTTTTGGAATTAAGTGAAATAGCATGCAATTGCAGATTAGGTGTTTGTTCAGCCTGAGAGTAGAGTAAGCCAACCAAGAGTGATATGGCAATCAGTGGGATAAATCTGAGTTCAAATTCTAATTCAGCTATAAAGGTCTTTGGTTGATACTGGATAGGTCACTGTAGTAACAAATCAGAGATAAGTGAGAATCCTTTTTGTTTGAGATGGATTGGTGTTGGTGTTTTGGTTTCTACAAGCATCCAAGGTTGATGTTGCCCATGAGGATTAATGTTCACCTACCAGACGCTGGACACAACTGTTCCCAAATATCAAATTACCGTAAGATGAAAAAAAAATAAGAATGCTGCATGCATTACAATTGCCGTTTAATAAGAGATCTTTACTGAATTCACACCTGGAATATTGTGTCCAATTCTGGGCACCACAATTCAAGAGAGATATTGACAAGCTGGAATGTGTCCAGAGGGCGACTAAAATGATCAAGGGTCTGGAGAACAAGCCCTATGAGGAGCGGCTTAAGGAGCTGGGCATGTTTAGCCTGAAGAAGAGAAGACTGAGAGGAGATATGATAGCCATGTATAAATATGTGAAAGGAAGCCACAGGGAGGAGGGAGCAAACTTGTTTTTTGCTTCCCTGGAGACTAGGACGCGAAGCAATGGCTTCAAACTACGAGAAAGGAGATTCCATCTGAACATGAGGAAGAACTTCCTGACTGTGAGAGCCATTCAGCAGTGGAACTCTCTGCCCCGGAGTGTAGTGGAGGCTCCTTCTTTGGAAGCTTTTAAACAGAGGCTGGATGACCATCTGTCAGGAGTGCTTTGAATGCAATATTCCTGCTTCTTGGCAGGGGGTTGGACTGGATGGCCCATGAGGTCTCTTCCAACTCTTTGATTCTATGATTCTATGAATTGTGGAAGAAAAATGCCACATGGTTCTACAGCCAGCCTATGTTGTCATCTTTTGGCTTCATCATAGTCTATTGTGTGACTTGAGTTTTCCAGGGGGAGAACAGGAGGTGAATTTGGGTTATACCACAGATCTGTGGGTTGCAACATTCAGATATTTTAAAAGACAATAGCTTTAAAGGTAAATTTCTTTTCATTCTGTCTATCTCAGAAATAAGAAAGCACATTGTCATTGTAACTCCTTGAGCTAACTAATTCTGGGGACCGTGGAATGAAAAGTCCAACAAATTATTGTTAAAATATCTTAGGAAGTAGTCTACCATTACAGCAACTTGAATGCTTCCAATGAAAAATGAAAAGATTTGAGACTAGTGTAACCTCTTTTTAATATCAAATTACACTGCAATCCATAATGTGCACATTTTTAAAAAAAATGCAAGAAGGAAATCAAATGAGCAACCTATTCCTTATTGGGAATATTAGGATAAGTATATGAATTATAATAATAATAAGTAGAAATTATCAATGTTATTATTAGCTGTAATTCAGTTTATTATGATGATAGACTCTCTGTGATGTATATAGTTCCATCAACTATTTTGTAACATTTTACATCATAATGTAGTCTATACGCATTTTCTTCCAGTAAAGAAAAAAAATGCCAGAATTCACACAAGCACTTTGTATCTAGCAATGACTGGAACAAGGAAAACAATTTTATTGGATTTAGCCATATGCGCACATGTAGCTAATGATCCTTACACCGTGCCTGCTTTCCACTCTAGGCACAGTTTGCAAAATCAGTTGCAACACACATTTGCTACAGCAGAAGAGGTAGCCATAGGCAGGGAAACAAAATGATAATGCAGGTGCTTTGTTTTCCATGCAATAAGATTGAGCCCTTGCAATGTAGATGCCATCTGAGCACTGTATTGTCACCTGCTGTTGCAGTAAACAAAATGCGTAGCAAGCAAATAGTCATTGCAGGATACCATTGCCTGCTCTCATTTCTCAACCCTACTTGTTGTGCACATAGAACCAGATAGGATCAAACCAAGGCCTCCTCACCCTAGGGCTAATGAGTTGCCAATGGGAAGCTCAAAAACATCTCTGCTTTTCTTCTTGTGCTCCCCAGCCACAATAGATATGCACATGTATACTGTCTTCTGAAATAAAATGCCATATAGACCTTTCTGACTAGTGATGGCACCCATTTCAAGACTTTAACTCAGGAATGGCCCAATCCTGATTTATCACCCTTGCACTACTAGAGTGGATCACATGGCCATTTTGGCACACTGGGGGTGATACAGAGTTGCTTTTGGATAGTATTTTGTCTGATTTTTGGTGACATGTTTTTTTTTCCAGAGGTTCTGGAGAGTAGGATGGGCTCTTAGGTCTGGGAGATCTCTGGGGACAAAATATCATCAAATTGTGATGGCTTTGTGAGCTTGGGAGAACTTCAGGAGGAAAGCTTCAGGGGGAACATTGGGGTCCCACTGTCACTCTCAGTCTCACAGCCATACTTTGCCCATTCCTAATTTATCAAGTCCTTTTTTATACAGATTCAGAAAGCCTGGAAAGGATTACATGTTCCCAAGAATAAAGATAGAAACCCTATAGAAGTTAATTTATTTTTTAAAAACCAAATTATTTCAGTTAAAAATCTTGACCATGAAATCAGTATAAGAGTTCTGCACATGTCTCCCTGTCAGAGTCACTGATATGCTGTGTTAGGACCATCCTATGACCATTTCATTTATGATAGAGAGCTGGGGGATTGATAAGCATGTGGCCATCTTCCCATGGTCTGACGCAGATAAGGGACATCTTCTCTTGGGGCCCTCTGGAAGTCTTGTTGCATAATGCCACCAGTTTAACAAAACAAAGAGACATACGCAGGCAAAAAGTAGATGTGCACCCACCATTGAAAAACAGAGACACCATCCTTTACAGCCAAATTGTAATTTACCTGAGGCCTAATAGCTGTCTCAGTGTTTTCTGATCTGACAGTCCCAATCATTAAAAGATCAGCAAGATTGATAATACGCAGGCAGCTAAAGACATGGTATTTGGTAAAAATATTCTGAAATATTATCAAATAATGTACAATTTATTGAAGATGACTTGTCATCAACAGAGCTTATGATATTCCATTTACACTTTTCAAATAAAAGACTCTGATGAATGTCACCTCAGCAATAGAAACCCCAGAACATCAGAGAAGCCAAAAGTAGCTTCATAAGTGAATGTTATGGGCATGGACACATGGATATCTCATCTTCCACCTTGGTCATACAACCAGTTTTGCAAGCAAAAATATGAACTCACATGAACCAGAATCAGAAGAGAAAGAGAAACTGATAGAAAATCCAACTATCAGATAAATGGCCTCTGTGCCTTGGTGTTCAAGGAAACCAAAATAATGTCCCCCGTGGTGGTAAAAAATTATTATGAGTTTAATAATGAATAGGTCATCATAAAATCCAATGTACAATGATCAGAGAATATTTCTCTATTTTGTTTAATTCTACAGAGGATAGCCCCTTATTTGAAGTACAGACAGTGCACAGTTTTCTTTTTCTTTGAAGACCTGTCCAGACTCCCAGCGTAAAGATAAAGAATTATAAAGAGGCAGACCAGAAACTTTGAATCTACAGTTATCACCTGGATAGCAGATTCAGGAGGGACTTCCTCACTTGGGTAAGATGAATTGATGTCCTGTTCAAATAAAAGCTCTTTTTTCATTTATACATCTATCATCTTTTGTTCTCCATTTATGGTTATGTTTACACCATCATGTGATGATCCAGTAATCAGGACATATGGGAATACGGGAATTTTTGCTTGCTAAAGTTACAGTCATGGCATCCAGCTCGTGTTGTTTATAGGAGTATGAGGTCAGGGCTCATATGAGGAATTGTTTGCACAATTGACCCTTATATGATCATATTGGAAGAGATCACAAGGGCCATCTAGTCCAACCATTATAGTTCCATGAAAGAGCAATTGTTTTGAGTAGTGACTGGTGCCTTCCATGACAGTGAAACGGTGCATTAATGCTGGGTTTAGGTCTGAAATTTCAAACCATCTATAGGGTTCTGCATATTTAGGGGATAGATTTGGATTGCTTGTTTGCCTAGTTAGCTTGTTTTCTTCTGTGACAGAGATCAAAACTACAGGAAAAGAGATTCCACCTAAACATTAGGAAGAACTTACTGGGAGTAAGTCTGTCTGATGGTGGAATATGCTGCATCAGAGTGCAGTGGTGTCTTCTTCTATGTTTTTTTTTTAAACCAAGCCTGGGTGACCATCTGTCAGGAGTGCTTTAGTTTTGTATTCTTGCATGGCAGGGAGTTGGACTGGAGGGCACTTGGAGTCTCTTTCAACTTTTGTCATTATATGATTCGAAGCAATATCTATTTACTTTCCAAGATATCCAAGGAACTGGATTTTTGGGGTGTGGATTCAGCACCTTGGATAGCTCCAGAATGAATCCCAGAAAAGATATATGGTATCATTCCATAGAACATAAATGCAGATATTTTATTATTTGGACATGTTGGCAGGCAAAGCTGGTTTGTATTACTAAACAAGAACATGGATGCACTTGTCAAGAACAAGACATGATTTTGCCCAAGGGTGTTTCCCATCACCTGCTTCTATATCTGTTTAACAGGTTTTCCACATCTTAAACTTAAATCACAAAACTACACACTCTTACAGTCTAAAAAGACAGAAGGAAAGGGGAATTGCACTGGGGGAGAGTATTAAGTCCAACAAATGCTAATTGTTATTCTTACCCCCATAAGTCAGAGCAGCAACACATAGTATGGAGGGAGGGCCAACTGGAAAACTGTGGCTTTGGAGGCAAAAAAACATTCTGAAAATTTCAAGTGCTGCTCTAATGGTTAAAGCACCATTCTTGCTTCCAAGGCTTTAAACATTGGAAGTAGGGCTGGGCGGTTTCGTTCGTTAATTTCGTAATTCGTTATTAATTCATTATTTTTTTATAACGAAGCGATATTGAACCATTCAGGAGCAACTAAAAAACGAAACGAATTTTTCCAATTCGTTTCGTAATTGTTTCGAAATTGTTTCGTTATTATTTCGTTATTATTTCCGTATGTCTGGTGCAAGTTTTATAGTTGTTGTTTGTTTTATCAGTGATAAAAAAATAAATTATCACACCAACAGTCAACAACAGAGGGAGAGGGAAGCTTCAGAAGTTCCCCCTGTCCCATTTGGAGGTTTTTTTAGCGTATTGCGCAATCGCGTCCGCCATTAACGAATCGATTCGTTATTGTTTCGAAATTGTTTCGTAATTTCCGAAATTTCGTAAATATCGAACTTTTTTAAAGAAAAATTTCGGAATTCTTTTAAAAAACGAAACGCAAAAACCCCCTAAAAACGAATCGAGTTTAGAAACAAATTTTTCCGTGGTTGGACAGCCCTAATTGGAAGGCTTGCTCCAGATTTTGGGGTTTGCAATCTCAAAGTGTAGTTTGAACACAATTTTGGAGCACATCAACATGCACCCAAGCATGTCTCCATCTAATATTTGGTCAAATAATAGACTTCATTAAAACCACAGTTTGGTCATGTGCAGAACCTTTTATGACATGTCAAGTCGCCGCTCTCCAAACTGGTATCCTAATGATGTGTTTGACTACAAGTCATATATTTTCCAGTTACTATGACCCTTAGAAACAGTGCCAGATTTAGGACAAATGAGCTCCTGTGCTAGTTATGAGCCCCCTTACTTGGGCCCTGAAGGAGGGAGGTAGGACTGATAGGCTTACAGTACCTGCTTTGTGGCACACTCCCATAGACTCTATCATTATGTCTGGAACCACTCTGAAACAGAATGGCTTCAAATTCAGAAATGAACCACATAAGCAAAATCTATCATTAAAAAATTGGCAGGAAAATCCTCCCCCCCCCCCCCCCCCCCCCCCGGTCAATGGGGCCCTGTGCTTAAGCACACCTAAGCTGTGGCACAGTGATAAACCTGGCACTGCTTAGAAGACATGAAGATGTGAAAGGGTAGTTTTTCCAAGTCATAAAAGAACTTCTTGGAGAGAAGGATTTTGATTTATAGTGTGTCCAAGAGTCCCAAATTATGTCAAGGCTTGTTTTCTGCTGCCCTGGAGACTAGAACTTAATGAAGCAATGAGTTCAAATGACAGGAAAGGAGATTCCACTTGAACATTAGAAAAAAACTTCCTGACTATGAGAGCTGTTCAACTGGGGGACTCTCTGCCTTGGAGTGTGGTGGAAGCTCGTTTCTTGGAGGCTTTTAAATAGAAACTGGGCAGCCATCTGCCAGGGATGCTTTGATTGTGCTTTTCCTGCATGGTAGAGGGTTGGGCTAGATGGCCATTGCTGTCTCTTCCAATTCTATGATTCTGTGATGCAATGACAAGGCAGCAGAAAAGACAAAAGCAATTCTAACCCAGGAAAAAAGATGTACAGAACTAGTGTAATTAAAAACGAGGGGAAACTTTGCAGAGATAACATGGTAATCTTACAAACCAGATGAATGGATCGTTATTTTTAAATTTTTCATTGGCATCATTAATCATAAATTCCCACCCGACATGATAAAATGAAGAAGTATTGAGAAGCCTGTTTACAAACTTTTATTAGATCATGCAGACAACTACCAAAATTAGAATTCAATGAAAACTCTGGAGTATTATGGAGAAACATGGTTGGGATTTGATCATCAGCCTTATTAAACCAACTTCAATGAAAATCTGATCATTTCAGAAAAGCTAATGAGACTCGTATTGGGTTAAATACACAATTTAGAACCCAAAGCTGTCTGGTTGTTATCTACACACATTCTCTTCTACAATCTCCAGCACTGACCTGAAGCTGGGTTCACACAACCATGTCCAAACCTTGATACTGCTTGCACGAAAGTAATAATTTGTCAAACAGCCATCACAGATCAGGCAACACAGAAGATAATTTGTCAGACCTGGAATCATCTCAAAACCCAGTGCTTCTCAATTGTAGCAATTCACACACTCACTTGTAAGTCAAGAGTCCTAAGCTGTCAAGGGATGAGATATAGAGTGATAGAACCACATGTGTGACTTAACTACCAGTTGATATATCCATGCTATAAACTACAGATCTTTTTAGTTAGTTGTTTTACTTATTTAAAATTGCCAATGATTTTCCAGTAAAAGTTTTGTTACAGCAGAGGACTGCTATGTCTCAGCTTCTTCTACAAAGTAGACTCTATGAATTAGCATCTCAGTGCAAAACACAGGACATAAAAGCCAAGGTTTGAACATTACATCAGTTAGCACTCTGACAAGAAGATGGAGAAAGACTAAATAACAATGAATAAAGTACAGGCAGTCCTTGAGTTACAAATATCTGACTTACAAATGATTCATGGTTAAGAACAGGGGTTAGACAACAGGATAGACAGCAAAAGAAATACCACAGGAGTGTTAACTTTTCCCTATCCTAAACACATATACACACATAGTGTGTGTGTGTGTATGTGGGATATATGTGTGTGTTTGTGTGTGTGTGTGTATCTCTGGAGTTCCACCTTACATACAAATTCAACTTAAGAACAAACCCAACCTATCTTGTTCCTAACTTCCTGTACAGTCCAAGTAATGGGGATGAGTAACTTTCTAAAATGGAAAGAAGCCTTCTACCCTACCCATATGATGGGTCTCATTTCAATGGGATTGGTCACAGAATAAGATAATAAAGCCATGAATCTTGTAAATATATTATTCATACAAGATGTATGGGTAGGTGTCAATACATATGCTCCAGATGAATCTTGAAACAGGCTTCTGTTAAGTTGTTCTAATGTACAAAGTGTTGGGTTTGCAAGCTTAAATTCATGCTTTCTAGCTTTAACTCAGCTTTCCTGTTTCACTGATTGAAGACTGTGACTAAAAAGATAAGAACCTCCTTCTCTTCTCCTACTGCCCCTTGCCCGTGGTCCATCACCCCATATCAAGTTCAGCTCAACTGCAAGTCAGAATAGACATATCCTTATGTAACACCAAGTCTTGCTCACTATGGCATGGTGAGAAAACTGTTCATCTCTACATACCACAGAGCCCCAACTTCTTAGGCAATTTCCCTAAATGTACTAAAGGCTCGCCAAGTCATATAACACATGTGGCAGCTCCAGCACTCTAGAGCACAAAGGGCAACTCTGCTGCATGTGAAATGGATGCAATGACAGGTCACTCTTGATTTATACTGCACCACTTGCCAAGAAAATGATTGCTATCCTACCCAGATGCTGGGAGGTTCTGACAAGCAAATTCAATCCCACTCCTTGACCTCACACTATAGTGGAAGAGAGCAGAAGGAAGAGGAAAGAGAGAAGGTAGAAAGGAGGGGTTGGCCATTTCTCTTCCACTTCAGACAAAAGAGACTTCAACAGTCGTTTCTCTTCAGGTCCCGCACCACCAACTCTATTGTCCTGTACACATGATCACATGCCAGGATTAAACCCCATACATAAAGATTTGGTCCACATTTTTTAAAATATCATTTCTTTATCCTCTGTTTTTCTATACTGCAGAACAGAACACACTCTTTCATACTCAGGATCATGCACACATCTTTCTCTCACACACAAGTACATACACATAACCTGTACACATTAAGTCAAAGTAATGAACAGAATCTCATTCATGTCTGGTTTGGGGGACTAGTTGTATTCATTCATCGTCAACATACTGGCACCTAGGAACAATAGAAAATGGAAATGAAGAGAAGACCTTGCAAAGGGAGAAAATAGCATTTATGTCTCTTGAGCAATATGTTTGTTTCTATACAGAAAGTTTATAAAGAAACCAAGTAAAAAAGTATAATATCCCCAAAGCAGTGTTGTATGTTAGCCAAAAAGAAGAAGGGGGAAAGGACAAAGCTACATTGTGCCGCAGCTCTATAAGCTCTTTGTTACCCATCAACAAAGTCTTTAAATACCCTGCTGAATGGGAATTTTGCCAAGCGTCAAACTGGCTACTTGGCCTTATTAAGGGCACCTCCTACTGGCCCTTTCATGGAGTGAAATCCTGCTTTCTTCCCGATCAGTCCCCTGCTAAGACACTGAAGAGAGAAAATAGCTACTGAAAGAGAGGAGGGGGGAAGACATTCAACCAAAGAATGGGCTTAGGCCAAAGGCAAGCCATGGAAATGGCCCCAGGAACAGAAAACAAAACAAACGCCCTTTGCAAATAATAAATACCTACAGGTGAAATACTGGATGAGGAAACTTTGCCTGGTTGTGACTGGTCAGAAGACTCCACAAAATTCTCCAGCCCTCACAAATCTCAAGAAAAACTGTGCACAGAAAAAAGTGTAGGGTCACTCAGACAAGCAGATAAAGGCTTTGTAATCAGTAGCAGGAAGCCAAACATGAAGCCCAAATTAAACAGAGGCAGCAGAGAGCAAAATATACCAATGAAATCCACAGCAACCTGTAATGACTTCCCTGTTCACTGCCAAGCACTACTGCGCGTTACACCCTGTGCTCATCAGAGATAAATATAAAGCCATGCCTTTCATGGACACTGACACAGACACACACCCATTTTGCCTTCCATCAGCAAGAAGCCTGCAAGTCAATCATCTTGCTGCCTCCATCCAGCATCCATTTAGCTGGACATTTGAGACATGCAGAAAGAGACCTATTCATTATCCCATTCCAACTGCCTCCATCCAATGTTGCATGCATAACCCAGAGACCGAAAGGGAGAAAAACTCAGAGTCATTTTAAAAAGGAACGTCTTTATCCAGTTCACCTCTTAGTCTTAGACAACTGACAACTGTGATCATTCTGGGCTCCTAAGGAACACTTTGAGTCCATATTGGTATTTATAGGCAACTGCATGATACTAGACTCAGAGAAACTTTTTGTAAAAAAAAATAGTTCAGCATAGATTTTAAATACTGTATTTTTTGTTATTTTGCACTGTGTGCTTCTCTTCCACGTGTGAGTCTGTGGGCTGAAGGGAAGGGAGAAAGGAGGAGAGAAATGAATGCATTGTTCATCCATGGCTTGTATCAAGCTACCAGAGAGGGTGGTTAGCAGTAGGACTGGGTAAACTCATCCTAAGATTGCCTGTTAATGAAATGTGACTGTTGATCATCCAAACTCACATGAAGGATTGCTGGAGAGTAGCATTCATCCTCACAAAGCCCACCACCACACCCCCTCTCCAACCCCAATCCCCAGCAAATGGCATCATGACTTTCTCTCATACTTCCTGGAAAACCTCCCATTTCATTCCTGGGTTTGTTTTCTCCAGTCCGATCACTCCCAGTAATTCTTGGTCTTATTTTTAAAAAGAAGATGGAGAACACCCAACAAGACTGTATCAGCATCCTTTCATCTCTACCTATCCCGATTCAACACACAACGGGCTTTGCCATTTTTAATTAGAAAATCTTTCTGCCAAGTGCAAAAGGGAGGCGTGCCCCCAAGAATATCAATCAAACAGAGTTTGGAAACCATCTGCATGGAATGTTTCCATTTTGTAAACCACATATCCACATATTACCTTATATTCAACATAAGGAGCCAAGACACAAAACAAAAAGCCAATACTCTTCCGGCTACAGGAGCTCCAAAGCTACAGGAAAACACCACTAAGCAGAGAAGAATATCCCACAAATCTTCACCCTCTGCTACACTTCCCCTTTGACTAGATGCTTTCTTCCTCATGGGTAAATTTCTCCTTCACAAAGCAAGAAAACAAATGTATTGACAAGAGTTCTCAAGCAAGTCTCTTGCAACGCTCTCCCCAACTCAGCCAGCTCCTCACGCAATGGAAAGCAGAGCATTCAGCAATCATAAAGAAGGGATGGAAAAACCAGCAGTCTGGAGCACATCTCAGAAAGCTCTTCCACAATCCATGAAATAGAAAAAGGAATCATAGAAAAAATAAATAATTCCACATATTACTTACCCAGGACTTCAAGATCCATGGTGAGGACAGAGATCCCAAACAGCAGAAAAGCCAGTTTTGGTGCCCAGACACATCCAAGGCTATTCTCCATATTTCAAAACACACCTACGGATATTTGGGTCCGGATCACACGCAACAATCCCACACGTTACACACAGCCACTTTGATCTCCTCCCTTTTGCTGGGGCTGGAGGGAGTGTTCCTTTAGTTCTTCCCCAAGAACAAGGTGAGGCGGTTTCGGGGCTTCCGTTTTTTCTGCTATTATTTTCTTTAAAAGTTGCATTCAGTCTCCAAGTCAGAAAATGTCAGAGAACTAACTCAAAGAAAAAGAAGCGGTAAGGCGACAGGAGGTCCTTCTGTTTGAATAGCATCCATGGAGGGAGGGGGAAAGAGATCCAGCAAAAAGGCAAAGCAGGGTGCATCAAAAGAATAAGGCTCCTTCCATCTCTTCCGTTCCTGCAGTACAATATAAAATAAAAATTTGTACGCTGACAATCCAATGGGCAACAGCTACGGTATGATTATTCTCTCCCTTGCTAGCTTGACAGATGTTCCTTGGAGGGAAAGATTTTAAAATTTTTAAAAAGGATGCAAAGCTCTCACTTGTTACTGGTGCTGTCCACCAGCTGTATGTGAGAGGCAAGAGTTAGAGCTGTACCATCCATTGATCCGGAGAAGTGGAGGGCTGGGAAGGAAAATGTGGAGAGCGGAGAGAAAGTGGCTGGATCGGGAAAGGAAAGATTCTGCTGTGTGAGAGAAAGAAGAGAGAGGAAGCAGGCATGGTGGGGAGGGGGGTGAGGGAAAGAGACAGCCTGGTTGGCTTTCAGCAGCTGTATTTGCTGAAGCTCCCTATGAATGAGCAGGGATGCCCTCTGTAGGCAAAGTGCGGGAAGTCACTATTTCTCAATGAAGCCTGCTCTGAATACAACACCTCTCTCTCTCTGTCTTGTTTTAATTACATTATTGCTGTAAACAATACCTATTTAAGAACTGAATGCGCTAACTACAAAACAATCAGGGTAGAACCAGTTGGTAAGTTATATCAATTCATTCCTTGCAATAAGCGTATTTGTTTTCTTTCCCAATAGCAAGGCTTCTAGCCAGAACCAAAGTCTTTTCTTGATGAAATTGTGACTGTTCAACTATAGACTAGGGTGCATCTACATCAGTGTTTCTCAACCTGGGGTTCGGGACCCCACGTTGAGGGTCACAAGGGGGGTTTCAGAGGGGTTGCCAAAGACCATCAGAAACACATATTTCTGATGGTCTTAGGAAACCTTTTGGCAGAGAAAGATGAAGATCTCCCCACCTATCCTCTTCTTTCTTGGTATTAGCGAACTACAACTCCCAGAATTCAAAAATTTCTAACAGGTGCTGGGTACAGGGAGCATACAACCCCTCTGTTACACCAGCTCCACTGGCTGGCGATTAGCTTCCGAGCACAATTCAAAGTGCTGGTTTTAACCTACAAAGCCGTAAATGACTCTGGCCCTGTTTACCTGTCCGAACGGATTCTCCCCTATGAACCATCAAGGTCTTTAAGATCTTCCGGGGGGGGGGGGCTGCTCTCGATCCCACCACTGTCACAATCGCGGTTGGTGGGGACAAGAGACAGGGCCTTCTCGATGGTGGCTCCCTGGCTTTGGAACTCCCTCCCACAGGAGATTAGAACTGCTCCCTCCCTCCTGACGTTCAGGAAGCTAACAAAGACTTGGCTATGGAATGCAGCCTTTGATAACTGAATCACCTTTGGTCCACATGGAAGGAGGATTAACTGTGAATGTTTTGACCATGAATGTTTTGACGACGTGGCTGTGTAATTGTGATGATGACGATGTTGTATTGTAATATGTCTTTAATTGTGTAACGATAATCCATTGTGTGGTTTGTAATTTTGTATATGAACACATGTTGTGAACCGGATCTGAGTCCCTCTTGAAGGTGAAAAGATCGGTATAGAAAACTTTTAAATAAAAATAAATAAATAAATAAAAACCACCAGTATTCAAATGTGGGCTTATTGGGTATTTGTGCCAAATTTGGTCCGGTGAATAACAATACATCCTGCATATTAGATATTTGCATTATGATTCATAACAGTAGCAAAATTACAGCTATGAAGTAGCAACGGAAATAATTTGATGGTTGGGGGTCACCACAAAATGAGGAGCTTATTACGGGGTTGTGGCATTAGGAAGGTTGAGAACGAATGATCTACACTGTAGGATTTATGCAGTTTGATCCCACTTGACCTGGCATGGCTCAATGCTATGGAATTATGGGAGTTGCAGTTTTATGAGGCCTTCTCTGCCAAAAACCACTTGTGACTCATCAGGGTCTCATTGTTCTCATTGCTACAGAATCAAGGATTCCATAGCAATAAGCCATGGCAGTCAAAGTGGTGTGAAACTGCATTCATTCGGCAACATAAATCCATTCTTGGAGGTCTTCTTATCCATAGGGCCACCATAAGAAAAAATCAACATGATGGCAGTTAACAACAATAACAACTGCAGAGTTTCTTTCCAGAGTCCACCATGTGTGGAGGCAGTTTCATGAAGTTTGTCCTTGTATTTGTATATTCATCCTGACTTAGTAACCTGCAACTGTGTTATGCTGTGACAAAAAGAAAATGGCTCTGCCTCCACTTGAATCTGTCATCAGCCACTGCTGGCTTCAGTCCATGCCACGGCTGCTCCATGATCTGTAGCAGATTATTCCCAAAGGAACCCAGCTTCCGCCTCTGGTTGGAAATTAGGGATGATTCCTAAAATCTCATTCTGCTTTTTTTTAGAATGCCCTTGAGGTGTAGGGAAAAGCAGGAAGCAAATAATATAATGAGGCATGAAAATGGTCAAGCACCATAAAAGTCATAAAGAAGACTTAAGACAAGTCTCCTGAGAGAGTATTGTATTCCATAGCTGAGGTACTACTGATGAGGAGGTCCTGCCCTCTCTTCCTTAGCAGCAAAATAGCTAAAATGTATGGTGAAACTGCCAGTCTGTTGCATCCCAATTTATTTAAAAAACATACCCTGTTCATTCTCAGCAGCTGCAACCTCTTTAATACCTTTTATTGTCCCCATATAACTAAATTGATCCAGTGAGAAGGAAGTATTCATTGTTGACATTAGTACTCTGGAAATCAGGGCTGCATTGCTCACAAACACACATCTGGGAATCAAAAAGGATATTCGTGAAAATTCCACCACCATCAAGATACATAAGGAATTGGAAACGTTCACACATCCATGAATAAGCATTAGTCATAGTGGGGATGAAGAATACATTGTCCAA
This sequence comes from Anolis sagrei ordinatus, assembly GCF_025583915.1. Lineage (NCBI taxonomy): Eukaryota > Metazoa > Chordata > Lepidosauria > Squamata > Anolidae > Anolis > Anolis sagrei. The sequence goes on along the minus strand of NW_026845477.1, from coordinate 17,577,368 downwards.
ATTGCCCTGGACCTCACCTCCAGTCAGTTTTATCAACGTAGGAATTAATGTTATGGGAAGTGTTGTCCAACAGCATTTGGAGGAACTACATTTTCCCCATCCCTGAATTATGACTGCATGGGACTTCTGCATTTGGAATTAATGCACCACTAAATATCAGGGAATGGAGAACAACAACATAACAAGTTCTTGTGTTCTTTCACATTAATGTTGGGACCTGGGCCTGCAGTGAGACAAGAGATAGCAAGACTGTGAGCATCAAGACTGTGAAGCAAACCAAAAGACAAACTGGAGAGCACATCAGGGGTCAGGACTAGAGAAGAAAACCATACAGATGAGACATATCAGAGTTCAGGTCAACCTTAGGTTCCACTGAGAATGAATGCCCTTTTTTTCCTGTCCAAGGAAAGCCAATTGCCACTATAGTGGAAGCAGTCATGAAGGTTCTTCATTGAGATGCTACAGTGTTCTCCTAACAGTTGCACTTTTTGATGCTTAGCTTATAAACTGTGGTGAAGCCAGGTATCATATGGGGCAGCCTTCAAAATAAGAATAAATTAAGTTTAGCTCAAATTCAGGGATGATAAACATCCCCCCCCCCTCCAATGTTTTGGAAACTACAGATCCTGCAGTTCATTAACATTGGCCATGCTGAAGTCCAAAACATCCCAAGAACCCAAGATTATGTAATTGTGTGGTCCTGAATGAAGTAGAAAAGGGAAGGATGAAAATGCTCCAATGCTACTAAACCCAGAAACCCTAAGGTAGCATTCTGGGAATTGTAGCCAAAAAGTAACTTTTCCAAACTCAAACTGAATCTGCCAAGATCAAGAAAAAAATGTAAGAGAGATTATAAGTTAACCATTTAATTTACATGGTCATGGTCAATTATTTCATGGTCATGGTCAATTATTTCCATATCTGATGGTGGGATTTCATCTATGGGTGGAAAGTGGAAAGTCTATACGGGATGTATAGACTACTGCAACGCTCTCTACGTGGGGTTGCCTATGAAGACTGCTTGGAAGCGACAAATGGTCCAATGATCGGCAGCCAGGTTGTTAACAGGAGCGGCACTCAGGGAGCACACCACTCCTCTGTTGCGCCAGCTCCACTGGCTGCCAATCTGCTACCGGGCACAATTCAAAGTGCTGGCTTTAGCCTTTAAAGCCCTAAACGGTTCTGGCCCGACCTATCTGTCCGAACGCATCACCCCTATGAACCAGTTAGGACATTAAGATCGTCTGGGGAGGCCCTGCTCTCGATCCCGCCGGCTTCACAAGCACGCCTGGTGGGGACGAGAGACAGGGCCTTCTCAGTGGTGGCCCCTCGGCTGTGGAACGCCCTTCCCGCAGATATTAGATCGGCCCCCTCCCTGCTGGCGTTCAGGAGAAGAGTGAAGACCTGGCTCTTTGAACAGGCATTTAATTAAGCAGTGCAATTAATTGATTGATCTTGGAACTTGGAATAGTGGACGAGGAGATCGGATTATGACTTTACTGATGAGACGTGATGGATTAGTTATATGGATGTATTGATGTATTGTTATATTGATGTAGTTGCCTTAGTTACTGTTTTAATTGCTAATGTTGTGCACTTTGTATATTGGTTTGGTTGTAAACCGCACTGAGTCGCCTGTGGGCTGAGAGAGTGCGGTATACAAATAAAGTAAATAAATAAATAAATAAATGTGATGGCAAAAAGAAAAACCATTGCTGTGATTCAGAAGAGATTTTATTAACTGAGGTGAAGAAGAGTCTGGCCTTAAAAAATCCAGAATGCAGAGGCCATTATGGGAAGCAAATGCATTAGATGTGTGAGAGAAGATATCCTGCAGACCTCTATGAAGTCTTTATTTCCTTTTTCTCCTTGATGCCTAATGAATGTCATCTTTTTAAAACTAAATTGGATTTTTCTTCTATCCACAGTATATGGAAATGCTTTCCAAGTCTGAGCCCGCATTGCCAGATCTCAGGACAAATGTTCCTCAGCCAGTTCTTTTGCTCCTGGTTGATAGCCAACATGGCAAGTTTCCATCTTCATCAGTTTCTCCTCCACCCATAGTAACTTTCATCTGCCACTTTCACAATGATGTCCTATAGAGCTGCATATCTTTTTTTGTCTCCTCTTTCTTCCCATCCTGTTTCTATAGTAGCTTTGTTAAGGAGAGTTTTGGAAATTGCCAACTTCTTGTAATACTTAGAAAGAACAAAGCCTTTCCAAATCATGGTGATTGTCTCAAATGGCCACCATCCAAAAAGGACTGTAAATAGATAAAAGTCCTTCTGTAAAAGAAGCCTGCCACCCTATTGGTGATACTTTGGGAAACCAGAAACCTAATGATCAGTACTTGTGGCAATGTTGATATTGGGCTGTCAGCAAACGCATCAATTATATACCACTAGATCAGATACTTGAATTCCCAAAATACTCAATAACCATCATATTTGATGCTTAGTTTTAAAGATGTGTGTGGATGTGGGTGTTGTATGCGTGAATGTGTTTGTGTATGTGTGTGTATGTGTGCAATGGAGAAGGGAACAGTAGAAAATTCACTTTTTGGTCAATAACTTCCAAGATCCTCCATTAGCAAAATGAGCATTTTTGGAGTTGTAGTCCAAAAAGTAACATTTGCATGTCTGTTCTGAACATAGTGGTATTTGCTTATTAGCAACAACAGCATCCATATCAGTTTCCCAGTGAAAGGCTCATTATACCATATGTATATATGTTTAAGGTATAGGGCTTTACAGGTAATAACCACCATTTTGTACTTTTCCCAGAAATGACCTGGGATTTCAATATTGGCATGATGTGATGTTGTAGTGGGGAAAGGAGAGTCAACTTCCATAGGTCTGATTGAAAAAATTATTCTGATCCAAATTACTTAGAATCATAGAATCAAAGAGTTGAAAGAGACCTCATGGGCCATCCAGTCCAACCCCCTGCCAAGAAGCAGGAATATTGCATTCAAATCACCCCTGACAGATGGCCATCCAGCCTCTGTTTAAAAGCTTCCAAAGAAGGAGCCTCCACCACACTCCGGGGCAGAGAATTCCACTGCTGAACGGCTCTCACAGTCAGGAAGTTCTTCCTCAGATGGAATCTCCTCTCTTGTAGTTTGAAGCCATTGTTCCACGTCCTAGTCTCCAAGGAAGCAGAAAACAAGCTTGCTCCCTCCTCCCTGTGGCTTCCTATCACATATTTATACATGGCTATCATAGCTTGGGACCACAATAGTGTCAAAATGTGTTTGTTTTGTTTGTTTACTTGTTTGGGACATTCATTCCCCAACCTTAAACATTAGAAGCAGTCATGGTGGCTTTCAGAATAAAACAAAATCTCATAAAATTGGGATATTGCTACTTTTACTAATACAAAGAAGACAAATGGATAGTGGAGCCCAAACAGGGATCTTCCAGCTGAAATATCAACAGTGTCTGTCGGCTGCCCAACATGAAATTTCTGTTCATTCATCAGTATAGCAGACTGGTGGCATCAATACAGAAATTCACTTGGTTGGTAGCTCCAAATAAACTCCTCCATCATTCTTCTGACCTCCATCCTTTGCAGAGACTGGAACAGTATATTTTGGGCTGCAACTCCAAGAATTCTGGAAGTTGTAAAAGTAACTTTTCTGACCTCCTATTTCTTTTGTGAAAGCAAACTCCACTTGGATATAATCAAGGATATGGTCAACCCTCACCTGGAGTATTTGTGTCCAGTTTTGGGTGCCACAATTCAGGAAGAATATTGACACATTTGAATGTGTCCAGAGGAGACCAAAATGATAAAATACCTAAAAGTCAAACCACACGTGCTGTTCAACAGTGGCCTCAAAATCCAGTGAAGTCTCCTTCTCTAGATGTTTTTAAACACATGCTGGAAGGCCATCTGTCAGGAGTATTTTGATTGTGTATTCCTGCATGACAGTAGGTTGGACTGGATTGCCCTTGTGAACTCTTCCAACATTATGATACTATGAATCTGACACCAAGAATTAAATGTAATTAGTATGACTCAACAGTGTTCCAGTCTAGTTCAGCCCCATGGGGGGGTTGCAATTTACTTATTTACAGAAGATACAGTAAGGCTCTCATAAGTTTCACTTACCAGTGCCTAGAGGAAAATAACTTTCTCTAGATATTTTCGAGGTCCTCCAGGTGATTCTGTGATATGATTCCCCCATAAATTACCATAGAGTTGCATTGGAAGATAAGCCAGATGCTTAGAAATCGGTAGGTCCTTCAATACAACTCTATGGTATACTAGGACTGGAAGTTAAGTATTTGGATGGTGGGTAAGAATTATTATTATTATTATTATTATTATTATTATTATTATTATTATTATTATTATTTGAACTGTAAACAACAAGATGAGTCCACAGCAGACACTCTGCTGGCTGTTGCAGTGGATTACAAGTGTCTAGAACTGTTTGATGTATCTGCAAATAATGTGTGCAGATTCCAGTAAGGTGGCTTTCTGCAGCTGGCAGATAGTAATTTTGTCAGCGCCTATTGTGTTTAAGTGCAGGCCAAGGTCTTTAGGCACTGCACCCAGTGTGCCGATCACCACTGGGACCACCTTGACTGGCTTGTGCCAGAGTCTTTGCAGTTTGATTTTTAAATCCTCATATTAGATTATTATTATTATTATTATTAGTTTATATCTGTTTTTTCACTTAACTGCAGTCCAGCTGGAAACTATATCCCTCACAGCTCTGGAAGGTCTTACTGTATACAGACTTGCTATTTGTGTGAATGTCTTCTCATTTGGACTATTTTGACCCTTCACTGTGGAATGCTTTCTTGAGCAACCAAAGAACTCAGAACAGGCAATATGAGACAGGACACTTTGTAAACATATGTCATATCCATTGTAAATCCTAAGAGAAAGCAATGTGTGCATTTCCAATACCAAAGAGAAAACAAATATCAATATTTGATAACAAAGAAGTGAAGAAAATGCATGAGTAACCATGTGCCAGCAAAGGGCAAAAGATGGAGAGACTCTTCTATAGGGTGCTCCTGTGACTTCCACTCTTTGCAGACAATGGTTCCTAACATTTCATGCCTCCTTCAGCTCTTCCTCTCTCTTTCTCAGAACATCCATAATTATAATTATAAAGTAACTTTCTAAATTATTAAAATTATCCCTGATAAGTGGCAATAATGATGTGGTTGTTGTGTGCCTTCAAGTTATAGAGACCCTAAGGTGAACCTATCACAGGGTTTTTCTTTTTAAAAAAGATTTGTTCAAAGAGTTTTACCATGTCCATTCTCTGAGGCTGAGAGTATGACTTACCCAAGGTCAGGAATTTGAATCCTGGTCTTCAGAGTCCTAGTCCAACACCAACCCACTACACCAGGTATAGGCAAACTTCAGCCCTCCGGGTGTTTTAGACTTCAACTCTAACAAGTTCTAACAGCTGGCTGGGATTTCTGGAAATCCAAAACACCTGGTGTTTGCCCATGTCTGCACTACACTATTCAAATTCTACTCTGATTTCATCATACCTTTGATATTTACTTATCCATTCTGTTTCTATAAAGCAATTGTTTCTGTTCTCTCCCCATCTCAGTCAAGCAACCAGAGTTATGATATTCTACCAGTTGTCCCTCTTGTTGCTGGTATAAGCTTTCAGCCTACATATGGCAACACTATCATAGGACTTCCTTTGCAAGTTTTCTTTAGAGATTTTGCATTGTTTTTCTCTTCGGCTGAGAAGAGGTGACTTTTCCAAGATTTCCCTGGTTGAGCAAAGATGCAAACCTCGTCCTCTCAGTGTCCTAGTCCAACAACTCAAACCACTACACCAAGCTGCCTCTCCAACAACTAAGAGTCCCCCAGGGGAGATAGGGCAGAATATAAATAAAGTGTTGCTGTTATTGTTTTGGTGTGCCTTCAAACTCACTCAAAAGATGGCAAACCCATCCTAGAGTTTTCTTAATAAGAAATTCAGAGGAGGTTTGCTATTGCCTTTCTATTAGGCTGAGAGCTTGTGGGGTCCATGGTGGGGTACAGATTTAAACCATCATCTCCATAGTTCTAGTTGAACACTCAAAACACTAGACCATGCAGGCTCCTTTTTCCGTATTGTTGAAGGCTTTCATGGCTGGAATCACTGGGTTGTTGTGAGTTTTCTGGGCTGTATGGCCATGTTCCAGAAGCATTATCTCCTGACATTTCACCTGCATCTATGGCAGACATCCTCAGAGGTTGTGACCAGCCCCAAAAACTCACAACAGCCCATTCCTTTTTTCCTGTCTACCAAGTATGTATTTCTCTTTAATTGTATTTTTTTTTCACTGCAGACAGCATTTAGTGAATGCTCTATATCTATTAACAATAGTGTCCTTAGATTGTCATTCCATGCCCTGGCACAATAATCTATTCCTGTTAGCACAGACTGAACCTCACCTCAGACATTGAAAAGAGGTTTCAGAATCACACTAGAATGTCAAGCTTGATAAATGATTATTTTTCAAGGCCAGGATGTCCACGTCTCCTCAACTGCGATTGAGACTTCTGCCCTGGCAATTCTTTTCCTAAGGTCTGTCAGGATGAGGATTCAACAACAGTGGAACTGAGGGTCAAAAAGTAGATAAGATCTCATTTCAAATAAAAGTTATCCAAGATGACCTTAAGGTAAGGAAGAAATTAACGGTCCTCTTTTGCCCTGTCAAAAAGTACCTTATACCTCTTTGGCGTCTCTTGAAAATTGAGAACAAATGACTGACTGCTCTTAATGGAGTAATTCTTTTGGAAAGAAAAATGGGGGGAAAAGATGAAAGCTTATGAAAGAAAGTTCTGAGATCATTGACCTGAAAAACACTCATCTACATTTTTGCAAGTTGGTTGGAAAAGTAAAAGAAATATACCGGGAGGAATTTCTGCATGATGGGATCATATATCCCCATTATTTTAAAAATGTGCTTTATATTAGAACTGGAAATTTAAATTACATATGAATTCAACATTTAGGTTGATTTTGGAAATGCAAAGTGGAAGTTTTGAATTCCAGTATATTCAAATTTAAATTGTGATTACCACAGTCCAGTTGCAGTTTCCATTGATTTTGAGAGGGCATTAAAGCATGTGCTTAAATCCCATATACTCAAAAGAAGCATTAAAAAGCTGGATATTTACCCCCAAGTAGGTTGTTTTAACATGGGCTCTACACTGTGGAATTCAGTTTAACATGACTTTAACAATTCAAAGTGCTGGCTTTAGCTTTCAAAGCCCTAAACGGTTCTGGCCCAGTTTACCTGTCCGAATGTATCTCTCCCTATGAACCATCTAGGTCTCTAAGATTGTCTGGGGGGGGGGCAGCTGCTCTCAGTCCTGCCTCCTTCACAGCTGTGATTGGCAGGAACAAGAGACGGGGCCTTCTCAGCAGTGGCCCCTCAGCTATGGAATGCCCTCCCTAGGGATATCAGATTGGGCCTTTCCCTCCTAACATTTCAAAAAAGAGTTAAAACCTGGCTTTTTAAGCAAGCAGATGCAGTGTAACAGGCTAATTTAGATCCACGGAACAATTGGACAATGCGACTGGAAAATGATTTTAGTAATGAGATGCTGAGGACTTGTGTTTTATTATTCTTATTGTTTCTATTGTTTTTATATGGTTTATTATATTTTAATGCTTTTAATTATATTTTATGCTGTTGGGGGCATTGAATCATGCCAATTGTAAACTGCCTTGAGTTGCCTCCGAGCTGAGAAATTGGCAAATAAATAAATAAATAAATATGGTAAATTTAACTGCCATAACTCAATATTATAGGATCCTGGGATTTGTAATTTGGTGAGGAACCAGCACTCTTTAGTAAAGAAAATTAAAGATTCTTCTCAAACTATAACTCCCATTTTCCATAGCAGTAATCCATAACTGTTAAAGTGGTGTCAATCTGCATTACTTCTACAGTGTAGATGCACCCTGAGTTCAATGGGATGTATTCACAGGTACTATGACATTTCACCTAAGCCTTAGTGACATCTCATATGTCAGTAATATTAAGTATCAGTTTGTGAAATTGTAAATTTTTGGCTCTAAACCCTCTAAATGTAGCCATTCCCATGATTAGTAACATTGTAAATCCTTTTTTTAATTAAGAGAATATAAAATGAAATCCTTACAAACAAATTCAAGGTAGGAGAATTAATGAGACTGTTTTGCTCATATTCATTTTGACTCTACTTCCAGATGAAGAGAATTAGTGTAACAATGGCAAAAGCAATTACAATCCTGGGGGAAGGGAAGCTAACTCCATTAATTCCCCTTCAGCGAACCAATCATTGCATACATAAATGGCAATACATTTCTTTAAAATGCTTTTTTTTATCTGTACATATTGTATTGTTATGCATTATCTCTTGAGTTCTATATTTGGGGAGGAGGAGCCAATAAAGAAATAAATGCTTTCACAAAAGTAACTCCCTTTGGATTTTATGGAATTTATCACCAAGTTAAGTGGGCATGGGATGAGAACAAGATAACATGAGAGAAAACATACCAAAGGTCTATCTAGTTCACTGTTCTCTTCACATAGTCGTCAACCCAATGGCATCCTAGTTGCCTCCAAGACACCATTAATCAGGACAAGAATGCATCAACATTCTGATTACTTTCCATTGATAACTTCATTCCCCATGAATGTGCCCAGCATGTCAGTCACCCCCACAACACAAGAATGGAGAAAGTATGGTACATGGGCTGGATCACTACTAAACACACATTTTGGTGCCTCAAATATTAGCCCTGTTATTGGGTAACTTTGACCAAAAAGAACACCAGTTTTCCCCCATCAGCTCTAGTTTTTGAAAGACAAAACAAATATCATATAATAGGCTTCACCTGCTCATGCATAGAAAAGCATGATAACCATATCTAAAAAACTAGAGCTAATGCAGTCTATCCAATGCAATTTTTGAATCAACACCCCAAAGAACCCAAAGAACAGGCCTAAAAACTAAGATACCAAGATTTGTTTTTGTTGGACTATGTTATCAATAGCTCCATTGAAACAATTGCTCCAGAACACCCTTGCTGGCTACAGGTTTGGTACCTTTCTTTCTTTCTTTCTTTCTTTCTTTCTTTCTTTCTTTCTTTCTTTCTTTCTTTCTTTCTTTCTTTCTTTCTTTCTTTCTCCTCCTCTAATCATTGACTGAATTGTCCAGTACTTCTGTTTCCATCTACATGTTTTACATTACTTGAGTATATGAGTAAAACCCTTTGGATCAGATTTATTTTAAAAATGACTTTGCACATTAAGAATTAACGTTGGTTTCTATTCTATGATTCCATTTATGTGCTACCATTCCTGGCATCGGGTTGTTGTAGGTTTTTTTGGGCTATATGGCCATGGTCTAGAGGCATTCTCTCCTGACGTTTCACCTGCATCTATGGCAAGCATCCTCAGAGTTAGTGACCTCACTACCTCTGAGGATGCTTGCCATAGATGCAAGTGAAACGTCAGGAGAGAATGCCTCTAGACCATGGCCATATAGCCCAAAAAAACCTACAACAACCCAGTGATTCCGGCCATGAAAGCCTTTGACAATACATTCCTGGTATCATTTGCACACATGCAGGTAAGTGGCTCTATTTGGGGAACTGCTTTAGGCAGTTCTTCTCAAAGGAAACAGGAAGGAATGTTGACACTTTTCCTCTCATTGTGAAGAAAATTCACTATTCACAGTTCAGGGCATATTTTGCACAAAATTCACATGACGTTTTTCACAGAAAATACAATTTTCTGTGCAGATAACAATATTTCTGCACAAAACACTATTTCTGCCCTGCTGCCTGAACTTCTCTTCTCTTCCTTGGGGGCCTTCTCTGAAACTGTTCCATTTAACCCATATCCTTCTGAAAATAAGATGTCCAGAACATCATGCAATACTTCAGATGAGGTCTGGCTAGTACAGAATTTAGTGAAACTACTATATCTTTGGTTTGCAGACAAAAACGTTGCATTAAATATTATTTGCCTTCTTTGCTAAAGCATCAAACAGCTGAGACATATTCAGCTTGTGATCAACCCTTCTGGGCTACCCCAATTGTCTTCTTAATTTTTTCAGAATGAGACATGGATTCATGCTTTCTTAAGGCCACACACACAATCCACACACTTCTTTATTTATTAACCTTGTTGACATTCTGTATGTGGGAACTGGAGGGTTGCCTATCCCTGTGGGTCCCACCATTTTATTATGAATAACTTTTTTGAAAAGAAAATATTTTCCACCTCCAGTATTACAGTCCAATGAGCTATACTTAACACATCCATATTATTCTGATGGAGATTATGTGCAATTATTTCCCTCTCTTGTAATTTTGTTCTCTACATTCATTCCTTTCATTAGTTCTGAGAAATATTTTATATTCCTTTGTGAATTTATCCAGCTGTGCAACACCTAATCTTAACAAACTTCACTGAAACACTCTTTAAACATAATTAGAAAATAGGTACATGTTAAGCAAAGTATGAATACATTTTTTTCACACTCCCAATGCAAAAGCTTCCTAAATTTCCCCCTCTCTTCTACTCTTTTCCATAATAGCTTTCTTCATAGGTCTTGTTTTTCATTTTCCCCCAGTTTCTTGTTTTTATTACTTTGCTTCCAATCTAATATCAGAACCTGAAATACCTATCTTACATTCACTGAATTCAGTGGGACATATATATGAATATTAAGTAAACAGTTGTATTGTGAGCTGCAATTGTTTCAGAAGACATGCTACTATATTTGTTTTGAAAACATTATTAGGATTTATTATTGTTGGAATGCATTAAATTTTTCAGGGGTTGGCTGGAAGACTTGGAAGAGATTCTAGGAAGCAGCTGGCAACCTAAAAACAAGTCAGATTGTAGTTAGCTAAGCGATAGGTCACAAGGTTAGAACAGACCAAAGAGAGAGTCTCTTGTGGACCTAATCACACTGGAGCATGGATCCAGTTTAAATCATGCCGCTGCCTCTGCAGAATTCTATAGTTTAGGGAGAGACTTTAAACTGCTCAGCCTAGGCCTCACTAAACTACAAATCCCAGAATTCTAGAGAAGGTTGCAACCAGGTTTAAAGTGGACCCATGCTCTAGTGCAGTGGTTCTCAACCTGTGAGTCCCCAGATGTTTTGGCCTTCAACTCCCAGAAATCCTAACAGCTGGTAAACTGGCTGGGCTTTCCGGGAGTTGTAGGCCAAAACACCTGTGGACCCACCAGTTGAGAACCACTGCTCTAGTGTGATGAAGCAGAATTATGAAGTAGAAGTTGAAACACCACGAACAGCTCCAACACAATGGACATGCTGCCCAGATAAGATTCGAGATCCTGTTTTAATGTGCAAAATTAACAGGGCCTAAAGGGAGCCCTCAGTAGTGCAGTGGGTTAAACTGATGAGCTTTTTGACCAAAAAGATCACAGGTTCGAATCCAGAGAGCAGTGTGAGCTTCTGCTGTTAGCCCCAGCTTCTGCCAACCTAGCAGTTCGAAAGCATGCAAATGTGAGTAGATCAATAGGTACCACTCTGGCGGAAAGGTAACAGTGCTCCATACAGTCATGCCAGACACATGACCTTGGAGGTGTTTATGGACAACACGAGCTCTTCGGCTTAGAAATGGAGATGAGCACCACACCCCAAAGTCGGACATGACTGGACTTAATGTCAAGGGAAAATCTTTACCTTACCTAAAGGGAAAAATGTGTGGTCTTCTGCATTGTACTTCCCTGGCAGTTTGAAGTTCAGTGGGCCTTAGTTTCTATGGGAGTTTGGTTCCAGGATCTCCCATGGATTCCAAAATCTATGGGTGATGATCAAGTCTCATTATATGGAACAGCATAGTAATAAGATGCCCCTAGTATGAAGTGGCAAAAATCAAGGTTTGTTTTGGGTGTGTGTATATATATATATATATATATATATATATATATATATATATATATATAGCTAGCCATGCCATGGGACGTGGAATCTGAGGATGGACAATCTGTAGATACAAAGAATTGACTGTGCCGGATCAGTCTCTTGATTTCTCTGGCAAAGATTCACAAAGCCTGGTGCAATTGGCAATCTTATATGATCTGGTTTGCTCACTCAAGTATTTGACTTGACTTCTAAGCTTCAGTCGGAAACCAGCCCCCCCCCCCCTTACTACACAGAAATAGCTGTCATGGTGGAATCTGGGGAGGAACTAGAGCTCACTAGATGAGAATTTGAAATAACCCTCCCAAATCTACAAATGCTGGGATTCCATAGAACGAAACCATGGCAATTGAAGTATAACCACAGCATAATAATTGTGTGCTGTGAAAGGTAACTCCTGAGCATCTCTAGACATTTCCTGTCACTGGGATAAACTGGATTAACCTGCTTTAACCTGCAATACTTATTGGAAGTGTAGAAATGTCATGAGTACAGCCAGGAGAGAATGAGGACATACATCTGGATTATATTGCCCATGTAGATGAATCCTAAGTCAATATTTTGTAAGAATGGTCCAAGTTTCAGATCCTTTAAAGAAATGCTCTGCACAGGGTGGAGTGGCCAGTTGTATTGGTTAAACAGCAAAAATAACAATATGTGCAGTAAAACATTGAACAATATTAATAGGAGAAATTGGGCAAAAATAATAAAAGATTTCCATCCCCTCTGGGCTTACATAGTAATGCCATTTGGTGGAGGAGCAGGGTATTATTTTTCCTGTTGTCTCAAAAATAATATGTCTAAGCAATAAAGTCACAAATCCAGTTGTACGTGAAAGGCTTCCTTTCTCAGCAGTGGAGTAGAATATTAGATTCTGGGGCCTATTCACTCATTGACTGCAACTGCCAGAGAATTTCTTTGTCTCTCCTGGGATTCCCTGCTATTGTAACACTGCCCTGTAAAAAGGTAAGCAATAGTCACCATCACTCAGTAATTTTTTTCTGTGGTTGGAATCAAAGCATGGAACAAATGGAACACAACAAAGTAAACTATGAAACTTGCTCCCAAAGGAGGTCATCTGCAGAGGCTGGAGGCAATTCTAACCAATGGGTCTATCAAAAGGGCTAGACATTTTTGTGACAGTTACTGATGTGTATTATTTATTTACCCAAAGTTTTGCCCTCAGCTAGTCTGGCATGAAATTCAAGACCACAGGCCCCTGATTTAGATTATGCCACCTTAACCCAGGGTATAATTTGAAATGCATGTGTGTGTGTGTGTGTGTGTGTGTGTGTGTGTGTGTGTGTGTGTGTGTGTGTATATATATATATATATATATATATATATATATTGCTCTAACCGTATCTTGAACTCCACTGTCAAACCTCCGTGAAAGCATAAAATAATGAGACTCTAACTAATTAGTTCATGAACAATGATGAGATAAGAATAATCAGATTTCATGCTAGAAGGGAGTTCGCTGACTGCAGAGCTTTGCAACAAGTTGTCTTGCATGCTTTTCTGTTTCATCAAAACTAAAAGAGCTGTTCGGCCACATCTTTGAAAGAAATGGGATTATGTGGTTTTCAACTTCTCAGAAGCATTCTCCAAGGCATTAAAGATGACTTGTTGGGTGAGAGCTGTCAGAAATGGGAAATGGAATGTGATGAGTAGCCCACATGAGCTCATCCTATGCAAATTTCCATGTGCCCTACTTTTAAAATGATGGAGGTTGTTTTTATTGTTTGTTTTATTTATTTTTATCTTCAAGAGTCAAGCTGTCTTCTCTATTTATGAAGAGTGATGGCTTTCAAACTATGTTCCACACTTTGCATGAACTCAGGTGGCAACCTAGAACATATTGTTCCTGCATTACTCCCTCTCCTGAGTATTGCTAATATGTTCTACAGGATAGACATCTGGTAGCTCCTCAGATCATTTGAAGGTGACTTGGAGTCATCATATCATAAGTTAGCAGAAGGAACACCAGCACAGATACTTCCTCCTCACAGATTCAAGAGGAAATTCACATAAGATCTTTGCTTCGATGTTACTTGTATCTATAATCTTAAACAACTCACACTTTTAGTTCTCTGCTATCACTCAATGTTAGTAAAGGAGGAAAAACTGCAAAGAGTGAATGTTGCCTTTCTGCTCAGCTTGTAGGCTTCCTGGGAACATCTCTCTGTCCATAGATGCAGAGAACTAGGTTAGTTGAATATTTGGACAGGAATTCTGCATGTGCTACTTAGTTGTACAACCCTTTATCTATGGAGCTAAGTAGTGTCTTCCCATCCAAGAACACCCAGGTCCTAACTTACTGGACAGCAAGTGCTACAAGCAATAAGGGTCTGTTTTCCTACCAATCCAGCTGCAGCAGACTGGTGTTTCCATTATAGAAACAGGGTCCCTGTCACAATTCCTTTTATCACCTGAGATCCTTCACAAGAGAGATGTAGAAATGTCAGTTTGTTGCACTGGAGGAGTAGGACTGTCTGATCTATGTGTTGATAAAGCTATACTCTTACACTGCCTCTGAAAGGTAAACATGATCAGCATCCAGAGAAAAAGTAACTATAAATCATAATTTTGAAAAAGGAAAAGGCTCATAAGTTACATGCATCCTCAAGGCCATATTTCTGATCCTCCCACAGCCCCACAATCATTTAATTAGTGAATGTTTGAATTGGAAGTGACAACAAACGACACCCAGTCCAACTCCATTCTGCCATGCAGGAATACACAACTAAATCACTCCTAAAAGATTCCCATCCAACATATGCTTAAAGACTTCTGATGAAAGAGACTCCACCACTGTTCTAGTCCACTGTGAAACACTCCTTCCCATCAAGAAGGCAGGAAAAATAGTGTTATAAAATCTCTTTTCACGTAACCTGCATACATGAGTTTGTGTTCTAATCTCTGGAGCAGCGGAAAACAGGATTGCTTCATGCTGTACATGGCACTCCTTGAGATGTTTACAGTTGACCTCTGATACCTCCTACCAACCATAATCCTACTTAAAATAATTATTCAAATTCTGCATGAAAACATAGTATAGAACCCTCTGCATCCTGTTTTTCCTTCAAATATCCAAAACAAAATTAGATGTGGACATCTGACCATATCTATGTTTGATTTCCCAGGTCCCCCCCCCCCATTTCAAGAGTTCTGGAAGCCCTTGCCATCCCATATTTAAAAGATATCAATTTGTGTTTTAAAAGCAAATACACACTTTAAATATCCAAGAGTGAGCTCCCAGTCCCTGATTTACTAGACTTTGTCATCCACTGGCATGGCTTTGCAGAACGATGCTCATGTCTATGTCATGATGAGGCAAGGAACAAGGGCCACGATATCATGCTGAAATCAGGCTTTATGTAGGAAGGAAGGATATAATGATATTGTGGAAAAACTGCTCTGAGGACTCAAAAAGTCCTAAGTAGCTTGGACACATCACTTCAGAAACACTGGTCTCTACCTTCCTGCTTCACTATGTTTTTTTAAATCAACATGGGACACAATTGCAAGCAAATATTCTCATTGCAAAGTCTGCAAAGCCATGTCCTTGCTGTTTGCCTCCCAGCTTTGGAGTCCTCCTCCTTTGGGAACTCATTAAAACCCAGCTTTGTATAATTTTAGAAGTGTTATAAGGTACTTTTATTCATATTGGTGTTTGCAGGGTGGGAAGGGAGGGTGAAAAAGAACAAAACAATTCATATATAGCTACTAGTCTGAATGACTAGGTTACCTAAAAAGTACAACTGACCAATCTATTTCAAAAGATTCTGGAATGGTCTGCTGTAAATTTAAGAGCTCTTTAATGTATAACTGTTATCCTGGGCTGACAGGAATGAAAATAGCCAAATAAGGTTTACCCCAGATCTATCACAAGGGTGGGCAACTGAACCATGTGAATGCCATTTTTCACACACTTCTGCACTCCTGGCTTTGTTGTTTGCTATGTTTTGAAGTCTCAGGGGTCAGCAACTGTGAGTGCAAATGTACTGGACTTTGCAGGAGTTTGAAAAAATAAAACTGAGTGTCTAGGGTCATGGAGAAGTCCTGAGTGGTTTCAGGACCCACAGATGATCCTAAACTATAACCTTACCACTCTATCTTGTTATTCCAATTGTCTTGGCTCTGTTGTTAATCATGTATCCAGCCACCATTGCTCCCACATTAACTGAAATGGCCGAAGGTCACAAAGCCCATTAACAATGAAGTTCACTACAGACAATTAACTTTCCTTCTCACCCAGGTTGATTGACTGTGTTGTCCATCGTTAATTCATTACCCAGCCCCCTGTTGAGACTAATGGAACAAACCCATTGCTCCTACCTGTGAATGACAGACTGCTGAGCCAACACTCTTGGGAATGGAAATTTGTATATTTAAGGAGACTAATTACTTCAAATCGGATGCTAAACCCCATATGTTATTCCCCATGGAAACAGATGCACCAGCTGGTAATCCCCCCTTCACCCGTATTTTGCTCCTGTATAGTCCAAGTTGTATTGAAACCTAATTTCTACCAATTGCCCAAAAATATTTGAGTCCAAAACTAGGAAGAATTACACTAAATTAAAAGGTGTAAATCTTCAACCAAGTTTACTGTCCCAGATGAACTGCAACTTTCACTAGAAACCTTGATGAATAGTTTAACAGCAGCTGTAAAATATCAGCAAGCAAATGTGCTATAGAGTTTATAACTACTTTACACAGAAATCATTTCCATACAATCAAAAGCTGTGTGTTTTGGACACAGATATTCTTAGTGGACTACTACTAGAAAACCCAAGGACCCAAGGGACCCAAGCACTGACAAGTCAGAGAAAATGTTGATTGCAGATTATTTTCAACTATATGTGTTTATGTGCCTTCAGAATGCCTGTCAACTAAGGATGGATCAATGCATTCCATATGATTGACTTAGACAAGAACTATTCAGAGATGGTTTAGAAGTTTCTTCCTTGGAAATGTGAGTCCTTATTTATTAGTTTATTTACTTGATTTAAACCCCACCTTTCTCTCCGTGGGGACTAAAGAAGGCTAACAATCCCAAACTTTGGTCACAATTTTGAACACCCAGGGGCTCACAAATACGGCATGAAAGCAGTGGACCTCTTCATTGCCTTTCTCCAAAATATCTGGCATTTTTATCTAGGCTGCCTTGGAAATAGAGGTTTTATTTGATGATTGCTTCTCTTATTTTTCATATTTTCAGACATTGGTCTTATCTTCCTGTCTGAATTCAAGGTTCTAGTGATGACATCTGAAGTCCTACATGGCCTGAAATTTGATGTTTGGAGTATCTCTGCCTCTTGGGGAATCTCCTTCATTATCCTCTGGAGCTATTACACAGTGCAAAAATGGAGGAAAATATCTTTTCTTTTGTGGCACCCTAGTTGTAGAATAACCCCTTCAGAGGTGTAGAAGGCATCATTTCTAGGAGTTGAAGTCCAAATCAACTGGAAGAATGAACAGTGACAACAATTTACCTGTGGTATCCTGATCTAACATGGAATCTAGAGGGCTGTCATTGTAGGACTCTCCATGTGACTTATATATGTTTTCTAAAGTCAGCATCATGCTCTGCTTAACGATAGGGCCACCTCTGTTGAAAAATGTAAGTGCCATTTGTCTTTCTGTAATGGACAGGATTGAAAAGAGAGATCATTTGAGAAGGCAATTGGAGATAACTACTGTCATCAACTTGATCAGGCTCTACCCTCACATCAATTCATTATTTGGCAGCATCTCAGTTATCCCTGTCTGCCATGATTTTTTATGCTTTCTGATTTGATAACTCGAGTGCTGGTCAATCTGCATCAGCAGGAGCTGTCATAATTTTATTTTATCCTCACACAGAACACTTCTGACAGCCTGCATGACAGCTGTGATCACTGAAAAACAGTCATGTGTCTTGGATGGCATCTCCCAAAGCATTTGGAAACTGCTCTTTCTCCCTTGCTTTGTTTGATGGACTCCCCTTTGGAGAATGTGACATCAAGGATCTGTAATCTTCTAGGATTGAGAATTAGGGAATAGTCTTTTGCTAACATACCTTCCTTGGGGAAACTTTCATTTCAAGCAAGAAGACGCCAATGGAATTAGTTGCTGCTTTGAAAACCAGTCTGTTGCATGCATTTTTATGCTTTTGTGCTCCATAGCCAGCAAATTTGGGGGCAATCCAAAAAATTTTGAAACAAAAAAAACCAGATTGCAAATAGTTCATGAATAGCAGGAATCTCTGATATAAACACATTTCCTTATATTGTGTCCAAGTAGTCACCAGTTATGTGTAACCACCAGAGATCCATGGCCACATTGGCTTTCCACCTAAAAGAGACTTACCATCGGGGCCAAAGCCAGAAAAAATTTTTTAGCAAATCATGAAAAATAGTTCCATAACAAACACAAAATAATTTAAATAGTTTGGTTCATTCTATAAATTAAATTAAATATGGTCTCCTTCATGGAGGGTTTCAGATCCCTCCCATGCTTTAGTCTTTGCTTGCCAGTTATGGGTAGGCCAACTTGATTGCTTCCATTATATCAGCCCTTGCTGCAAGTAATGACTGTGAATAAATTGTCAAAATTTGATAGTGATAGTGCTTGCAGTTCTGGAGGGACTGGTTTAATTTTAGCTTTTCATAGAGTTAGCATGGGGATTTGGTTAACCAGTTAATATTCATGAGTAAACCAGGTTATTTTAAGCTGAAAATTTTGGTAAGCCCTGTTTACCATCACTGCCACACTCTACCGTACTTCTATATTTTGTAAAAAAAAAATTATTTATTTAAAATGGTTTTAGCTCAAAATTGTTCTGAGCCACCTCAGCACATTGTCACATTTGGGAGTTACTTGGACCATTTTAGACCTCGGGGAAGGCTTTTCAAAACAGAAAGTCAACTTCTGCTCTACATCTCTTTCCAAATGCCTCTCACCTCACGCCTAAAACTACCCAACTGTGCAAAACACGTCACAATCATCTCCATGGATGTAGAAGGATATTTTGGACCATTTCTTTCCAAATATTGTGTGGATTGGAACCACAAGACCCTCAAAAATGGCCTTGGGTGTTGCATATGGCCCATGGGTCTCCCTTTTCCTAGCTACTTATAGACAATGGCTTGCTTCCTGTTGGAAGTCATTTTAAACTGACATTTGATCAAATAAAGTTGAAGTGAGCCATTATGTAATGTTTGTATTCTGAGTAAGGGAACAGAGATGTTCTCTACCATTGGACCATTATGCAAGTAGAGCCAGCAACACTATTGTTACATAACATTCTCATTGTACAATGGTCCCAGTGCATGATATGTCCTGATGTCGTTGTGCCCCATTGTACCTCCTACAATTCAATAGAAAGGTAGTGTATCATATCAGTAGTATAGTTCCATCATTGTAAAGTTAAGCACCATAGGCTCTGATGGTTATGAACCTCTTGCCCGGCATTGTGGTCCCAACTGTGAAGTGAGTAACATAGGTAGGACTATTCCATTGGCTCCATTAGCTCTTCTGTTTGATATGGAGATGGAAAATGCAATGGATTCACAAATAAGAACAAGAAAAACTGTTGTTGACCAAGATCAGCAAAATACAAAAAATACAAAATCCACAAAACAGTTATTGTTGTTTGTTGTTTGTTTTGATGTTTTTCCCTCTTATGACAATCCTAAGGTGAACCTATCATGGGATTTTCTTGGCAAGATTTGGTCATAAAGGGTTTGCCTTTGCTTTCCTCTGAGGTCGAGAATGTATGACTTGTTCAAGCTCACCATCATGCAAGGCTTTGAATTTCCATCACCTTTTTCATCAGGGAAAGGAGTCAAATATCATACAGGAGAAAGAAAAAATAATGATGTTAGACTCACAAGCTTACATTTTGCCTTAAGATGTTACATTTCTTGTCCGTTAAGATGGTCTGGAGTGATATCATTGCAGGTAGAGGTTACTCCCCTCTTTGGCCATAGTGAGACTGGGCAGTAAAGAGCATTAAACTCCAGGTAATCAAATTTCAACTCCATTAGCAACAGAAAATTAGCTTCCCTTGAGATCCAGGCTGCCCCTGTTTTGTGGAGGCTTACTGGCCCCTTTCTTAGACAGAGAATATTGAATTTCTATAAGTCTCTGGACTGTTCCCTTTGGAAAAAAATCTTTAGGTGCCATATAGGTAACACATGACAATTGTAGTCCCAATGAGAGAGTTTAACTTTTGTTGGAGATAGAAACTTCAAAGCCCTTTGGCTCCCTCTTGGTGTCTCCCTATCCATGTAGGCTTAATGGACAACCAAAGTTCTGCCTGAAACCCAGGGGAAATACTGCTAGATTGGTCAGAATAAAGGATATTGGCCTGAAGGGAGAAATAGAGATAATGAGAGATAGTGCAGTTTCCAGATTTGTTTTACGTTTTAGTCCACAAAATACATCCTTTGCAACAGGAGAAAACTGGAATGCAAATGTTGTGAAATTGAAATTGTCCTATTACAATTACAATTTTGGGAAAGTTGCTCTTTCTTTCTTACTTACTTACTTACTTACTTTCCTTCTTTCCTTCTGTTTTGGATTGCTACTGAAAAAATCCTCCCACCAATATGACACCCTGATGTTTCATGTTTTATCAGCCTTGTAGGAGGCTTCGTTCATGTCCCCGCATGGGGAGCTAGAGCTGACAGAGGGAGCTCAACTCACTCTCCCCGGATTTGAACTGCTGACTTGTTGGTCAGCAGTCCTGCCACCACAAGGATTTAACCCATTGAACCACCGGGTGCTCCAATTAAAATAAATAAAGCACTGCATTCACTATTAAAATCATGCCATGGACCAATCATGGCTTCTGTGGATTGCTTAGGAAAGCTAGATAGAGTATTGTAACTTTTTCAGGACTGCTCTCCTGATACTCAACCTGCCCTCACACCCCAGGAATGGTTCCTCTATTTGTAACTGGGCGACAATAGGTTGTCAGACATTGTGAGTTAATATTGCTTAAGCCCCAGACAAGATGCTGGCATGCATACCTGATGAAAGGATGCTGCATCCACCAAATCACCCACCTGCGGTTGTGAGAGCCCTTTCTCTCACACGCCTGCAAGCTACTGACAACTTTTATTTATTGTTGTGGGATTGCTTATTTGGGGCTTGATCATTTGCATATTTAACTAATTGGAATTTCAGTCACAAAAACCAATGCCACTGTGTTACCATATTGATAGAACTGCAAAGCTGCAAATGACTAATTAAGCTGAGCAAATTAATCAAAGTCCATTGATGTTTATAGAGTCTTGGAGAGTGCAATTTTGAATTTTGAATCACTCACAGAGTAACATCCAATTCACAAATGCAAGATCTGCAATATGAAATATTTCTTAGACATCCTCCTCATCGCACACATACACATACTCTTTAAGATGTGATTTATTTATCAAGCCAAGATAGATTCAGGATTTTGATCATTTTTTGCAGCTATTCTGGTACTTTATTGCTATTTGGGAGCAGGGGTGGATTTATCCTTCCACATTAGGTGATGTCCTCTGATAGCAAGGATGCTTATGTCACCCAAGACACCTGTTCCAGGTTCCCAGTTCCTGAACTGACAAGGATGACTCAACTGAAAGGAAGGAGAGCCTGGAGGGAAAATGTACCTTGCTCATACATACAACTCAACATCCAATATCATGCTGGCATAGTGTAAATCTATACTCATGTAGTTCTGTAATAGTTATGCCACCTCACTACCTCTGAGGATGCTTGCCATAGATGCAGGCGAAACGTCTCAGGAGAGAATGCCTCTAGACCATGGCCATACAGCCCGAAAAAACCTACAACAACCCAGTTATGCCATGCTTCAATTCCATTGGAAATTAGCAGTGTGCAAGCCATAAGATGTCTGATTCCATAATCCTGGTGAAGCAAGTGACGAACTGAAGGAAATGCTATGCACCATCCAAGAAAAGAAAGACAAATGCATTTCTAGGCTGCTTTGATAAGAATATAATCTCTAGATCGGTGGTTCCCACCCCTTTTTTTTTTTTACCAGGGATCAGTTTACTAGGGAGTACTATTACCCATGACTACTTAACCAGGGACCGCTATGACCAGGGACAACTCTCTAACATTAGTACCAAAAGGGTTGCGAATCAGTGTTTGGTCAACTTTAGATTTGGTTTGGTAATTTGGGGTGCTGATCCAAAAATTGCATTGGATAGACCACATCAGTCCTAGTTTCTGGTACAGAACATATGCCATGGTCAGAAAGAGGGAAGGAGTGGAAGGTGGTGTGAAAGGAGTGGAAATATATATAATAAAATAAAGTGGAAGGAGGCTCGTGGAGCAGATTTTTGTCCTCAATGCCCATTGGTGGTCCACAGCCACAGGTTAAGAACCACTGGTCTAGATTGAAGGAAATACTAATAATTACCTGCACCAGTTCTAGGCACCAAAATTCAAGAAGGATGTTGATAAGCTGCAATGTTTTCCAAAATGTTAAAAGATCTGGAAAACATGCTCTGTGAGGAGTGGCTGAGAGAGATGGGTATGTTAGCTTGGGGAAAAATGGCTGAGAGAGGGCATGATAGTAATGTTTAAATATCTGAAAGGATGTTATATGGAAGATGGAGCAAGCTTGCTGTCTGCTGCTCCAAAGACTAGGATATGGAGCAAATGATTCAAATTACAAGTAAAAATATTCTACCTTAACATGAAGAACCTCCTCATGGTAAGACCTGTTCAACCATGGAATACACTACCTCAGGGAGTGGAAGAGCCTTCTTCTCTGGCATATGAGAATTGCAGTTTACAAAGTGTGTAGCTTTCTCTGTCAGTGTAGATGCCCTGACAATTACTTTATTAAAGCCTTCGGGGACCTCTTTTTATCTTGTTAATACATAATTTTTATCTATTTCATTTTAATTTGTTGACTACTTTAAGATGTCTGAGACTGCAAAGTAATTTGAATGGTTTCATATTTTAAATTGTTTACGCTAATTTTGCTGTATTCCACCATGAGATCCCTGGATATAAGATGAGTTATAAATATTTTAACTTTAAAGAAGATTTCTTCTCCGTTGCTTAAAAAAAGAGTTACCATCTCTGCATGAAGGACAACCTAAGGCAGGCTTTTCTTTGAATTAAGTCAAAGCAAATACAGCTGCTGTTGTCCTGATTATATCCCTCCCTTTGATATCTCTTCTCCAGCCACATGGCACACTGCCCAGTTCACTGCCATCTGGATCCCCAAAGCAAGGGCTTTGGGGGTTTCCCATTCTTTGCAGATCCTATCCAAGGGTTCTATGAGGGGAGAGATGTTTTGTGAAACAAATAATGGTATTGTGGGAGGTGGCCCTGTGGGGGTTGTCCAATTTTATCTTCACAACTCTGTGAGATATATTGGTCTGAAGAGAGTAATGAGCTTCATAGAAGCTTTTGAACCTATTCATCTTTGTCTCTTTTGTTTTCTCATGCCTTGAGCAGAAAAATATAAAATAACCACGTGATGGGTCAGCTAGGGAGGTCTCTGTTTGGGTCTTCCCCAAAGAATGACCCCATGTTGGCAGAGACCTCTTATTTTTACAGAATGGGCTTTACTAACATCCCTGCACCATGAAAGGTTGTTGGAATGCTTTTTTCAGCAATGAACAATAGCAGTGCCTGGCATTACAGGGCTTTCTCCTCCTGAAAGAATGGAAAAGAAATGAGAAATTCATTGAGGGTATACTCACAACATACAGTTAATTGCCAGCTCCATCCAATGCAACAGGGCACATTTAGCCTGTATAAAAGGATGCTGATGGTACCCATGTTTAAATATTTGAAAGGATGCTGTATTGAAGATGCTGCAATCTTATTTTCAGTTGCTCTAGAGGCTAGACCATGAAGCAATGAATTGAAACTATAGGAAAAGAGAGTTCACCTAAATATTAGGACAAATTCTCTGACAATAAGAGCTGTAAGAGCTCAGTGTGTGATAGAATCTCCTTGTTCAGAGGTTTTTAAACTGAGGCCAGAAGACCCTTGTGGTCTATTCCAATTAGGATTCTATGAATCCTGGGAGTTTTAATTTTATCAGTGACTTACAATTTTCTGACAGAAAGCTCTAATACTATACAAGTGGTTCTTGGTATTCACTGTGGTTTCCATGTTGTGGTTCTCAAGTACCAAGCACAAGTGGTGTAGTAAAACAACATATAAAACAGCAAAATCAAGGTTAGCTTTTGATATATTTTTGAAGTATTTCCATGTTGTGAGTGGGTAAATCCATTGATACAGCATCTGTGGATATGGAGGGCCAGCTGTACTTGAGGAAAGTGTCCCATAGGATTTTTATGTGCTTCACCATATTTCAGAATTCCCTTGGATAGAGCCATGATAGTTAAAATGGTACAACACTGCTATAATTGAACCACTGTCATTGATCTTGCTATATAACGAGAGAAACAAATTTGGCCAATATTTTCAAATATATTATTTTGTACTCAGAAACCTATATGAACCAATGTTATCTTGAGTCTTGTAATTTAAATAGTGGATAAACAAAGACCTTGCTACGTTAGCTATTTAATTATATATGTATAACTCAGTAATGTCTCTTAGCCCACCCACCACTACAATTTACTTTAACAGCCCTAAGCTAGATTGGGCAAAAGAGATCTGTTCAATAGGCAATTGGAGCACGAGGAAGTAGTTTCCAAGTCCTTTTGGGTAGAGAGTGAGGCTGAAACAAGGACTCATACCTGGAGTCATTAGCTTCTAATTGAGACTAAAAAGACCTGGTTTTAGTCAATATTTGGATGTGGATCTATGTGGAAGCCCTAGATCTGATTCTCATATAAACAGAAAAACAAACTTTGGCCAACATTTCCAAACGTATTATTTTATACTCAGAAACAGATATGGGTCAATTTTATCTACAACCTTGTCATATGAAATAGTGAATAAAGACAATGTTAATATTCTATATCAGCTACTTATTTATATGTAAGTAATGCCCCACCACCACCACCACCACCACCATACACACAATCCACCGTAATAGCCAACAACTGGATTAGGCAAAAGAAGTCTGTTCCGTTGGCAGTTGGGACACAATGAAGATGATTCAAAGCCCCTTTGGATAGTGAGTGACGACTTATAACTGAGGTCCTGCTTCTGATTGTTGCAGCCTTGCTCTTTGGGGGGAAAGGGTTGGAAACATGATTTTTGTCTACCCTGATCACAACCTGAACAAAGCCCTTTTGCCCAACCCAGCGGCTGCTCTTAGGGGGGCATATTGCCACATAGCATTGCAATAGTACTTAAGGATCCATCATTCTAGGCACTCTGTAACTACTGAATGCTGACCCACCTTTTGGAACATTTATCTTTTCCCTTCCTTCTTCAACTCTAATAAAATTCATCAATTTAACCCTGCCATTCATATCCGATTTCCTGTATATCCATTCTGAGTTCATTGGAGAGACAATTTATTACAAATTCATGTTTGTGCAGCTGGTGATAAGTATGGAAATAATTTGCATCTTCTGATTCCACAGTCTCTTTTCCATAGAAATATACAATTTACATTACATAGAAATGGAAAATATTATGATCTGAAATTACCAAACAAAGTCAGACCTGCCAGATTAAAAGTGAAACAATGTACACTAGGCAGACCAACATCTGTACTCATCAGAATTTTGCAGTCTGGATTTTTCAACCCCTAAAATGCACATAACAATGCCAATATTCAGAGAAAAATTGTCCAGAAAAGAGTAAGTTAGAGAAGTGTTACTTAAAGTGATGGCCCACAGATATGTTGACAATAAATATTGTGAGAGCCAATCAAACTGCTATGAACGTATACAACGTTTGAGTTCTCCAGAATTTGTCACAGAATGGGGTGATACAAAAAGCAAGAAGAGGAGGCTGACAAGAAGAGAAGGGAAGGGGGAGATGAAATTCAAAAGTTAGGCCAGCTCTTGGGTTATGAACATACTGAAATTTGAGCTTATTTTCCATGAGAAGAACATTTTACAAAAAAAAAATCTACTCCAAAAGCAATTTTTTTTTTTGTCTTGGAAATAGTGTTGCTTTGAAACAGAAATGGATTACTTACAAACATATTTCTGTGCTAAAATAAGTAAGCACACATAGATTTTTCTTTTAAAAGACTCAAAATGGAAGGGGGGTTAAAATGCCCAATCCTTCTGAGCAGAGACAAACATGTTGAGATCCTTCATACTTTTGAATAAAAGAAGGAAAGCTTTGTTGTCTATTACTGCAACATTTCAGCTCAAAGTGATTAGTTTCTTATAAGTGTTGCAAACATCAGATCCCATACAATAATATAGTCTGAGATAAAGAAGTCAATGTGAATTTCTGCTGTGGACACACCAGTTCAAATTCAGACCTGTCCAGGGCTTTGTGTGAAATACGACAGATTCCTGAGTAACCAAAAAAAAAAAAAAAACGGGGAGGGGGGATAAATCGTCCATATTGCCAAAACCAGAAATTAATTTTAGGCGGTGTACAGAGATTAAAGAAAGAAGACCAACTGAAGCATTTAAATCAATTAAAACAGTAGGCCCAAATAAACATGATTAAAAATAAATCTAACACAACACAGTAATCACTAATCAAATTAGCTTTGAAAAGTAGATAATTCTATTCCAGTTCCTTGAAATGACTGAATTTAAAAAAGAATACTTCTGGGGAGGAAATGGTCATGAGGAACCCCTCCTAGGCAATTCCTATCATGGCTAAACCCATGTTAACCCTTCAAAGATTCAGATTGGTGACATGCATTTCATTATTGAGCTGCAATGGTCATGAGTGTTGTGTTTAAGTGGAATTTAGTCTGGCCCAAAGCAGAAGACACAATAGCATTGCACCCAGGCAAGACGAAAAAGAACAGAAAAACTTTACTTTTATCAGCAGAGTTAAAACATATACTTGTAATGTTACAAACAGTGCAACAAACTTACATAGTCTTTGTAAGCAATACAGAATAAGGCTTCTTCATATTCATCCAAATGAGAGAGCAGTAGAAATGCTTCAGCAAAGTGCCTGAGCAAAGGCTCCTCAGAGCAAAAGCTGAACTGTATTCTAAAAACCATACAGTTATACCCCACCGGGTGTGGTCCAAACTTACTAGTTGACTTACATTAGCAGCTGCACATAATAATTAACAGCATAAGGTTTTCTATAACACACACAAATACACATACTTGATCCTGTTATGACTTACTGTAACAATGAGGAACCCCATGTGAACCCTTCAAAGTCTCAGATTGCGGACATGCATTTCATTATTGAGCTGCAATCCTGTTTAGTATACATATCCGAGAGCAATATAGTAGTTCTGTGCACTGAACTACACCAGGCTGAGCCATAGATTTTGACTAACCCAAATTTACTGTACAGTCTTTGGAACCACCTCACCACATTATTTCATGCAGCATAAGGAATGGGCTGTATCTGGCTATGTCTTTGTAGGCAAATGCAAAATGTTTAAACCTGCCAGGATAATAATGGTACCTGTGTGTTGCCTTAAGGACTTTATTGCACAAAGTCACTATTCCACCAAAGTTGCACTATCAAAGGTAGGGGCTACATACCAAGTTGAGCATCTTCCATATCATACCTTTCTTTATCTGTGCAATTCTGCTGCTTTAAAAATCCATGATCCTGTACACCTTCATAATTCTACCATTCTGTAGTTCTGTTGCTCCATAATTTTATATTTTTTAAGCTTTTTAAGTTTCAGCCCTGAAAAACAAAAAAGCAAAAGTAACTGTTAAATATTAAAGACACTGAACTCAAATAATTCTGTAATAGGAACGAGGAGAAGGGAGAGGGACAGAGGAAACAAATCACACCCCGTTATTTTAACTTGCTATCATAGAATCATAGAGTTGGAAGAGACTTTGTGGGCCATCCAGTCCAACTCCCTGCCCAGAAGCAGGAAAATTGCATTCAAAGCACCCATCACAAATGGCCATCCAGCCTCTGCTTAAAAGCCTCCAAAGGAGGAGCCTCAACTACACTCCTGAGGAGAGAGTTCCACTGCTGAACAGCTCTCACAGTGAGGAAGTTTTTTCTCATGTTCAGGTGGCATCTCCTTTCTTGTAGTTTGAAGCCATTGTTCCACATCCTAGTCTCCAGGGCAGCAGAAAACAAGCTTGCTCCCTCCTCCCTACAACTTCCCCTCACATATTTATACATGGCCCTCACCATGTCTCCTCTCAGCCTTCTCTTCTTCAGGCTAAACATGCCCAGCTCTTGAAGCCGCTCCACATAGGACCTGTTTTCCAGACCCTTGATCCTTTTAGTCGCCCTCCTCTGGACTCATTCCAGCTTGTCAACATCTCCCTTCAACTGTGGTGCCCAGAACTGGACACAGTATTCCAGATGTGGTCTGACCAAGGCAGAATAGAGGGATAACATGACTTCTCTAGATCTAGACACTATACTCCTTTTTACACTGACTTTTTTTTTTTTTTTGCTGCCACCACCGCATGATATTTTTGGCTCATGTTTAACTTGTTGTCCATTAAGACTCCAAGATCTTTTTCACACGTACTGCTGTCAAGCCAGGTGTCTCCCATTCTGTATCTTTGCATTTCATTTTTTTCTGCCTTAGTGGAGTCTCTTGCATTTGTCCTTGTTGAACTTTATTTAGTTAGTTTTGGCCAATCATCCCTCTAATCTATTCACATCATTTTGAACTCTGCTCCTGTTTTCTGGAGCATTAGCTGTTCCTCTGAATTTGGTGTTGTCTGCAAATTTGATGATTACACCTTTTAACCCTTCATCTAAGCCATTAATAAAGATGTTGAGCAGGACCGAGCTCAAGATGAAACCCTGAGGCACTCCGCTCGTCACTTCTTTCCAAGATGAAGAGGAAGCATTGGTGAGCACCCTCTGGCTTCGTCCATTTAACCAATTACAGACCCACCTAACCATAGTTTTGCCTAGCCCACATCTGGCTAGTTTGCTTGCAAGAAGGTCAGGTTTGTGGCCATTTATCCCATATTGGACTTATCACAGAAGGCAGATGATAGGAATTGTGAGCTATTGATGGCGTTTGCCAGTTAATATTGATGGATGATCATGGGAAGGAGGCAGACCAGCAATGAGATTGTGTCATGCAATATTTTGGACTAAAGTTGATGGTCCAGCTTCAATGCCAGTTTGCTAGCATTACACGATAAAGTCCTATCGTGTAATGGTACAGGCTCTGAGCTTCCTTTCCAGATTAATTTAAAGTGTCCATTCATAACAGAAGGGTTATCTCCTTTGGCTTCAGGTGCCCCTCGCCCAAAACTAATTGAGGTGCACTGCACGCTACAAAGGAAATGAGTCATTTCCAATTAATTGCCAGAAGCAGACTTTTGCTGTTGTCCACTCAAATACAGTCATCACATATTCACTTGCCCGAGTTGAGAGTAGCACCTATGGACGATCTCTCTTTGGCAATCAATTTAAAATAGCTCATTTCTAAAGCATAGGCATTAAAGTGTGATGCATTAAAGGACACTATAAAAGCAGCACAATTAAATGAACGCCATGACACATTAGAGCAATGTATGGGGGATTTAAAAGGTCACTGTATACATATGTGACTCATGAGAAAAGAGTATAATGCCTTCATAAAGTGAAAGGTTGTAAGAAAAAGGGAAGGATTGATTCGATTAAAGCAGCTACAGTCCTGAGAGACCTTGGAGGTCTTTTATTCATAGTGTCACCAAATATCAGAATTCAACAAATAGATAATAAGAACAAAAGTGAGGTTTCTGTATGCAGCTGAAATAGCATTAAATACACACCAGGTGAACATCCTTGAGGAAAGACTTCCAGGTGTACTGAACATTCATAGTGAGGTGAGAGGTTTGGCCACTATAGACAAAAGAAAGGAAAATCAATATCTATAGCACACAAAAAGACATAGGCGTGCATAAGGGAAACTTATGTGTGTATATTCCACTAACAATATACTAGCCTTGGAAAGGCACTGCTACATCATATATGAGCAGATGAGCATATGCCACAGGACCTATGAGCCACTGTTTCTACATTCATAAATTAAGTATTCTAGAAAATGCTATGATTTGTAGTTTCCTTGTTTGAATGTGCTATTAACACATCACCAGATTGTTCTGTATTGAATGGCAGCGGTAGTCACAGTGTGTATAAAACGACTCACCTACATCGAGGGATTACAGATACAGCACAGGTAAGAGGGCAAAAGATGGGGCATTCCTTCTCCAAATTGACAATAGCAGCATTCACAGTTTGCTATCTTCAACTCTGCTTTCAACTGTTCTTCCCCGCTACCAAAGCTGCCTGAACTCATACAGAGGAACAGTGCTGTCCAAGGTCCTGAATTAACAATACGGATGTAACATCTCTTCCCCCCAGCTGGCTAAACTACTCCTCCGAGTACAGTCACTATTATGCTTCCTAGGGCATAATAATAGGGTATGATCATTCTTTGATGACTTCTTTTCCCAGAAGGTCTCTCTTTGCTGGATGTAGATAATAATATACATTTTTCATTGCACGGATTCCCAGGGGGCAGGGAAAAAAGGAACGAAGAAGAAAGAAAACCTTCACACCTAGCTAGTTTTTGCACAGCATCCTTTGAAATGTGTGTGTTTTCTGTATTATTGGCTTGCTGATACATTTCTCTCTTTTACTATAAGGTATATAATTATCCTAATTAGTTTTCTGCTTCCGTGTGGAACTTGACCTACTGCACACACAGCCAATCTTTCTGTCTTACATTATCCGCATCTTTGCTTTGGTTAAACAAGACGTAAGTGATCGTTTCTCAGCGCTCCTAGGCAGGATGAACTGCTTTCTTGTTAATGATGTGAACTCACGTTTTTCGAAATACAGACCTGACAAAGACATTTAAGTCCCATTCCAAAAAAAGATAAATGGAAATATCTAAGGGGGCATAGAAAATATAAACATCATAAGCTATGGTCATAAACTCACACCGCTCATGGTGAAGTCCGGCTGTTAAATTTATGGCTCCATGTTTTATGATGGCAGGTGGAGTTCCCTAGATCTGTGGTGAACTTTATGGGCCTTTTAGAGTATTTATAACATATTCAACAACACACCAACAGTTTAACGCTATGCATAATTATGGACTTACTCAGAAGTAAGTCCAACTGAGTTCAGTGGGGCATAGACTGTCATTTTATGCTGTTTTATGTGGGATCAAACACTGAATGATATGCTTGAGTAGGTACATATATAGTACTGAACTGTGCAGTCTGTGTATTTAAAGTTTTTAATAAGAAAAATACACAAAATATGTGAGCTTTTATGCAAAAAATATGTTGGTGTGTGTTTGTGTTTAGAATATATATCTTATCTTTCTTTCCATAAGTTCAAGCCTATCCTAGTTCCACAGCTCCCCATATTATCTTTACAACACCCATTTAAAATCGGAGAGTGAGAGAGGGAAGTAATTTGTCCTAAGGTGACTCAACCATTTGGTGCAGTGTTTCCCAACCTAGGAGTCAGGACCCCTGGAAGGGTCACGAGGGGGTATTAGAGGGGTCACCAAAGTTCACCAGAAAATACAATATTTTCTGTTAGTCATGAGCATTCTGTGTGGGAAGTTTGGCCCAATTCTATCATTGGTGGGGTTCCAAATGCTCTTTGATTGTAGGTGAACTATAAATCCCAGCAACTACAACTCCCAAACATCATCTGCTTTCCCCAATCTCCACCAGTGTTTACATTTGGGCTTATTTAGTATTTTTGCCAAGTCTGGTCCAGATCTATCATTGTTTAAGTCCACGGTGCTCTCTGGATGTAGGTGAACTACAACTCTAGACCCCAAAGTCAATGCCCACCATACACTTCCAATGTTTTCTGTTGGCCATGGGAGTTCTGTGTGCCAAGCTGGGTTAAATTCCATTGTTGGTGTTCAGAATTCTCTTTGATTGTGGGTGAAATATAAATCCCAGCAACTACAACTCCCAAATGACAAAATCAATCCCCCACAAACCCACCAGTGTTAAAATTTGGACATATTGGGTATTTATGTCAAATTTGGTCCAGTGGATGAAAATACATCCTGCATATCAGATATTTACATTATGATTCAGAACAGTAGCAAAATTACAGTGATGAAGTAGCAACAAAAATAATTTTGTGGTTGGTGGTAACCACAAAATGAGGAACTGTATTAAGAATGTCCCATAAACCTTATGCAGACTTGGTTTGAACTGACAAACTGGTATGTGTCCTATGAAGAGTGACCAAATGGTAAAAAGTCTGGAAGCCAAGCCTTGTGAAGAGCAGCTTAGGGAGTTGGATATGTTTAGCTTTGAGAAGAGAGGTTAAGAGAGGACATGATAGCCCTGTTTAAATTTTTGAAAGAATGCCACATTGAGAAAGGAACCTGCTTGTTTTCTGCTGCTCTGGGGACTAGGACATGGAGCAACAGATTCAAACTACACAAATGTAGATTCCACCTAAACATTAGGAGGACGGTAGAATATGGTACATTGGAGTGTGGTGGTGTCTCCTCCCCTGGAGGTTTGTAAATATTGGCTGGATGGTCAACTATCGGGAGTGCTTTGATTGTGTGTTCCTACATGGTAGAATGGCATTGGACTGGATGGCACTTGGGGCATCTTCCAATTGTATGATACTTGGGGAAATGGAATCTAACTCCCAGCAATATGTCCCTAAATGCACTTTATTAGTGATCTAGGATTGTCTGCACATTTCATCCCTCTCCAAAATTTCTATCCTAGTTATATGTCACCTGGTCATGCCCAGCATTATTTTTAAAATTTTAATTATTACATTTGGTCCAGCCATGGGTCTTTAAACATCGTCATGTTATTGATAATGTTTATTGTTTATTTTCTGCTTATGAGTTTATTTATTATTTTGTATTACTGTTGCTATTGTTTTATTGTTGTATTGTGGGCTCAGCCTCATGTATGCCACACCGAGTCCCTTGGGGAGATGGTAGCAGGGTACAAATAAAGTTATTATTATTATTATTATTATTATTATTATTATTATTGGGACAATTTATCATAAGACTGAGATTTATTGATTGATTGAATAAGTGAAACTGTACCCTTGAAATAATATATTAAACTGGTTTAGATCTCTTTAATCCCAATTTAATTCTGAATGAGTGATGTTTCTTGTTTAATGACCAGAGTCTATTTCAGCAATTTGGGAAGAGAGCCTAAATCTAATCTTAGATATTCTGAAACAGTGCCACAGCCTTTAGCAAGTTGGTTTTAGTAGGAATGGCTTCAAAACCCAGCCTTCGGCTGCCTTCCAAAATATTTAACTGGCGTGTATTGTAAAAGCTATCATTCTGCCCATTAGTAAATAGACTGAACTGATGCCTTCAATTCATTTCACCGAGGCCATTAAATGGCAATAAAACCATAGTCACTGTAGGCCTAAGATGAATTTGAATCCAACATACAGAGATCAAAGGGCTACCGATTCACTTTCTTCAAGCCGCCATGAGCCATCGCTTCCCATCAACAGAGATATTTTATCCCATACATAACGGCTCTCTTGTGTCATGCCTAATATATTCCATATGGTATCAGTTCCTTATAATATAATCACAACCAGAGCTGTGTCCAGCAACACAGCAATAAATAAATACACAGAAAATGACATTAGGGATAGTATTTTGGCCACAGGGAGTCAAGAGGGGATTTTCTTTTTTTAAAAAAATAGCAGTGGTAATTTCATCCACAACCCCAAGCAAGTCCCATGATGAGATATGACAGTTAATCTGGTTTCCTATTTCCGGAGTCTTTTAGCCCTAATGTTGGGTGTTTTCTTGGAGGAAAAAAAGATGATCAGAGGTGCTGTTAATGCTAGATCAGCAGAATAGTATTTTAGGAAGGGGGAGAAGAAGGAGAAAAGGTGATATAGCCCATTAATCCCTTCACACACCACAAATTGGAATTTCTTGGGAAAAGGTCTACCCCTGCCCTCAGAATTATTGATTCCCTCAGATTCCTGAAAAGCTGGCAATAGCTTCAATTTGTGGTGAAAACGAAAGCAAGCATTGGTAGCACAAATCCAAATAATCCCAGGAAAGTATACAAAAATAATGACAGACTTCTGCCTCCTCTTGGACTTCATTCATTGTCCCTAGAACAGCAGGAAAAAAAACATTTGGTAATATTAATCCTCTCACCCCATGATTTGTTTCTGTTTCTTTATTTTACATTAAAGAAAAAGGAAGGGCAAAAAGAAAAGGGTTAACCCTGATTGCAAAAGAGAAATAGAAAAACACTGAAAATGGGCCTGCAATGAGGAGGGAGTGTGGGTGGGGCCTGAAGAGATGAGGTCATAGGCCAGAAGGGCTGTGGCCAGAAGAGATGGGGGCAGATCTGCATGGAAGGGTGGGGCTGGGGCCTCAGAGGGATTGAAGTCAGGAGAGGGAAAGGGTGTGTTTGTTTCTCTCTCTGGCTCTTTTGGGTCCCAGGAAGGTAGTGGCCTTCCTTCCCCAGGTCCAGAAGAGGGAGATAAACACGCCGCTGCCAGGTGGCAGTGGTGTGTTTCTCTCCCCAGCTCTTCTCTGGGCCCCAAGAAGACAGCAGCCTGCCTTCCTCAGACCCAGAGAAGGGAGAGAAATATGCTGCTGTCAAGCACACTAGGCAATAGTGTGTTTCTCTCCCCTGCTCTTCTCTGTGCCCCAGGAAGGCAGGGACCTGCTTTCCACAGGTCCAGAGGAGGGGGAGAAACATCCTATTGTAGCCTGGTTATATTCTGAGTGTTCAGAAGATGAGGAAGGGGGTGCTGGGATAGAATCAGAGGGCCTGGAGGAGTATAAAAGTGGCCTGGAGATGTTTTGGAATCCCCTGGCAGTTCCCATGAGACTTGAGAACATGATATCAGTTCTCATGAGAACCTGCCAGAAATGCAGGCTGAGAGAAATGTGGTAGATGAATGTTTGTCCAGATCCAGGTGTTTGGAACTTCATAAGCAGAGCGTACAACAAAGACAGGCTCACTTTTCTCAGAGACTTAGAGATAAGGAGAGGAAAAGCAGGTGTGAGAGGAATGATGTCATGGGAGGAACTGAGTCCTTTTAAAGTGGTTTCTTCTGGTACAAGCCTGTGTGAGAGCAACATCGCATTTGGCTGAACAGTTCTCGGTTCTTGGACCTACGTCTTTGGAATTCATGTATTCAAGTTTCTAAGTTTGTTCCTGTTTCCAGTTCACAGAATCATAGAAAAATAGAGTTGGAAGAGACCTCATGGGCCATCCAGTCCAACCTTCTGCCAAGAAGCAGGAAAATCGCATTCAAAGCACCCCCGACACGTGATGGCACATGTGATCATGTGTGGTATAGATTGCCTACCTTGGATTCATGTGATCATGTTTATGGATATATCTGTGGATTGACTCTTGAGATATTATTTGAAAAGGATTTTGGACTCTTGGCTATCTTGGAAATAACTTTTTGAGCTTTGATTCACTTTTTTAGATTTACTTATTTTTTATGTACTCTTCTCTAAATAAACTTACTGGATTACCTGGACAGAGTGCGTGAAAAGGTGTTTTGGGTCTCTAGTTCAGAAGAGTTCAGACAAACACGCCACAGGTTGCAGCGGTGCGTTTCTCTCCCTGGCTCTTCTCTGGGCCCCAGGAAGACAGCGGCCTTCCTTCTTCAGGCTCAGAGAAGGGAGAGAAATATGCCACTGTCAAACACATTTGGCAATGGTGTGTTTCTCTCCCCTGCTCTTCTCTGGGCCCCAGAGATGGCAGAGTATATTTTCTTCATAGGGAGACAAGATGGAACTGTCTTATGCCCCCCCCCCCCTTCACTCTGGCCCAGAGCAGCAGTTGGTGCCGGGTGGGGGGGGGGGGTCCCAATTGATTACAAAGGGAGACAAGATGGAACTGTCTTCTCCCCCCCCCCCCACTCAGAATTTGATGTCTGTTTTTTCATTTGATACCATCTCCAATTCAACTATTACTTCAATCCATTTCTTAAATTACCTAAAGTCATTAGCTCAACTCACTGAATACATTTAGAGCTTCTTTTGGGTTTTTTTCGACGTTTTCTTTGGCAACAGTGGCCACAACATCATGGAAGTCAGTAAAATTCAGAGGATCAGCACATCCCCTGACCTGCTAACGCGTTCTCTGGAAGTCACTTTCTCCATCTGCACTCAGACTGCTTGTCCTTTGGCTCCTAGATATTCCCCTAGGGAGATACATTTCTAGAACCAGTCAGAGGATAGATCTCCCAGATAGATGGAATGTCACAATCAGCATGTTATCTTAAGAACTACCCTCAGGCCTGTGAAGCACTTCAAATACAATTTGATTTATTATAGTAATACTTTGCCATCTGATCTTGGAAACCAAGCAGGGAAAGCTGTAAATAGTACTTGGGTGGGAACCACCAATGATTACCAGGTACTATAGGCTATATTTCAGAGGAAGGAACTCCCAAAACCATCTTGGAGAATTCCTTGCTTAAGAAAAGCATATGAAATTCAACAGGTGTTTAGAAGGCACATACACACATCATGCAGTACTGGGGTCATATCTCCACATGGCCCTGACAATGCTCTTATAGGAAATGTGATATACAAGCATAACCAATACATCTTCAGAAACAGTACATAAATACTAAGCATTTCTAGTTGTTACTTTTCATTATTTTTGACCCAGAAACATTTCACTGTAAGCACTGGGCAAACATTCAAGTTCGGTAGAAAAGGAGTTTACTCATCTGTTCTTGAAAGGAGTGATTGAGGGCTCAGATATTGTCCCCGCACTGAACAAACCCATTACTTCTAAACAAGAATGGAAAATTATCCTGCCAGTAGAAATGAAATCATGGTGTTGAAGCAAGAATAATACTGTGCATTTGGTCCTTCCAGAAAGTAAATACCAAGAGTGAATCGAGCATATGGACATTGCTGTTTAGAGGCTGGAAGCAAGGACTGTGTTTGGAAAATGATAGTGTCCAGCAATAAAGTAGCATCATGGCATTTTTGTCCCCACTCACTCCAAGGAAACAGCTTCCAAAGTTGCCTTTCTTTCTCTGAGTACCACATCCATCCTCAGCTTCACTGTGGTGGGTAATGCCACATTGCATATTATCTAAAGGAGCTGGAAACAACTGATACACATATCTCATTTCTGGAAATGTCACACCATTTGCCATTCATCAAAGAGGCTAGAGCCATTCATTTGAGTAACTGATGGATCCAAGCACTTCACAAAAACTCATCCTGCTGAGACTTCAAGGAGAATGGAGGAAGGGATTTAAAATATAAATTGGCTTTGTAAAGGACAAAGCCTACGAGGAATGGAATTCAGAAAGCTGGTTGAGTTGCACTTATAGTTCCCATTTGTTTGAACATTAGGTAACCCCTCATTTTCTGAGGATGATGATCCTGGTGGTGGGTCCGTAGGTGACTGTGGAGCCCTGTTCTTGATCTGCATCTTCTCCTGCAGTGAGGGCATTGGTTTCCAGGTGGAAGGGCTTGTCGGGGTTGGCTTTGCCTTCCTCTTGGCACTTTCTCTCTTTCGCCCTCCATTTGTGCCTCTTCAAATTCTGCACCACTGCTGGTCACAGCTGACCTCCAGCTGGAGCACTCAAGGGCCAGGGCTTCCCAGTTCTCAGTGTCTATGCCAGAGTTTTTAAGGTTGGCTTTGAGCCCATCTTTAAATCTCTTTTCCTGTCCTCCAACATTCCGTTTTCTGTTCTTGAGTTCAGAGTAGAGCAACTGCTTTGGGAGATGGGGCAGCATCCGGACAACATGGCCGTTCCAGGAGTTATGGCGGAGGACCATCGCTTCAATGCTGGTGGTCTTTGCTTCTTCCAGCACTGCTGACATTTGTCTGTTGTCTTCCCAAGAGATTTGCAGGATTTTTCGGAGCAGTAGCTGATGGAATTCCAGGAGTTGATGTGACGTCTGTAGACAGTCCACGTCTCGCAGGCATATAGCAGGGTTGGGAGGACAATAGCTTTATAAACAAGCACCTTGGTCTCCCTATGGATGTCCTGCTCATCAAACACTCTCTGCTTCATTCGGAAAAATGCTGCACTCGCAGAGCTCAGGTGGTGTTGTATTTCAGTGTCAATGTTGACTTTTATGGAGAGGTGGCTGCCAAGGGAGCGGAAATGGTCAACATATTCTAATGTTACACCATTAGGTTGTATTTCTGGCATTGAAGGCGAATTGGCTGGTGACTGCTGGAAGAGCACTTTGGTTTTCTCAAGGTTCAATGACAGGCTGAGCTTCTCGTATGCTTCTGCCAAGGTGTTTAGTGGCTTGTAGGTCTTCTTCTGAATGTGCACAAACGACATTATCATCAGCATATTGAGTTCTATAACAGATGTTGTTGTGACCTTGGTTTTGGCTTTCAGTCTGCTGAGGTTAAATAGCTTGCCATCTGTCCAATAGATAATTTCCACTCCAGTTGGAAGCTTCCCATCAACAAGGTGAAGTATCATAGTGATGAAAATGGAAAATAAAGTTGGGGCAATAACATATCCCTGTTTGACAACTGATTCCACCTTAAATGGGTCATTTTGGGAGTTCCCAGACCCCAATAGTTAAGAGTAGAATGGTTTGAAAATCAGATCTAAATGCCTGCTCAGTGGAGTGACTTTGGGTGATCCCCAACTGGGTGAACTTGGGCAAATCTTTCCAATAATAACCCACCTTAGGATCTCCATAACTCAAACAACCTGAAGGCACACAACATTATTATAAAACTTATTTTTAAGTAACTCTTTCCTGTTTTTCAAAGAACTGAATTGATACTTTTCATTCCTTTTTTTAAAAAAAAATGAATACAACAAACTGCTAGACTATGAAACAAAACACACACTGTCCCACCCAACATGTCATTGTATCAACGTCTGTAACAAAGCATGAGACCCAGCACTTGAACCATGTGGTATTTGCCCTCATTTTCATAACTACAGGAATAACTAAAAAGTTGTTGTCTATGTTATTAATTGCCATCAAATCACATTATGGTGGACTCCTAAATGAGAGCCTTCCAAGTCCCCTATCTTGAACAGCCCTGCTTAGGTTCTGCACACTCAAGGCCATTGCTAGCTTGAATCTATCAATCTGTAATAAGGTCTTCCTCTTTTTCTACTGTCTTACTACCTTAATGCCTTTTTGGTGGCTGCTCCCAACAAACAAGATTGTCTTCTTCTTGCTGGTCATACAGTGCATCTTTCAGACATCATCAGAGGTGACCATGGTGGTCAGAAGCACAGACAGAGCTCTGTGGCTGGCCAGTAGTAGCAGCGACAACATGAAGAAGGTGGTAGCCCAGCAGTGCAGATGTAGCTTTGTACCATCAGGACAATGGCCTCATATTTGCAAATAATCACTGAATCAAAGCCTGCTCCCAAGGGCAGATTTATATCAGGTCAACCTGCCCAGTGTAGCTATGCCCTTACTCTCTGAAATCCTTTGGGACAGTTGCTGCCAGAAGAATGGAAGACGTCTGGAAAGGCATTTAAGGCAGCACTGCCACAGTCATTTTGCAAAAGGCAATCCTTCAAAAGAGTCTGTTTCCAGTCCTTATGAAGCCCCAGCCTGATCAACTCATGTATTCAGTTGTATATATTCCAACAGTGCAAGACAGATGACTTGGCCATCGAAATGCTTTTGTGCAGCCAGGCTAGTGAGGGATCAGTAAGTGCTCAAGCAGCCAGAAAATATCCCCAAATTATAAAGTACGGACTGTTCCCAAACCCAAATTTTCTTATCGAGAGACCTCCTGCCCAAAACAGCTGTGTGTTATTGCAATTCCACAGAGAGTGTGCCAAAGAATTTGTATGAGAACCACATTCCCAGCATGCACTGAATGATGGAATCCAAAAAAGGGAAATAAAACCATTGAAACAATCCAAAATAGATTTTCTTGTCTTCTTGGTTCATTTTCTTATCCCATTTTATCTTCACAATCCCAAGCAGCTGTCTAGTCTGCCTGAGGTCATCTGGTAAGCTAAAGATTTGAACCAGACTGCTCCCAGTTCAAATTCAGCACTCCAGATATTATATCATGCTGTGTATGAATGTCTAACCCAGCATTACAAAGACTAATATTTTCTTTATGAAAGGAAAATGTTCTCATTTTCTCTCTCTGTCTAGGATCCTCTTGATGACATACACTAGAATAATCCGGTTTCACACTATCAGAAGTACTTTTTAACATTGTACAAGGAGATATGCAGTGCCTGTCCCATCTGTCTCTACAATGGATTCTAGTGTTCATTACATATCAACTTCTCTAGGCCCAAATGGCTGTTGATTGACTGAGGGGTCTGCTGGGAAAATATTTCTGACATTGTTCTCATAGAATGCAATGCTCTATAGCTCAATAGCTCTGCATCCTTGTAAGTCTTGCAGGGCCATTCCCTGTCTCATGGAGAACAGACACAGTTCTGGAAGCAAATGGCTATGTCCCAATAGCAAAATTATTAGAACAGGCCGATACCTTCAGAAGATGTCGGTGGATCTCAACACTATTGTGTTCATTTTGCATGGGGAGACACTTCCATGAACATTCGTGCTCCCATCAAAGCAGGCCTTGTAAGATGTTTCAAAGACTTTTCACTAACTGGAAGAGACCCTTTGATGCCTGCAGAAGCAGGAAGGTACTGACATTTGTACTCATTTGTACTGCAGCATCCATAAAAATATATAAGAAAAATGTTGTACACCCCAATGTCCTTATTAAGATGTGTGCTTCAGAGGCCTGTATAAGTATATTTAATGTTCTATCAGTATTCAATAAACCTTTCATACATCTTAGTCACCCTATGGACGTCATCTGATATTTTTGAATGATGTGGAATATCTCTGCATGCAGTTTAAGGTTGAGGAAATTGAACTGTATTTATAGCATCATTTGTACATAGGTTTCTGAGTGTGCACTGGACATTGCCCATGGATGTACATGTTCATTTGGTTATGCATTCAGTTGCACATCTGGTATTGCAATTCCGTCGTGTAACATTGAAAGCCAAACCAAATGGTTTTGTAGCACATATAAGCTGTAAAATCACAGAGTTGGAAGAGACCTCATGGGCTATACAGTCCAATCCCATGCCAAGAAACAGGAAAATCCCATTCAAAGCATGCAAAGCACCCCCAACAGATGGCCATCCAGCCTCTTCTTAAAAGCCTCGAAAGAAGGGGCCTCCACCATAGGGATTTATACTGCACTGACCTAATTCAAGATTTTAATGAAGATCTTGTGTGTGTGTGTGAGAGAGAGAGAGAGAGACAGAGAGAGACAGAGAGAGAAGGAGGGACTGAGGGAGTTTACAAGATAACAAATTCTGATATCCTACTGTGGTTTGTTTTTCACCTGCCCTATTGATGCAATGACCAGACACCCTGAAAATGGAAACGCAAAGTAGTCAGTGCAGTTTGGGAATATACTCTTATCCTGAAACTCTTAACACACACCTGCATCAGCCTCCCTGTTTTTCTATTCATGTGCATTTTTTTAAAAAAAAAATACATATTTCAAATAAATGATTGCCTATTTACAACCTGCATACTCACTAAAGCAGTGGTTCTCAACCTGGGTCCCCAGATGTTTTTGGCCTTCAACTCCCAGAAGTCCTAACAGCTGGTAAACTGGCTGGGATTTCTGGGAGTTGTAGGCCAAAACACCTGGGGACCCACAGGTTGAGAACCACTGCACTAAAGGAATATTGGATTGCGGTCTATATATGTAAGAGAACTTACACATGTGCATGTGTGAGCCGACAAGGACATGAAAACCCAGAGTTACTCTGAATTTACTCCTGGCAATCCTCATGATGGTGCATTATGTCTGGTGTGTATTGTAGATTATCCTGGGTTAAACCAGCTTCAGGCAAACTTCAGGGATGTTCCCAAGTTTGTGGAAACTCTGGAGTAGCCTATGGCTTCAGGACAGTATGGACAACTGAATCAGGTCCAATTCAGGCTGTTCTGTTGTCCAGGTGGGGTGGGATTTTACCACTGCCACACTTCCCCTATGCTTATCAGCACAGAGAAAAGGGGATGGATTGTGCTCACGTCATTGCCATCACTATTCCCAGCTGGCTGCAGATGACTCTTGGCTATCGCAAGTACCCCAATCTGTGTGGCAAGAAGAAGGTGCCCTTTCTTCCCCATCACTTGGACATCTTTATATGACAATCCAACGAAGCCTGAGTGCACTATGTGGATATCAATGCAGTGCTACAGTAGGCTCAACAGTCTGTTCCAAACTGGCCACAGATTTACTAGCCAGTGTAGACATATTGTAAGACATCAACAGGATTCCAGCCTAGATCGGAGTGCGTGTTCTTGAAGTTGCTCCAGAATCCTTTGAATGACCATGAGCAATGAGCCAGAAACTCCTCAGCAGATGAGTGCTTTTCAGAAGAATGGTTTGAAAAACTGTAGTCTGCACAAGTAAAGTGCTTTTGGAGGCAAAGCGTCATTTGTGCCATCCATTCATTTAGCTGATATGGACATTTTAACAGAGAAAATGTTCAAAAAAACAATTTTGAAGTGGAAATTCAATCTGCTTTATCACTTTGACTATAGGATTCTGAAACAGTGGTTACCTGAGTGATAATCATGAGCAAACTATCACACCATAGCAGATAAAGCATGTACAATCTTTATTTCTGTTTTATTTTTAAACTAAAGGATAGCTGTTACCAGCTTCCTGTTGAATGAACATACCAATTAAACTCAACAGGAACATTATAGTGCTTGTAATCTACACTTTTTGGTTTTTTGCAGTGAAAAGCAATGGAGGTCAATGAGTGATTCTAAGTCCACAGCCCAACGACCATAGCTTCATTTGTCACTCCCGTAATGAGCTGTGAGGCTTTGTAATATGTGTGATGAACAGAACCAAAGGTTGCAATATTTTAAATGATGTTTTTTAAAAAATATAATAACTGAGGGCTAAACGGAGGTCCTCAATCAGACTAAACACAGAGTGTCAAGGAATAAAAATGATTGCAGTCTATTTAAAGAAGTTGAAGCCAAAAAATACACCAGGCTTGTCCAAGATGCTATGCATTTGTGCAAATATACACCTGCAAAGTTATACTGGAGCTACCATTACATGAAAGGAAGACAGGTTGTTTGGAGATAACTGAAGAGGCACTGGTTTTCCAACTCTGGGAATGAACTAGTACAACCATTCTTTTGTGCCTCAACAGAAATCTGGCCTTTGTAGTGTGCTGTAAGAGTGAAGGGGAGAAGGTCCCCCCAAAAG
Organism: Anolis sagrei ordinatus; assembly: GCF_025583915.1. NCBI lineage: Eukaryota > Metazoa > Chordata > Lepidosauria > Squamata > Anolidae > Anolis > Anolis sagrei. Next base: position 17,534,175 of record NW_026845477.1, on the reverse strand, counting down.
CTTTTCAAATTGTGAGAAAAAGCAAGGTATAAATAAACATAAACATCATCATCATACATTTTCCTCAGTAAGAATTGATGATTGAAACCCTGTTATAGTGCTGAGGCAACAGGGACATCAGGAGGGGAGAGGCTGACTACCCATGAAAGATTGCTACTACCACATCTGCTCCAGATTATTAAATATGGTGTTCTGTGGGCAAGCCGATGGCGACTACTGTTTGGATTACGTTCTTATTAGAAACTAGAGTTGGTGTGGTCTATCCAATGCAATTTTCTGAATCAGCACCCCAAATAACAAAACCAAATCTGATACCTCTGAGGATGCTTGCCATAGATGCAGGCGAAACATCAGGAGAAAATGCCTCTAGAACATGGCCATATAGCCCGGAAAACCTACTTCCGGCCATGAAAGCCTTCGACAATACATCAAATCTGATACGCTTTTGGTACTAATGTTGGAGAGTGGTCCCTGGTCAAAGTGGTTCCTGGTCAAAAAAAAAATGTTGGGAACCACTGCTCTACATGAACCTGTCTGAGTGCCAAGATCTTTGATAAAAGCTCTTGTCTCGATCTCATTGTTGGGCCAATAGAAAAGGGCTTCTCAGTGGCTGCTCCCAATCTTTGCACTCTCTCTTGATGACCATGTTGAGACTTGTCCTTCAAAAGGTCACATCACCAAACCTGAGTGCCAATTATGGCACTCAGTATTATGCCAATACTACCCTTACTGCTTCAAAATAAAGAACAGCTCTCCCCACTGCTTATCTAGTCACTTAAGCAAGTTATGTGACAGGTAACTGCTGTATTTTTCTAAGTAGCATGAGAAAACCACATGTACTAGGACTTCTGTTTGCCTGGGTGTTCTCTCATCCTGTATGAAAGTTAATTTATTTATTTATTTAAAACATTTATTCCCCATCCTTTTTGACCTCCGAAGAGGGACTCAGGATGGCTTCCAACAGGCAACCATTCAGTGTCGACACAACCATTCAGTGTCGACACAAAGTTCCCATTGACATTTGGACTTGTTCATCTACAATGTATTTTTACTCTCCATATAGTGCCAGGATATATTTCACATATTCCTCAAAATCCATTGTGATTTCTGTTAGCCTAAATACATATCAGGTTATGGTTGGGAATTCTGTATCAAAGCAGCAGCACACTTTTCAGCTCCTGTTAACTCATCACATTTATTCAATATTCAAGTCATGCCAGCTTTAGGCTAAAACTTATCTCCTTAGTCAACAAAGAAAGCAAATGTAGACAGTTACAGGTAATAATTTTCAACCATGCCTTATTGAAATTCATACAGAACATCAATTTACTCAGGATTCTGCAGATAAATATGGGAACGAACTTTGTGGTTTGAATACTTTTGCCTTGGCAGACATTCTGTCATAGCTAATTCATATCAACTGAAGTAATTGTGTCCAAAGCAAAAACAATTACAGGATGTCAAAGGCTTTCATGGCCAGAATCACTGAGTTGCTGCGAGTTTTTTTGGGCTGCATGGCCATGTTCCGACAGCATTCTCTTCTGATGTTTTGCCTGCATCTATGGCAGGCATCCTCAGGACTTCTGAACCTCTGAGGAGGCCTGTCACAGATGCAGGTGAAACGTCAAGAATCATAGAATCATAGAATCATAGAATCAAAGAGTTGGAAGAGACCTCATGGGCCATCCAGTCCAACCCCCTGCCAAGAAGCAGGAATATTGCATTCAAATCACCCCTGACAGATGGCCATCCAGCCTCTGTTTAAAAGCTTCCAAAGAAGGAGCCTCCACCACACTCCGGGGCAGAGAGTTCCATTGCTGAACGGCTCTCACAGTCAGGAAGTTCTTTCTCATGTTCAGATGGAATCTCCTCTCTTGTAGTTTGAAGCCATTGTTCCGCGTCCTAGTCTCCAGGGAAGCAGAAAACAAGCTTGCTCCCTCCTCCCTGTGGCTAATGCTATTGGATAATGCTATTGGAACATAACCATACAACCCGAAAAATTCACAACAACCCAATTACAGGATAAGTATCTCTTATCCAAAATGTTTGGGACTAGATGCGTTTGAAAAATTTATTTTTTAAAAAATTCTGAAATAACTACAGTTGCATATATGTATGCAATGCAATGGCTTGGAGATGGGATCCAAGTCTAAATACAAAATCAATTTATTTTTCATATGCACTTTATACACATGCAATTTTGTATGTGTTTGTGTACATTTAACTATCAGAAAGCAACACTGTTATTATTTTAACCATCCATGTTGGAGGCTGATGGTCCTCCAAATGTAGTGTCTTGACGGTGGGTCCATAGGTCGCTGTGGAGCCCTATTCTTGATCCATATGTTCTCCCACAGTGAGGACATTGGTTTCCAGGTGGAAAGTGATCCCAGTCAGGATTGGCTTGAAGCGCCTTCCTCTTGGCACATTTCTCCCTTTTATCCTCCATTCGTGCCTCTTCAAATTATGCAACACTGCTGATCACAGCTGAAGTCCAGTTAGAGCGCTTAGGCCAGGGCTTCCCAGTTCTCAGTGTCTATGCCACAGTTTTTAAGGTTGGCTTGAAGCCCATCATTAAATCTCTTTTCCTGTCCACCAGCATTATGTTTCCCCTTCTTGAGTTGGGAGTATAGTAACTGCTTTGAGAGACGGTGATCGGGCATTCGAACAATGGGGCCAGTCTAGAGGAGGTGATGGCGGAGGAGCATTGCTTAAGTGCTGGTGGTTTTTGTTTCTTCCAGCATGCTGACATTTATCCACCTGTTTTCCAAGAGATTTGCAAGATTTTTTTTTTGGAGGCAATGCTGATGGAATCATTCCAGGAGTTGAGTGTGATGACTGTAGACAGTCCGTGTTTTGCAGGCTTATAGCAAGGTTGGGAAGACTTTATAAACAAGCACCTTGGTATCCCTAAGGATGTCCCGGTCCTCAAACACTCTCTGCTTCATTTGGAAAAATGCTGCACTCGCAGAGCACAGGCGGTGTTGTATTTCAGTGTCAATGTTGACTTTTGTGGAGAGGTGGCTGCCAAGGTAGAGGAAATGGTCAACATTTTCTAATGTTACACCATTAAGCTGTATTTCTGGCATTGGAGAGGGATTGGTTGGTGACTGCTGGAAGAGCACTTTGGTTTTCTCAGTGTTCAGTGAGAGGTCGAGCTTCTCGTATGTTTCTGCAAAGGTGTTTAAAGTGGCTTGTTGGTCTTCTTCTGAATTTGCACAGACTACGTTGTCATCAACATATTGGACTTCTATAACAGATGTTGTTGTGAAAGAGGTGATAATGATGTGTACCTTCAAATCATTTCTGATGACAGGGCTTTGTTGGCAAGATTTGTTCTGAGCAGATTCAGAGAAGTGTGTCATGCCCAAGATCATGAGTTTCCATGGGTGAGCAGGGACGCTCATGGTCTAACATTCAAATCACAACGGCTTCATTTTAAAGCTGTGTTAATAAAAACATGTTTTAATGTTTTAAAAGGTGTTTTAAAAAATAATTACGTATTGGCTCAGGTTGTCAAATCCAGTCTATGTAGCATTTCCAGATTAAATGTTTCTGATACATTTATATGCCATCCAGTAGTCACCATCTGCTTGCCCACAGAAAATGATATTTAATAATCTAGAGCTGATGTGGTAGTAGTAATCTTTCATGAGTAGTCAGCCTCTCCCCTCCGGATATCCCAGTTGCCTTGGCATTGCATTTCAAAGGGATTGGCTAGTGACTGCTGGGTTTCATGAGACCAGTCACTCTCCAGACCAGAGATCAGAGGGTTTCGTGAGACCAGTCATCACTCTCATTGCCACATGGTTTTGAGGCAGTGGTGTAATAATGGTGAGGCAGTAGATCATATTTTTGTTATTGTGGACCAATGGTGGTCCACAGACCACAGGTTGGAAACCGCTAAATTAACATATTATTATCAGAAATCCTGGCAACCCTGCCTTCCCACACTTCTGCTGTTCCTGAATGTATTTATTTATTTTTAAGAGCAACTTTAGAATTTTAGCAATGAAAAATAAAAAAGGCAAATATAACTGTAAAATATAAAATAAAGAAAAACAGCTTTGGAATAGCATGCTGTTGTCATGTACCAAGAACAGGAGCATTGCAGGACTGAAAGTTATAGATTAATCTGTCTCTCACTATTGACGGTTTTTCCTAAGTGACAGATTATCATGGGGAGGAGGCAGATGGTCCAGCGATAAAGTTCTCAGTTACTTTATTTTGGTTGCAGCCTTGTTGACACTCAGCTCCCCAAAGAAGCCTGATGGGAATGATCGCAACAGTTTAGATTTTCACATAATTGGGGTTCTTTTTTTTCTGTCTTCAATTCCTTCCAGCACACTAAATCCTTTCCCTGTATCACTTCCTTTGCTAAATGTGCTTTGCATTCATTTTTTTTTTACTGACAGTTGATTTCTTCCTTCGTGCTACTTGAAGGAGACACTTTACCTTGAAAGAACAAGGATTGACATTCATGTGTACCATCTCCACACCACCGCCATCATTACAGAAGAACATTGTGCAGCATGTATTCTAAAGCACTCACATCAACTTTAATATTGTAGGCATGCATGTTCATGTAAGTTATTAATTTCCCATTTTAGGTATAGCGTTCTCTTGTCATTCTGTCTTGAAAAAACCCTAGAGCCGAGAAAGGGAAGGCAGACACTTCCCGATTACCACTTGAAATTGAAAAGGCCTTTGATCGAGTACACTGTGATGCTTCATAAAGATGATAATGATTTTGTTTCACTGCTTTTGCTCTTGCTCCAAACAATCCCTACTAAAAGACAGAAAATAAGACTTGTTTTGCTCCCAATTATACCAAGACCTGCCTAATTCAGAATTCCACTGGCCAGTATACCAGGGTGGAACTGACTGAAAGGGAAAACATGTTTAAATATTTTGTCTCTTTTCATTTCATTCCTTCCAGACCATTTCCACAGTCTATTCTTCTAGTCTATATGAATAAACCTAATACTCTAAGTATTGGAATGAGATTGTAGAGATCCATGAGAACATTATAGTTTGAACTTCAGATCACCAGAATCCCTGAATATTGGCTAAACCAGGTAGACCTTTTGGATGTTAAAGTCTAGGGATGCATTAATGCTGTTTAATCCCCATGGAGCCATGAAACTCTCTGAGTGACCTTAGGCCACACTCTTTCTTTCAGTCAACCTACTCATGGGACTGTTATAAGGAAAACCTAGAATAGAGGAGAGCAACGTTCACACATTTTTGGTATTCCATATGTTTTTGGGTGCATCTACATTATAGTATTAATGTCGTTTGAAGCCACTTTAGATGCCATCTCAGTGTGCAGGACAGATTATATGGTAGAAGATGACCTTGTAAGAAACCTGGACCTTGTAAGAAACCATGGGGTATCAGCTGAAGCTGATAATAAGCTCTCCTGACCATCACATTTCCCTGGGCTGACATTTGGAGAGATGGATCCAGGAAACCTTGTCCCAGGTTGCGAACTTTCAGGGGGAGTGTAACCCCATCTAAAACTACTTGACAGATTAGGACCCTTGATGGCAAGCACCTGTTTTGTCTGGATTGAGTTTCCAATATTTTTTCCCCATCCATCCCATAACCTCCTCCAGGCACCCATTCAGAGGAGACATGCTATCCTTAGCTGAGCCTGTACTGAAGACACGGATAAATATATTTGGGTGTCATCAGCATAACAATAAAACCCTGCCCCATGTTTATGGATGATCTCTCCCAGTGGTTACATGTAAATATTTTAAAAGTATTGGAGGGATGTTGCAAACCAAAAACACTCCTAACATATAACCATCCAACTTCAGTTTCAAAATTTCCAAAGAAGGAAACTCCACCACACTCCAAGACATGTCAAACTACTGCTAACATTATTCGCAACATTTATGTGCAATCTCTTTTCCCGTAGTTTGAATCTATTTTTCTGTGTTGCTAGTCTCTGGATTCATTTTGGAATTCTCATGGTTGATGAATGATTGTGTAGATGTCTGGGAGAAAGTAGTTCACATTTCAAAAGTGTACATATAAAAATACAAAGGGTTCAACTTTTTTTAAAAAAAAACTCTGCTGAAACACTTTAGTCAGCAGAGGGATGAGTTCCAGCATTGTCTAATTTTTTAATGCACTAACATACACATCTGACAAAAGTATGTGCAAAGAAAAGAACAGATATTATTTGATACAAGCACAATGATCCAATGGAACTAGGCACAGATAGAAAGTAGGAATGGGAAAGAAAAGATGTCAGCAGATTTTATTTTCAAACTGTGTACATCTGTAGACTGAAATCAGAACACCAATTCTTTGCCAGCTGTGCTGAGAGTCAGTAAGCTTCCTACTGAGTTCAAAGTACTGAATATACTGAGACCAAGAGTTCTGGGCTGGATTTAAGAGAGGAAAGGACCATCGACATTTGGTATTTCCTATATCAATGTGACAACAAATGCACTCTGGGTTTTAGTTTCAAGTTTCAAGGCACTATCCATAAAGCTGAACCTATTTAGGGAATAGGATTCAGAGCCTTGGATAGCTCCTTTTCAAATTGGGACTAAAATCCAGAGCTGATTCACTGTCCCACTTAAAGCTACCCAGTTTTTGGAATTCCCTGGCTACCTAGTTAAATTAAATCTAGATGGCAGAGCATTCCAATAATTCTGCTTCTAATTCATAGTTTTGTAGAGGCATAAATAACTAAGAAAAAATAGAAGCTATTATGGTTAATACGATGCAATTCTCTTATGGATATATGCACAGGTGAGTCATGCTACACACACAGGGTGAAAAGAAGCAGATTTGTTCAAACAGACTATTTATCTGTGTCTTTTCTTTGCATGTTGCAGGTTCTGCCTTGCGGTTGAGCATCTTATATTTTGCATGTGGTGATCTAACCTATACTTTTGATTGTGTATACCAGGCATAGGCAAACTTCGGCCCTCCAGGTGTTTTGGACTTCAACTCCCACAATCCCTTACAGCCTACCAGCTGTTAGGGATTATGGGAGTTGAAGCCCAAAACACCTGGAGGGTTGAAGTTTGCCCATGTCTGATGTAGATTGTATTTTACATTGTGATTATGAATTGTTGTTGTGTAGCCTATACTTTCCATTGTAATGACATCCAGCTATTGACATTTGTTTCACAATATTGCTCTTCTGCATGGTGGTTGTATGGTGTTGTTTTGGTATATGTCCATGTGCACATATTTATGCTATGGAAAGTATAGGCTATGGAAAGTATAGGCTATACAGCCACAATTCATAATCACAATGTAAAATACATCCTACCGGCTGTTAGGAATTGTGGGAGTTGAAGTCCAAAACACCTGGAGGGCTGAGGTTTGCCCATGCCTGGTGTAGACTGTATTTTACATTGTGATTATGAATTGTGGTTCTGTAGCCTATAGTTTCCATTGTAATTGCAGATTGCACAATGACATCCAGCTATTGACATTTGTTTCACAGTATTGCTCTTCTGCATGGTGGTTGTATGGTGTTGTTTTGGTACATGCCCATGTGCAGATATTTATGCTATACATATTGACTGGAGGTCAGAGAGTAACAACATATTACTGACATAGGAACACATAAGGACACCATATGTGTGCATATACACAAGGAGCGATTCTCTAACCTTTGTACATTATCCTAAGTGTTTGCACCTGGCAGCTGCCAAGCCCAAGGAGGGTTTGTTGGTACTACTGCTAGTTACTGCTGTGCCTCTTCCACCACCTTGAGAGTTCATGAAGAAGATGTACTAACAGTCAGCCAAGCCCTCCTTCTGTTCAGCAGCTGGGTCAGCTTCAGAACATGAAGAGGATTTGGAAGAGAAATCTCACAGTCCCCGAAAAAGGGAAAAGCTCTGGGGTCTGGCTCAGACCATCTGTTAGGCTACAATCGAGGCATCTGAAGAAGCACAGCTGTGGAACACACACACACACACACAATACTTCCTGGGATCCAGGCACTGGCTGAACTGGTGCCTGTATAAAAAGGTTACGTGCCTTATACAAGTTGCTGAACACAACTTCAGTTCTCCTCTTGAATGGTTGTCTCTTGCAAGTGTGTTTAACAGATTTTTGACCCTGGGGTTGCTTATCAACTCAGCTACTGGGACTCCATAGAATACTGTGTCTAAATTTTTGTCTTTCTCAACCCTGGACTGTTTTGATTCCAGATGCCTTCTGCTTCCATAGCTTCTGACTTGGGCACTCTGTAGGATATACTCTGTGGATACCCTTTCCCATTTCTTCTTCCTTGAAGCCAATGCCAGATGTGTCTTCCTTATCTGAAATGCCTATCTTCTCTTCTCCCCATCAGTTAGCAGAAGCATCAGGAGCCTCCTTGATAGCTGACAGGACTAAAAGGAGGGAAACACAAAATCAAAACATTATGGTGCATATATATTCAATCTCAGAATCTAGGATGAAATAGTCGAAAAATTACATGACCAACTACTCTATTACCAGCTATGAAACAAACTATAAATCTATCTTGAATTTTGACCAATCTTGCTTTAGGCAAGGCACCTTCTCTAAACCTCAGTACACAGAACACAAATGCATCATTTTTGTGAATTCTACAATTAGAAAATGACTGAGAGGCTGCTCTCCAAATGCGAAGCATTAATCATATAAAGGAATATAGAGTGAGAGCGTTCTCCAATAAAGCTCCTGACGTGAATGTAGAAATTATAGGCCATTTCTAGTGGCTGAAAATGTTGAAAGCCATGTGAATTCAAGGTCACAACATATGCTGTGTATACTGAGCCCCTTTTGGCCTCCAATCAAAACATCCTTTGTGCTGTTGCAAAAACATGCATAGTACATGTTGACCACTGGTGACATAGAGGTTTACCAGAGAAAGTCCCACCTCCCTGATGCTTCTTTCTGTTATGTAGTCTAAATTCAGCCCTAGCATTTAAACAGCTACTTTTCTCCTAGCTTTCCCCAATGCAATTTTGCCACTGGTCAAAGGTTGGGAGAAGAGGTTATTATTAACCTGATCTCTCTCTGGTGCTCACAGCTTCCTTTGGTCTTTTCAGTTCCCTTGATGTTATACTTTGCATTTGCTCTGTCCCTCTCACAACCCTGGTCTTTCACTCCCATGTCAGCACACATCTCTCTTTTGTCATTGCAGTGCATTGCTTGTCAAGTGAGTAGTGTTGCTGACAAATATTGCACCCTCCGAGACCTATTTATTCTAAGTATCATGAAAAGGAAATCTCTGTCACGTTTGAATCAAGAGCTGAAGTTGCATTAATGATAGGAATACTCTTGCATGAAACCACTTCAATTGGCTTTATCTTTCAGCAGGGTGAAGAGTTATCTGAAATAGCAGGTTTTATGCATGGCCAAAGGGGAAGCAAATTGTTAGTTACCACAGTCATCCCTCCACATTTGTGGGTTTGATTTTTGTGGATTTGATTATTCATGAATTTCATTAATATGTTCATTTCAGGAATCTGTTAGTCTTCCAGTGCAACTCTGTGGTAGAAATTGTATGTCCTCCAGCATGATTATATGGTCAACCTCCAGTAAAAGGTGATCACAAAATCTTGCTGGATTACATAGGCTGGATCTACACTGTCCTATATCCTAGGATATGATCCCAGATTATTTGCTTTAAACTGGATTATATGACTCTCCACAGCCAGATAATCTGGGATAAGAAGATAATTTGGGAGCAGATCATGGGATATAGGGAAAGTGTGGAAGGGACCTGAGTCTACACTGCCTGATAATCTGGGATACGAAGATAATCTGGGATCAGATCCTGGGATATAGGGCAGTGTAGATCCAGCCATAGAGATTTCTAGAGAGGGATTATCTCAGGATAAGAAATAGAACATTTTATTTGTAATTTTTCCACTTTCATAGGGGTCCTGTGCCCCATATGCCAGCAAATGTGGATGGACTAATGTAATTTTTAAATGTGTCTCTAAATCACATTCCATTTTTTAAAAAACCAAAAGTATATCACCACATTGCCTTGTTAATGCCCACACAATAAAATCAATTCCTGTAGCAAAACAATAATTTGAGAGCCAGCATAGTGCAGACATTTGAGTTTGGGATTAAAACTCTGAGAAGCCAGGGTTCAAATCCTCATTACACCATGGAAATTCACTGGGTGACTGTGGGCCTGTTACAATCTCAGACTTGAAAAAAGACAATAGCAAACTTTTCCCAAAGAAAACCCCAGGACAAGTCACCATAAGCTGAAGTCAAGTGAAAGGCACATAACAACAATATCAACAAATTGTTTTGTGTGCAGTTTTTCCAAAACTAAAAGTGTAACTAAAGGACCAACCAGGGGAAAAAAAACTCTATGAGGCCCAAGGTTAGGAGTTAAGCTGAGCACAATGGAAGAGTGAATAGGAGCTACGTGGAAAGGAAAGAAAGGCTGTGGAACAATAAGTAGTCTGTTCCCTAAGAGTATAATTATCAACCCAGAAGAGAAAGGTCCTCTCTATTAAGTTATAGTATGGTAAAATGAACAATTGACTTATTTATTTACTGTATTTATATCCACTTTTCTCGACCCCGAGGGGAACTCAAGGCAGCTTAACTTAACAAATTATAGTTTCCAAATACCAGCTGAACCAAATGTGGTTGGATTTATTTCTTTTCCTTCCTAGAATCATACAGTTTGATTATGTTTTGATGGATTTTAACTGGGAATGTTTAGTGCTGTTTCTGTTTAATTCTGTTTTAAAGTTTGTATATTTGTATGTTTTAAATTGTGTACTAATGCTTTTATGTCAAGCCGCTTTGAGTCCCCTTTGGGGATATAAAGTGGGGTAATAATAATAATGCTGCAAGGACTCTGGCACAAGCCAGTAAAGGTGGTCCCAGTGGTGATCGGCACATTGGGTACAGTGCCTAAAGACCTTGGCCTGCACTTAAACACAATCGGCACTGACAAAATTACCATCTGTCAGCTCCAAAAGGCCACCCTACTCAGATCGGCACGCATCATTTGCCAGTACATAACACAGTCCTAGACACTCGGGAAGTGTCCAACATGTGATCCAATACAACAGCCAGCATAGTGATCTTGTTTACTAATCTTTTTGTGTTTCAAATTAATAATAATAATAATAATAATAATAATAATAATAAAAAGAAGAAGAAGAAGAAGAAGAAGAAGAAGAAGAAGAAGAAGACACCACAAGGGCTATCCAGTCCAGTCCCATGTCATGTAGGAAAACACAATCAAAACATTCCAGATAGATGGCCATGCTATGGAATCCCAGGATTTGCACTTTGGCAAGATAGCAGCACTGCTTGACAGAGAAAGCTAAAGGCCTTTTAAAACCACAAGCTGTATTTTAAATAACAGTAAAATATGATGAAATATATTGCACCAGAACGCCCCTCCAAACCATTATCTCTAGTGCTTTTCTGAAAAAACAAAAATGACTATATCCACCACAATAACATAACATGAAATCTGGAACTTAAAAAAAAAATCCCCTCGTGTAATGTGGCTGTCAGAAGAAGTTGTTATCCAAACTAGAATAATATCTATTAAAAGTTATACATGAGTATTAATAGAAACACCTCCTCAGGCAAAAACCCTAAATGTGATTAGGTGCCTTGAGTATGTTCCCAATGGTTTCATGTCACGAAACTTTTTTCCTAAGTGTGAATATTTCTTCCCCAAACATGCCTTACAAAAAAGGAATTAAAAAAGCATTCAGAAAATCTGAAGTATGTCAGATTTGGATTTATTTTATTTTTTTTAAAAAAGATAAATGTTTTCATAGCTTTGATTATTTTGTACTTTTTATAGCTGCAAATGTCATTTAAAAATGTAATAAAAGCAAAATTATGCATAAAAGCCACCATCTGAAAGGTCTCCTATTTACAGGTAGCAATTTTCTGCTCATAGAGTGGGGCTGAAGCTCCATTTACTATCAGCAGGGAAAGCTTTTATCTATCTCTCAGTTTTTAGCAACTCTGAGATCCAGATGACAATGCTACAGCTAATGGTAACCAGAATTTTATTGGCCATAGGTCGGAGCCTCTGGTGGTGCAATGGGTTAAACCCTCACACCGGCAGGACTGAAGACCGACAGGTCGCAGGTTCGAATCCGAGGAGAGCATGGATGAGCTCCCTCTGTCAGCTCTGGCTTCTCGTACAGGGACATGAGAGAAGCCTCCCACAAGGATGGTGAAACGTAAAAACATCCGGGTGTCCCCTGGGCAACGTCCTTACAGACAGCTAATTCTCTTACCTCAGAAGTGACTTGCAGTTCCTCAAGTTGACGCAACAAAAAAAAAGGAGCTGACACAACAACAAAAATTGGCCATAGGTGGAAATGATGTGGCCTTCCAAGATTTACTGATTCACAAATATAACATGTCTATCCAGAAGACAATGGTGAAAGAAGATTCCATTGCTTACTGAATTAGGTAAGTCAGTTTGAGACTAATAATAGGATGTGAAGGAGAAGGAGGATTTCAGATGGTTTCACTTGGGCTAAATTAGAAAACATACTTGCATTTCTTTAGAATTATGTGTCTTGGCTTCAGAAAAAAAATAAGCCAACATAGTTAGAATTGCTTTCAGCATGTCTGTTCTTCACTGGCAGGTGGAAGCCTTCTGATAGTCAGGAGTCTGGAAGACATTTGTGGAAGGTCAGTTTGAAAACCTAGCCTGGAAAGAAAATGTAAAAATCTAGTTGGACTGAAAATTACTCCAGCGTATGTTCAATATAAGATGACTAGCACCTTCTATACTGGACTGTACTTGTGCTAAACTCAGGATTTGCATTATGTTCAAATTATAGTCTGCCAATAGTATGGGACAGAAATGTATCTCAGTAATTAATTGACCAGCAAGGCTTTCTAATTTACTTTGGAATAATTGAGGGAAGACATTCTCCTTCAGATTCACACCAATGAAACCTCACAGGGACTTGGAAAATCCCAGCCACACCACCCCATGGACAAAGCAATATCTCGCTACAAAACAGACTTTGACGACTGTCAGTCATATATTATGTTTGGCCACAGGTTTTCGCCCCACCCAAGCGGCAAGGATCTCAATCCCTTTGGAGTGCATCTTCAGTGGGAGGAACAGCCTCGTTTCTGAGAAAGGATACACAATGGAGGCTGGTGGCCCCCCAGGTCAGTACAGTGGTGACTCTTCTCCAGTACTTGAATGATCATTCTAAAGAGCTGAATCTATTTTGGTAATAGGGTTGGGGATCTTGGATAATTATTTGAAGTTTGGACAAGCACTCAGAGTTGATTTAGCATCCTGTTGACTTTGGAGCCACCAGTGTCCAATGCAGTTATGATAAATCCTGACGCTATGGCCAAGAGAAGAGAGGAAGTGAAAATATTATAAGTGTGTAGAGGTGACATGATAGCCATGTATAAAAATTTGAAAGGCTGCCATAAGGAAGAGGGAGCAGGCTTGTTTTCTGATGCCCTGGAGACAAGAAAGGAGGTTCCACTTGAACATTAGGAAGAACTTCCTGACTGGAAGAGCTGTTCAACAGTGAAACTCTCTACCTTGGAATGTGGTGGAAGCTCCTTCTTTGAAGGTTTTTAAATATAAGCTGGATTGCCATCTGTCAAGGGTGCTTTGATTGTGCTTATTCTGCATGGCAGGGAGTTGAACTAGATGGCCCATGTGGTCTCTTCCAACTCTATGATTCTATGATTCTATGAATGCTGGACTGATTTTCAGAATGTTCTCGCATCTTCCAAGAATGCTCATAGTGAAGAGCAAGATCCCACAAACTCAGTGCAACCTGTTTATACCCAAACCTCTACAAGACCACATTTCATTTCTCATTGGAACCAACAGAACTGTATTTAGATGCACCTGAAAACAAAACAAAAAATACTTCCCTTGTTGTTTCCAGTATATAATAGCCATGGATATTTAGCTACTGAGCACATAAGTTGTATGAAGCTGTCACCACAGAAAGACCATTCGTCTACCATAGTTTTTTCTAAGTGTCATTTGAAGACAACTAGTAGTCATAACCACATTTTCTGAAGTGAATTGTGTCTTTCTCTATACAGAATTGACTGCCAGTCAATTTAATTAGATGTCATAATGTTCTAGTATTGCTAGAGATAATTAGAGGAACCTCTCTTGAGGTTCAAAATGTTAGCAGTTTACACTAAGATTACTGTTTTGGAAAAAAAATGCATCAATGTTCATCATTTTAATGAAGAATGTTAATGCCGATTTGTCATGTTAAGTATAACAGATACATTAGCAAAATGTTAGCTTTAAATTATGAAAGCAACTATGCTTTTTATTGTTTGAAAAAAAATAGGTCCAGGATCCCATATCAGTTACTTAACTAAATAACTTTTCCTGGCCCAACTCTCAACCCAAACCAACAGAAACCTTATTCAACCATGCTCCTATCACTAACAAAATGAACCACTTACTTCCTGTGCAGCTGTTAGGTGGTAAACAGGTGTGAGGTAGAGTTATGATCTTAGCAATTATGATGGGGGACTTTGTCATACAAGGAAGGCAAACCGGCATTACAACTGGAACATCACTTTTCGTGACAGTACCGATCACACAACATTGTTTGTATCCTGCTCCCGGTTTGCCTTCCCCCAGTGATTCTCCTATCCCTAGTTATTGATGGGTAAAACATGTCAATAGCTCCCCAGTCTGCAACTTTTCCACTCTCTACTGTAGTGAAATGGATCCCTTCTGCTTCTGTACCAGAATGACACGTGACATCAGTTGGAATGGATCCTCCTCTTCCACCTTCTCTCTGACCCCTTTCTATTACCAAGTTAGTTTCCTTGACTTTGTTTCATATATGGTCTGTGATTAGGTAAATCCACAGATATGACCTAATGCCATTAAATTACCTCAACTCCAGTCACACATACATTAGAGTTGCATTAGAGCACCTAGAGATCCCAAGAGATATATCTATCTAGGATTGTGCTACGTCTTCCTTCTCAATTTTAGGGTATTTATTTATCATGTCAGAAGCAAGTTGAAGGTACAGTTAAAATGCATTTAAAAACTCAAACAAAGTTTTTAAAACTTTGCATTATGCTAAATGTCCTTTGACCAGAAGCTGGCCCCTTGGATTGTCTCTGGTGTCACTGTAAGAAGGTCCTCCATTGCGCATATGGCAGGATCAGACTGTAAGAGGTGTTCTGTGGTTAGTTCATCTCCACCCTCCCATGTCGTGGACTCCAATTTGTAGCCCCATTTCTTAAGGTTAGCTCTGCATCTCATGGTGCCAGAGTGCTGCCTGTTCGGAGCTTCCAAATTGCCCAATCTTCTGTGTGCCCAGTAGGAATTTCTCATCCGGTCTCAGCCACTGATTAAGGTGCTGATTAATTTTAGGGTAACTTCTGGAGAAAGCATACCATAGAATCATGTGGAGGACCCAGAGAATGCCTGGAAAGAATGTTTTCTTCAAAGTAGGTTAAACCCCCCAGATATGGCTTCCACAGTTGCAGGAAACTAATATGTATGTATGTGCTTGTGTGTGAGTATAATGTTGTCAGTTTAACCAGAGTTGCTGCTGCTGCGGCTCTTCTTCTTCTTCTTCTTCTTCTTCTTCTTCTTTAATTTAATAACTGAATTAGCAGACATCAACTGCATGGTTGGAATAATAATTCATCAAGCTCTTGGGTAAAATTGAGATGAATCTTTTCAGATGCAGAATAATATAGAAAATGATTAAATATATGGAAATAGATTAATAACTTGCTCAATATAGAAGGCATTGGCCTTCAGCGTACCAGCCTCTGGAGTCAGGTAAAACCAAATGCAAAGACTGACTGAGCCGCAGAAACAAGATGAATAAAGCAAGCATTTATGCCAGCTTTTAATACATAGGCACTCAAAACCCCATGATGGAGGTGCTCTACTGTGATGGCTTTATACTCACCTGTAGTTTCCATGCTACATTATTGTTAACAGCCTCCTAACATTTTGGCTAAAGTACCAATTTTATTCTGGAAAGAAATGCAGGAGGCTTGAAGGTTACCAAGCATAAGAGTGCCAAATGATACCAATTTAAAGCTGAGGAGAAGTTCTGTTTAGTTTTTCTTATCAGGTTTTGCTTTTAAAAAAATCACATTCAGGGTGAAAAAAAATCATGAGGTCACAATGAGTTGACAGGCAACCTGAAGGCACACATACAAACAACTGTTCTGTATTCACAATCAGTACTTAGTCATGATGTTGACACTAATGCCACAATAGTAACTCACACACACACAACTTATTTTACTGGGCAGCAGCTACATATGAAGAAGAGGTCCATGGCTGAATTATGTTTTCATGAGGTTTCGTGGGGACAGAAGAAGGTTATTCAGTTAAGTATATATAACTAAAAAGTTGATACAGAATGCTGGTCGTTCATCATAATCATCATCAACAACAACAACAACGTTTGATAAACCGACTGACAAAACCTCTGAATGAAACTGCCATAGATCACAATTTCATAATTACGAAAAGCAACATGGCTTGGAACATGCCACATTATCTGAAGATGCCTCACTGATCCCTGGATTCTTGGATAAAATCCAAACTACTGATAGTCCCAAGTTCCATGATAACAACTTAATAGTTCATATGTTTATCCTTCTAATGTAAATGCAATTGCATTAGACTATTTAGCTTATTAGTAATTAACCAAATGCATTAACTCTTTCCTATTAACTTTTCGGTCTCTGAGTTCCTCTGTCCCATACTCTCATGTTTGCATCTATTAGTGGTGGTTTCTGCCTGCTCTAATCTGAAAGAAACCAGCATGGAGCATCTGGTAAGAAGAGAATATAGTCCTGACTGTCTGACACTGCAACCCTTGGGGTTTTCCCTTCTTGTCCAGGGATGCCAGAAACACCCAATGCCTCTGGTAAGGAGAGCATCTGGTAAGGAGAGACTATAGTCCTGGCTGTCTGACACGGCAACCCTTGGGCTTTTCTTTTCTAGTCCAGGCATGCCAAAAACACCCAATGCCTGGGGTTTTAGGCATTCATCAACTGCCCTGTGTACAGTGCATTGTCATAGCTTAGCCCTGAACTTATGTAGGAAGAAATTGTTTGGGTTTTTAAATTTGTCCTCAGGCTGTTTTTGGAGGATTTTGTACAAACAGAAGTGTCCTGTGCTGCATATTTTAAAAAGCAATGCCTACCACCTGGTGTCATTTAGAGTGCTGAGACTTATTTATGAATTATATCTCACGTTTTTGTAGTCTGGGATTCAAAGTGGTTTACAATGGTGAAAATAATATAGTTAAAAATACAAAACTTAAAAAATATAATTATGCTATCCATAAAAGTAAAATCATTTAATAAATGTTGACCAGTATTATATATCCACTATTTAGTTAAGTATATGTGTATATATTTAAACAGCCATGGACAGTGTTTTCTATAAATTATATGATAATAGTTATTGCAGTAGTGCTACAATGGTAATTAAGAAGCAATTGTGATTAAAGAAGAGTTACAAATGAATAAATCTTAGCAAACGTTCCTTTTTATCATATCTACTTATCTACCCTTGCAACACTGCTGTCACAAGAAAGTTCATTCCACAAGTGATTGGCGTCCAAGGGAATTATTTTTTCATACTTTTTGTTGAAGGATCAGTCCAAAAGAGATTGGTTAGTTCACTACAGTAGTCCCACGAATTGCACAAAGGATCTGTTCTGGGATGCTTTGCATAATAAAGTGTTTGTGTAAAATCTGGAACCCTTTTTTTTGACATGTTACTGAAAGCTAAAAATGTTGTTGTTGTTGTTCATTTGTTCAGTTGCCCTGTTAGCCATCACCATCCCCAGCTCCTTCAAGGTCAAGCCAGTCACTTCAAGGATACTATCCATCCATCTTGCCCTTGATTGGTTCCTCTTCCTTTTTCCTTCCATTTTCCCCAGCATAATTGTCTTCTCTAAGCTTTCCTGTCTTCTCATTATGTGGCCAAAATACTTCACCTTTGCCTCTAATATCCTTCCCCCCAATGAGCAGTCGGGCTTTATTTCCTGAAGTATGGAGTGGTTGGATCTTCTTGCGGTCCAAGCTGAAAATACTGTTTGAGAAAGCTGAAAACACCACAAGCTATTGTCCCATGGAGTGGAAAGTAGCCTATGTAAAAACTCACAGTTTGAGAAGCAGGATGATCACACTGACCTTCCAAAAGCAATCCCCTTGTTGTGTGCCAATTCCAAAGGAAAGCCCAGCTGTGTGGATCTATACTATTAATATTACTAATAATATTAGAGTATACTTGATATAACTAATAACTACTTAATAATATAACTAATAATATTATTACTAATAATATTACAGTATAATTGATATAGTGCAATATAGCAATATTTAAAACTGATATTGTACTATGTTAATAATATATTGTATGTATATATACCTTGTAAGCCGCTCTGAGTCCCCTTCGGGGTGAGAAGGGTGGCATATAAATGTCGTAAATAAATAAATAAATAAATAAATAAATAAATACACATCTTTCCTCTACTGAAAGAAGCAAAGCCAAGCTTCCATCACTTCAAGAAAGGAGATGAACTATGTCCTCCATGGAGAGAAGCGTAACTGGACTACTATTGCTTCTCTCATCTAGGAAAGAGGTGTACTTCTTTCTCTGCAGAACCCCAGGGAGTGGACTGTTTGTGGGACTTCCCTGCTACCCTCACCTTCGTTCAAAGAGGGGGTCCATATAATTGAATATAGATTCAATCTTACAAGCTAGCATAATGCCCTGTCCCACTCCATGCTTAATTAAGTAGCAGATACAGACAATGATCCTTCATATAACCTGATCCTTCAGAAATTATTCTATGAAGTCTCCCCCCACTAAAAAAAATAATTTTTCAGGCTTATTTTTCATCACATTAATTTTGAATTAATCCCCATTGAATTTGATTAATCTTCCTTCTGATTAGACATCCACGGAATTATACGATTTGTCTCTTATATGATTTGCCTCCCCTCCCCTCCCAAAATCATGGCATGGGATACTTTTTAAAACTTTAAAACTTTAGGTCTACCTGCAAATAAATCATCTCAGGACATCAGGCATAGCGTTTTTATTTAGTTGGACATTTTGTCAGCAAATGGAAATGGAAGCAGATTCAGAATGATCATTGACATTTCAAGGCAAGCCTAATTTAGAGCACATTAGAATTCTTTGCAGTTGGCTTGGCATCTGAGGATGCCATCATCTCCAGTCCAGTTATGCGGAAGCTGGAAACGCAGGCTGCCCTGAGCTCCTGTACATTTGTTGGGATTACCAGGGCAACGCGCTCTGAAAGCTGAACAGGTTGGTGGCGTTTTCTGGGTCACCCTGGAGCACAGGTCATTCTAACTCCACAATGCAATCTGGACGGAAGAGCACATAAACAAGTTGCATAAAGCAACCAGGGCAGGATATAGTTGTCTTTCTGACATATAACTCTATCTCGCCCTAAACTCATGTGTAACTAGGAAGGAAGGATTGGAAGGAAATGCTAAGGTGTTTGGGGAGAATGGTTGGGATCTTGTTGGTGCTTTATGTAAATATAGGTTTCCCTACAGAAGAGGTTGAACATCCATATATGCAGATACAAATAAGCATTTGATATGTAGGGTTTCGCATGAGCATAAGATACACATTTGTTGTCTTAGACATTTGGGGTTTTGTTATCATTCAGTTATTATTTGTATTACTGCTGTCGGGCCTCCATTTTCCTAGGGCTTGAGGGTGCAGGGCACCCATTAAATTGAAAAAAAAATCCTGCAAATTAAAAAATACATTTTTTTCCTGAGAGATAAACTCTTTGGAAATCCCTAGGTCCTTTAGTGTGATTGTGTGGACAACTTTCTCTAGAATTTCAATATAAAGTAATGTTGGAGAACCTGGGACAGCTTAACCTTGTCTAAATCTGGTCTGGACAGCTCAGAATTCAGCACATCCATGCCAAATCTGAAACCATTGTTTTGAGCCACCCTCCCACAGCCCCAATCTTGCATCTGGTGACTATCATCTGTTCAGGAACAACTTGGTGGAAAACACTTTTCTAATGACAATGAGGTGAAAATTGAAGTAATGAACTGGCTGAAAAAGATGGATGGAAACTTCTATGAAGCAGGCATCATTTTGCCCCAAGGAACTGGAAAATTATTGTTTCCATTGATGCTTTGAGTTGCCTGAGGGCTGAGAAAAGCAGTATATAAATAAAGTAAATAATAAAGTAAATAATAATAATGCTTGATGTTTTGTTTTATGTCTGTTATAACAGGCTGTGTTTTTTATTAAATTTTAGTTGTTAAGTCATAATTTGTGTTTATATGTTGGGTTGTTTAAACTTTGTTAATATAGATGTATTGTTATTGTATTCGAGCACTGACTGTTTGCCATTTATGTTTGGAATCCGCCCTGAGTCCCTTCGGGGAG
>NW_026845477.1:17356833-17511479 GCF_025583915.1 Anolis sagrei ordinatus | reverse complement strand
TTTTTCTTTTCCACAATTGTGATGTCTAGTGTATTGTGCTCCAAAACTTTGTCAGTATGGATTCAAAAGTCCCACAGTATTTTTGTGTGTTCATTTTCTGCTACCTTTGCAGGTTTATGATTCCACCAATTCTTTACTGCTGGCAGGTGATACTTGTGACATAAGTTCCAGTGAATCATTTGGCACACAGAGTTGTGCCTTTGTTTATTTGTTTATTATTATTATTATTATCAAAAACTCATCCCATGGATGACAAAACGTATTAAACTAAATGGTGTTTATGTGGAAAAAATAATTTAATATCTATGCTACAACTAATGTACATTTTCTTAAAATACATTCATTCAGTGTATTTAAAAAAAATCTTGTAACCTTACTTTCCAGATAACTCTTGTGTATATGAATGAATGTATGTATGATATATAACTTCCCCTTTAAAAATACAAACATATGTTTTCTGCTAATAAAAGATGCACCATATTTTAGAGTAGACTTCTGCCCTAGAGATATGATTCTCCCAACATTTTGACTATAGGGGCTACAGAAGTAGCCTTAGGGTTGTGTGAAAGCTATATTTTTCAAAAATTTCAGGATGTTAGAATACAATAAGAGAACTGTGCAGGAATATTAACCACTGCGTTTCTTCCTCCTCACATGTGAGAACAAAATAGTTAAGGATTTATATTCCTATTTTGCCCAGGACTCCCAGCACATTATTTTTCTAATTTAACTGGTATCTAGGGCCAACCCTGCCCTTAGGCAGAAGGAGACATATGCCTCATCAGCAAGTTAGGTATCAAGTGAAGGCAGCAAAGTCTTATTTACTGATTTCATAGTTACTCCTTTTGTTATTAACAGAGATATTGAGAAGTTGGATTTTCTGTTTCATTAGCTAAGATGGTTTTGCTGGTTTTAAATAATACACGCCTTTGCCTGGGTGATAGGCTGGGGGTACCATTTGCTCTTCTGCCTCAGGCACCAAATACCTTGGGCCAGCCCTGAAAACATTTATTATAGATTTTGTTGTTCCTTTTGCTTGATGTATGCTGGAAAATTTCAGTCTATATTTTGCTTATTGTATACTTTATAGATTTATTGTTAGCCAACCTTGTTTAAAAATGGATGCCCACATATAAATTTTATACAAGCATGATAGATGGATAGGTCCAGAGTTGCTACTGAAATACACACACACACTTCTAAGAGTCAGACTCAATTTGCCGTGCTATCAATAAATATATTGCATTTTTGTTCTGGACAGAACTTAAAGTAGGGCATTTGGGGATTGGATATCCAATCAATTGAATTGTCTGTCTTAGGAGAAATGGCATTATCATATGGAAAAGTTGCAAACAATTGTACATGCCTGTGTTCTTTAGAGCTGCCATACACATGGTAATGGTTCAAATGCTAATGGGTGTGATGAAATTACCTGTGTTCCCTAGCTTAGGAAGAGAATTAAAGAATAATTCTGGAGCATTCAAACTTTAATCCTTCCCTATTCTATCACTATGTAAAACAGCAGAGATAAGGGAAAGGTGTATTCAACCTTATATTTTCCATTTAAACTCTGTAAATGGAGCACAATGTGAGAGGGTGAAGGCAGTGTTTGCTAGAGTTGCTGGTGAATTATATGTCTGGAATGTAGTGAATTTTTTTAAAAAAAATGCTTTTTTATATATCTGCACAAACACTTCTCTAAAAATCTTTACATCCTCCATTATGGTCAGCCTCTGGTGAAATTTGAACATACAATCATCCTGGAAGACCTAGAAATTCCTAGACAGAACCCTGGAGGACTAGAGTTTCCCAGAGAAGACAAATCAATTAATATACAAATCCACAAATAATCAAAACTACAAAAGTCAAGTCCACAAATGTGGAGGGCTGACTATATTTTGGGGATAGTGAGGAGCACCCTAATCTAATCCTATGAATTTTGGAATAATGATGATCTCTGTTTGTTTTTAAATTGTTTTAAATTGTTTTAAATTGTGTTCGATTTTAGCAGTTCTTGTAAGCCGCTCCGAGCCCCAGGGGAGTGGCGGCACATAAGTTCAAATAATAAATAAATAAACAAACAAACAAACAAACAAACAAATAAAATAAAACTCAGAGAAATTTCACTACCACCCTGCCATAGCCGCCATCCTGACTGGATGAAAGATATTCTAATTTAGGTGATAACTTTCAGGGTGTTATCTATGAACTCTCCCCATTCCTCTAGCACAGTGTTTCTCAAATTGTCCTCCTCCAAGTGTTTTGGACTTCAGCTCCCAGAAATCCCAGCCAGCTTACAAGCTGCTAAGAATTGTGGGAGTTGAAGTCCAAAACATCTGAGGAAACACAGTTTGAGAAACTCTATTCTAGCGGAATGTAGTCCTATTTCTTGCCAAGAATATAGGTCAGAGTTCAGAAAGAAACTTTTTAGATTACTCTTATCAGAATCTCTTAGTTTACCTGGGGTTACTTGGAGATGGAGTCCAAGGACAGAAATCAGTGATTTAGCTAGAATAAGTAGGAGTTGTCCAATGACTTCCAGGTGGCACACATGACAGCGTCATTGCCTAATCCATACATCAATTAATCAGCAGAGTTGTAGCTATGGAGGGGTGGGGGTGGGATAATGGCATTGTCTCCCATTGGAATTCTACCCCTCCATGACATTTCAATCCTCAAATTGCTAGTGTTGCAGTATCTAATAACTTCAGATGAACATTTCAAACCCTGGGAAAATGGTCTTTATCTGGAATTCCAAAACCCAACATTGTATACATGAACAACTAGAAAAGTGAGTGACACCTTTGCTTTCTGATGGCTTAATGCAGGCCCGTAGCCAGGATTTCGTTTCGGGGGGGGGGCTGAATTTTTTTCAGGGGGGGTTTCGGGGGGGCTGAGTTTATGCATATGGGATATATTGAGTATGGTGATCAGATCATGATATGAATAAACATAACAGTTTAAATAATGCACCAGTAAGGCCTTTTCGCGAACCACCATGAAAATTTCGGGGGGGGCTGAAGCCCTCCCCCCCCCCCCCCCCCGGCTACATGCCTGGCTTAATGTATACAAACTCTGTTTCATGGATGAAAATATTTTCAGGCTATGAATAGGTGTATATGAAACACACATGAATTCTGTATTTCGATTTCGGTCCGATAAATTATTATGTACATACATACATGCAAATACAGGTATTCTGAAATCATCCAAAACTCTTCTGGTCCCAAGTATTTTGAATAAGCAATGCTCAATCTGTATAGCTTAGGTGTCCAAAGAAAAGGAGCAGGTAAAGTTACTAAGGGAATGTGAAACATAAAAAATGTAAGTGTTCTAAGGGTGAATGATTTTCAGTTTCTTATTCTTTGCGGTACTAAAAATATGGGGGTGGAATTATTGCTGGGAAAGAATGCCCTTGTTTTGACCTCCCCTGTAGCTACCACTCTGAACTGAGTCATTTTAAAGGTTAGTAGGTAAATCCAAATGTTCTAATCAGAACTAACAATGGGATTTCAGTCTGTTTGCATCTGTGGACCTCTGTTTATGCAACCATAAAATGAATGCTTGGAGAAGACAAGGATGCTGGGGAAAAAGGAAGAGGGGCAGACCAAGGGCAAGATGGATAGATTGTATTCTTGAAGTGACTGGCTTGACTTTGAAGGAACTGGGGGTGGCCGCGGCCGACAGGGAGCTCCAGCGTGGGATGGTCTATGAGGTCACGAAGAGTCAGAAGTGACTGAACAAATAAACAACAACAATAAAAAACTGAATGCATCAATTACACAATAGTCCCCCAAGTATGCAACTGCATGTGTAAGGGAATACTCATTTATTTATTATTTATGTATTTCTTATGGAGATTTCGGTGCCATCCTTCTCCAGGATGGACTCAAGGCAGCTCACATCATATTAAAAATATACATACCAATAATTTTAAAATATAACTAAACAAGTATTTATGCACTGTCAACAGGACTTCTGCTAAGTCTATAGTATTGAACTCTGGAAGGAAAAAGCAATCCTTTGTTAGGTAAGAAAGTGCTGAGAAAGCTCCATAGAATAAATTGTTCAGTGCTTCCTCCAGAAGCTAAGAAGTGACTGAAATCTTGTTTCTCTCTCTCTCTCTCTCTTTGAAGTCCTCCCTCTGCCCCTCATTCTCTATGACTGAGGATATTGGCGTCCAATGAATACAATGCCCATCTGCTCCTGTGTTCAAAAACACCATAATCCTGTGACTATGACATCACTGATATTTCTTTCTTGTGCTTGGACCTCATATCAACACACAGAGGATTAGGATATGGAGTGGCTTGCGGGGGACAGACCTTAGAAGCAGATGGGCTCTTCAGAAAGAAAGATCCTCTTTTCATGCAAATAGAGCAAAGCTCCGGGACGGAAGAAAACTGGAGAGAAACACTGATTCAGTTACGGCATATAATCTCCAAAGGGGCATCATATTTCCTAAGGCTTGAAGAGAGGTCAGAATATTTCTCACCGGATCAGACATGAGGATAACAATGGGGGATAAAAGGGAAATTTCCAGGCACAAGAATGGATTTAAGCAGATGAAGTACACTCCAGCCTAATGCCAGGGATGGGATAATCTCTTGCTTACACTTTCTCCTGCATTTAAAAGGGGATAAACCTGTTTCTTTCCATCCTGAATATGAAGACTCTGAACGTTTTAACATCTTAAAAATGGAACTGAACTGAGAGTCTTCTGTTCTCCTCCTTGCCTTCATCACAACAATCCATTTGTACTAGTCAGATGCAATGGACCGGTGTTTCTCAACCTTCCTAATGCCTTGACCCCTTAACACAGTTCCTCATGTTGTGGTGACCCCCAACCATGAATTTTTTTTTTTGCTATTTCATAACTGTAATTTTGCCACTGTTATGAACTGTAATGTAATTATCTGATATGCAGGCTGTATTTATTTATTTATTTATTTATTTCAGACATTTATATCCCATCCTTCTCAACCCCAAAGGGGGACTCAGAGCAGCTTACGATCAGCTCTCATTAGATGCCACATAAACAATAGCAATAAAAACACAATTAAAACATTAACTAAACAATAAATTAAATCATTCAATTAAAATCTATCAAATCCAAGACTAAATCCATATCCACATCCAAAGTCAAAGTCCAAGGTCTATGTATTCACTGGACCAAATTTGGAACAAATACCCAATAAGCCCGAATTTGAATACTGGTTGGGTTGGGGGGATTTATTTTGTCACTTGGGAGTTGTAGTTGCTGGGATTCATAGTTCACCTACAATCAAAGAGCATTCTGAACTCCACTAATGATGAAATTGAACTAAACTTGAACCAAACTTGCTGCCTTGAGTCCCCTCTCAGGTCGAGAAAGGTGGGGTAGAAATGAAATAAATAAAACTTGGCACACAAAACTCCCATGACCAACAGAAAATACTGATGGGCATCGACCTTGAGTTTTGGAGTTGTATTTCACCTACATCCTGAGAGGACTGTGGACTCAAACAGTGATGGATCTGGACCAAACTTGGCACAAATATTCAATATGCCCAAATACTGGTGGAATTTGGAGAAAATAGACCTTGCCATTTGGGTGTTGTAGTTGCTGGGATTTATAGTTCACCTACAATCAAAGAGAATTCTGAATTGGGCCGAATTTCCCACACAGAACCCCTATGACCAACAAAAAATACTGTGTTTTCTGATGGTTTTTGGCAACCCCTCTGACACCCCCCTTGTGACCCCCCCCCAGTGGTCCCGACCCCCAGGTTGAGAAATGCTGTGCTAGAGGTTCACAATTGAGCCCCCCGCCCCCCACAACCCAGGGTCCTGAGGTTGAGGAACATTGCAATAGACACTTCTGGTCCCTCCCTAGAAGGGAATGTGCTGTAGCATATTCCCTTCTTAATGCATACCTGTGATGAGAATGATGAAGTGAAAAGAAGTCAAAGCACCAGAAAGTGGGGAAGCAGCCAATGAATTCAACAGTAGAAAACTGAAACATGTATTAAGATCCTGAAAAGATGATTATTAGTTGAAAAGTGTGGCATGTTTCAGTATGTTGATTCGCCATTCAAGACTTAATTCAGTAGGTAGTTTATAGAATGTAATAAATAAATTAATACTACCAAAGCAAGGGAATACAACAACAACTAGCCTGCTATATTGTGAATGATGCAAACCTCTCCATCTCCCCAAACTCCAACTACAGATATATAAATGTCTAGTTGTGGCTATGTTCCATGTAAACCCTGAACATTATTCTCACTTGGTTCTTTGTGCCATGCTATTGGCATGTGCCATCATAATGTGCACATGTGCCAAGCTGTTTTGTTAAACAGAAAGCATCTCTGGATACAGGCCACATCACAACCTACGCCGCTAAATTTGATAGAGCTGGATGGTACCTCTTGTGACCAGCGTCCTATTTCGCCTCTAGGAACAAGAATTCGAATCCTTTGCTTTTTGAGAATTCATTATTCCCTTATTTTACAATATCAGTTAAACCTAGCAGCATTGCTTGGCACTCACTGCGGTTTGGAGACCCAAAGGCTAGCTTGGAAGCAACAGCGGCTTTCTATGAACCAGCCAGTTGGCATACTGAAATGATAGCTAGTCATGGAAACATGGGTGGTTTCTGCTTCACTGCACTCCAGCAAACAAGGGGCTAAATGCAGTGCCTTGATACAGTCGCATCAAGTTGATGGCTCTGACTCCATTCAAGTCTTTAGGAATCAATAGGGAAGGCATTTTCACTTTGTTTGGCTTTTCACACCAATTGCAGGGAAGGGGCCAGCCTTTCTGTTTCAAAGCAGATTGCTCTTCAGTGCCTTGTGCATCTGCTTCCCACTGTCTGGTATGTGAGCACTTTGGAGATTTCCCAAGGATCTTTGGCTCATCAAAGTGGGACTCTCAAATCTGTCACTTGCAAAGCCTGGCTCCTATTGAGTCTATGATGGACACAAATCTAGAAAACAGTTATTTTTTACTCTACTAATCCCCCTGCTAGCATGGCGAATGCCTATGCTGGGCAGAAGATTCTGGAGGTTACGGTAGAAATGTGTAATATTTCCAAACACTAGATGGGCATGGCAGTGCCACAGAACTGAGGAAATTCTACCATTAAGCTGGATCAGAGGGAATTCTGTGCCCTTCGATGTTGTTGAAAATTATTTTGCAGGTAGCTGGGAACTTAGGGCCATAAAATAAAACTAAAGTATCACGCAAATGTGCTTCCTACACTTTATACCTCAGTGAAGTGCTTCTCAGGTTATCTGATCTGAGAGATCAGCACTGTTCTCAATTGTACTGAATCTGGCATTATATTTATACACATTGGGAACCATTGTTTCATTCTTTTCTGAGCCAATGGCTCAGGGATTAACTGGCACTAAGTTCAGGAATAACCACTGAGTAATGTATATTGTTATGAATATTTCAAATAATTAACTGTTATGTTTAAAGAGTTATTTCAGTCATCGTATATTTCAAAATGGAACAGAGATCACTCCTGGACATCAAGGTGACATCCAAGGGCTTCTGGTCCTGAGATAAACCTTAAGGGCTATGCCAATTTAACTCCATGTTGAGCAAAATGCTCCAGAGTTTTGTCAAAACTCTGGAATTGCCCCATACTTTGGGCAAAGTGTGGAAAGCACAAATGGCTGCAAAGTGAACCCATTCAGTGTCCACACAGATCTGTGGACTTGATTCATCCAACACAAATATGCGATAAATCAGATCCATGTCACGCACATCCACCCTTGCTGTGGATATCCAGCACCATCGAAAGGGCCAGGAAAGGTAAGGTGACTCAGGTGATGACCACTGCTAAAACATATATGCCATTGTTAAAATATGAAATGGGGAAGAACAAGTGAAAGATTGCATAGTTAAATGGGCTTACAATATAGGTACACAAATTCTGTTGGAACGATAGAAGGTATGAGCAAAGAGTTTGAGATTTCCTTTGAATAATTAAATGAGATTTTTTTTTATCATTTGATGCTTGACACCTGAAACTCTCTAAGATATATAAATACAACTCTAGTAAATGTTGGAGATGTGAGCACAATGTTGGGCCATTTTATCATATGTGATTGTCTTGCAGAAAGGCCCAGAAATATTGGAGTCAAATATTGAATGAAATTATTACTGTTGAATTCACAAGAGCAGAGTTTTATCAATTGGGAATGCTGAACTACTGGCAGAACCTTAATTCTGCCAAGGGCCATTTGAATATGTATAACATCACTCACAGGCTATGCCTTCATGGGATGGCAGTCCATGATTGTGGGGAAGGCAGCCCCAGCTCCAACATTGTCATGGAAAGATCAGAGGCAGGGTCAGACTGGGCGGGCAGTGGAAGGCAAGGCATGAATCTTACTGGAGAAGATAGAAGGAAGGAGGGAGGTAAGGGTTGATCATGGCTTGTGCCACCCAGCGAATGAAAGAGGGAGAGAGGGAGGGAAGTAGCTGCAGATACCACAAAGCCAGATTAAATGACTTCTCAGGCAATATATGTACTGTAGCATTCCCCATCCCTGTTCTAGAAAGAAAATCTGGAAGTTATCATACAATATATGATAACTGCAGGAAGAAGTGTTTATATTCAGAGATGGAAGGAACTAGTTCAAAGAAATATTTGATCAAGAAAGATTGGGAAACAATGTCAACTGTAAGATTTATGAATTAGAAGAGTATGATCAAATGTAGAAGTGTGGTTATATAATATAATTTAAAGGGAGTCGAATAATAATGATTAAAAACCCTCTGATTGTGAATATGGAATTGGTAGACTTCTGCCCTTGTTTGTTAGTTTAGGCTGTGTGTGTAGATATATGTGTAGGTAGATATGTGTTTTGTTTCTGTGTTTGTGTTTCGATGTAGGGTTGCAATTCATTGTAGTAAAGAGAATGTAGCCGTGTAGTTTTAGCATTATATATTGTAAAATCTAGCTTCTTTGTACCATTATCACTTTATTATATTCCCTTTTTGAAAATCAAAAACTACTTTTGAAAAATAGGGAAATTAAGGTAGCAAGCCAGAAGGGTTGAATCTAGTTCAGCTGGGTCACTGCCCCATCATCAACAAATTTATTTACACACTTACTTATTGTAAATTAAAATTTATACTGCACCAAGCAGTCTATCTGGAAGCTCTCACTTTGGATAGAGAGTTTATCCATCGTTTCATTTGCAAACACTTAAAAGACGGATAATTAATTAGCTGAAATATTCCTTGCTACATAACAACACTCCCAAAAGAGAAGGCCCACCACTTTGATCACAGAAGCTATCTAGTGCAAAACCATTTGATTGTGTCTGTAATTCAGTTGTGACCTTGTGAGTGTGATCCCTTGTGTGTTTACCTGGGAGCAAGTTCACGGAATTTACTTCTGAGTGAACCTATAAGAAAAGATAACAAGGCTATTGTCTCTGTTTCTCAAGCAACTCTGTTTCATATGCACTGGAAAAACACAGTGTGTTTGAGCATGGAAGATGGGGGGGGGGGGTTCCACAGTTTCACATTACAGACTCTTTCATATTTATGAGCTCTAAATAAGTAAATAAATAAATAAGAAAACTGACAAACTGGATGAAGCAAGGTGGAGGAAAAGAATATTTTCTCTCCTCCACTCGCCAGAATCCAGACATGCAAAGATTGGGCTTTTTAAAATGCATGGTTCCTCTTGAAGCTCATTATAGAAAACATGAGGGTGGCATCTTAGGCTGTTGCAATTCGAGCATAGCAGCAAGCCGTGTCAAGCTCAAGCATTGAACGTGGTTTCTTTGAAAGCCTTCATTTGCCTTGGTCGATGTGGGTGACCCAGGAAAAGGAGATGCGTTCTTTTTGATGCCTCGCTTTCAACAGGCAGGCGTCTGCATCACAAGAGCTCCTGTCAAAGGCAAATTCACCACGATGCAGGGAACAATCTGTTTCCTGCAAGCGCAAGTGGGTGTACTACACTGTTATACATTGCTTCTTAACTCCTTTTCTCTCGTGACAGTAAGTGATTCTGATGCCAGAAGGAAATCTATGCAGTGTTGTTGCCCCAAAGAAAGGCAAAGGCAGACAAAACAAGAGTGCCACGTTGTTTATTATCACAGTTCCTTTATTGCAATATATCTGTAAGCCATTTCCAACTTATGGCAACCTGAAGATGAACGAATTACTGGGATTTCTGGGATTAAGAGAGTGTGCATTTTCCTGGGCCACCAAATGGGTTTCCATGGTTCCCAAAGTCATAGTCCAGCATTTGAGCCCCTATGCAATGTGGGCACCATTAGATATATATATACAGAGAGAGAGAGAGAGAGAGAGAGATTTTGCCTGTTTTTCCTCCTCTCACTTCTATATTATTTCTGTCATTTTGATAGTAGCCCCATTTTAGTCAAGGAGAAACTGAGTCTGGGAGGAGCAGTAATAGAATCACATCTGGATCCTTTGTTTATCACAACTAAAGTGGGCTCGTTGCATCAATCTTATTTATTTTTGCATTTACTCTGTTAAAGACCGGTGATGTCTCACCAAACTACAACTCCCAGGATCCCATAGCATTGAGCCATGGCAGTTAAAATGGTGACAAACTTCATTCATTCTACATTGTAGTTGCACGCTTAGTCAGTGTTGTTCAGTTTCCTCATAGATTTGCATTTTTATTCTTAAAAAGCACAAAGATTTATTTCATTTTATGCTATTTTTCCTAACAAATAAACACTTTATCCAAAATTTCTAATTTTTTCTCCAACAAGGGAAACTCTAGCAAGAAGGAGCATCTCCCCAGGTTGGTTTATATTAACCCAGTACATATCAGAAAAAGGCTGGTCCATGAGGTCACGAAGAGTCGAAGACGACTGAACGAATGAACAACAACATCAGAAAAAGGGGGAAGGAAATTTGGAATCAATTCCCCACTTGGTTATGAAATTTTGGGTTTTGAGCACACTTTCTAACATGTGTTTTTCAACTGTTAAAGTGATCCAGTGCCATATTTTCCACTGTACTAGACAACTAGGCATACGAGACGACCCCTAACTTAAAATATAGAGTAAGGGATATACTCGCCATATAAGACCCCTCTTCCAACACAATTCTATTGATTCTGTAATGATGAGTCCCAGAATGCCTCAGCGGGTACGTCCAAGGCATGACACTGCCCGGGGCTGCTGGGAGTCATAATCCGGAGGCGTTTCCTTGAGCCTAGGTGAGCCTGGTGGCCTTTGGATGGCCGATTGGGTGGCCTTGCTTCCTTCCTCTCTCTCCCGGCTGCTTGCAAATAGTGATGTGGGAGGATTTTGAGGGCCTTGAAAGTAGAGCGGAGAAGTAGCTGTGGCGGTGAGACAAGTCCCTTAGCAGTGTGACCTGAGGAGGAGGAGGAGGAGGAGGAGGAGGAGGAGGAGGAGGAGGAGGGAGGCCATGGGGAGGAGGAGTGCCAGGCCCACTGGGCTGCCCCCCACGCTCTCCCCATGCTATACTTGTCAAGGCATATTTCTCCAACTCCTCAGAGAATTCTAGAAGAGCCAGCGAGAGGAAAGAGGAGAGGCATGGAACCCAATCCGCTCCTTGTGCCTAGGTGAACATGGTGGCTTTCGAGAGGCGTTCTGCCAAGCCGACAGTTCAGCCTCACTGAGGGACTCTTCCACTCTATGCCCCGCCTCAGCTGTCAGTGTGGTGGAGGAGGAGAAGGCGTGACCATTTGGTGAGTATATCCACCTCCTCCTCCTCTGCCACACTGACAGCTGTAGCGGGCCTTAAGTGGAAGAGCCCCTTGGTGAGGCTAAAGCCCGGGAGCAGAAGCCAAGCGGTTTCTGCAGTTCTTCCCCATAATTCAAACAACATGAAATATAATAATAATAATAATAATAATAATAATAATAATAATACTCTTTTTAACCCTCCCTCTCTCCCCGAAGGGACTCAAAGCAGTTTCCAAGAACAATAGTGGCAAACATTCAATGCCATGTGCAATCATAAAATTAAAACATTTACACATAAAATTAAAACAAATTAAATGACTTTTACTAAAAGATATAAATCGATCAGTCAGGCATCATTGAGAGTACAATTAGATGGTTAAAATCTGTATAAAAACATAAAAAATACAAAAATATAGCTCTTTGATGTATTAAAAGCTCATTGTCAACTTCGCCCAACCAGATGGAATCAGTGATATCATTCATCCTCCTCTCCATAAACCTTTCTTGAAGGAGAGGAGTGAGAGGGCTGTTCTAAGTTCTTTAGGAAGGGAGTTCCAGAGGGAAGGGGTGACCACGGAGAAGGCCCCCTCTCTCGTTCCCACCAGCCACGCTTGAGACAGGGGTGGGACTGAGAGGAGGGCCACCTCCAATGATGACAGAGTCCAAACAGGTTTGCAGACAGGGATGCCGGTTGTCAAATAGTCTGGACCCAAACCAAAATGTCTCAGAGATTCTTACATGTTTTCTGTAAAAGAATGCAGTTTAAAAAAAATTAAAATACACAGAAAATTGCTTATTTCCCCATAGAATCTTTTGGCAACACTTTGGTTTATTTAAATGCTGTAAAAAAATTTGACTTCTTCTGCAGCACGGAAAAAATGTACCAATGATTTATTTTTCCACGTGGGGATGAAAAATTGAAGAATTTACATCTGTAGCAGAGAAAACATAAGAATAGTTTCTGAGCAGAGAAGGACTGCTACTGAGCTCCAACGTGAATGGATGGTCAAGATTCCTAAGACAAAATCGGATATGACACCATTATTAGTGTATAATCAATCTGGTTTAGTTTCAGGGTAGTTTTTAGCCATTAACGCCGAAGGGGTACTTGGAAAGGTGTCAGCAGCAGCATGTGAGCTAAACTCTTATTTTCCTAGTGACAACGAGTATTGTGACAGGGATGGTTGAAGTTGTCAGTTTCCATTTCACTCACTTCCTCTTTTTCGTCTCTTCAGTTCCATTTGCCCTGAAATTTGAAAAATATTACCAAATGAAAGTGAAATGCATTTGTGGTGCATTGCCTCTGGTTCATGCATTTGGCAAGCAAGTTGGTTAACTATTTACAAAACTTGTTTGTAATAAAAAGTATTTAATATACACATTTTCATGTGAACCTCTTCTTAATATTTTGAATTAGGGTTTTTTTAAAAAAAATTGGAGAACATTCTGGAGAAGTGCAGCTTTCAAAGATAAAAGAGTTTGGATTTATATACTGATTCATAAGTGTGGAACTGGGTATTTATTTATTTATTTACCGTATTTCTATCCCACCCTTCTCAACCCAAGGGTGACTCCAAGCAGCTTACAGCTTGGCACAATTCAATGCCACATCGAAGCATAAACAGAACAAATTATAAATACATTAAACATTAAATCATTAAACATAAAACAATAACATATAAATACAATTAAAACAGGATTTAAAAGAGCAATTAAAACATCCACATATTCTGTAATCAGAGTCCATGAGCCATTACAGTTACAGTCACATTAATTCCCAGCTGTCTATTTCATTGTAGCTAGTCTCCGAACGCCTGATTCCAAAGCCATGATTTTACTTATTTCTGAAGGTCAGGAGGGAGGAGTCTGATCTCACATCACTAGGAAGGGAGTTCCACAGTTGAGGGGCCACCATTGAGAAGGCCCTGTCTCTCATCCCCACCAGCCGCACTTGCGAAGGAAGTGGAACCAAGAGCAGAGCCTCCCCAGAAGATCTTGGTGTCCATCCTGGTTCATAGGGGGAGATGCATTTGGATAGGTAAGCTGGGCCAGAACTGTTTGTGCTTTAAAGGCTAAAGCCAGCACTTTGAATTGTGTTCGGTAGCAAACTGGCAGGCATGTGAGATGACATAGCAGGGGGGCTGTTCTCCCTGTACGCCACTCCAATTAGTAATCTGGCTGCTGCCTGTTGGACTACTTGAAGCTTCCGAACAGTCTTCAAAGGCAGCCCCAAAGAGAAAGTATTGCAGTAGTCTATATGCAATGTAACAAGAGCGTGGACCACCATGGGTTTAATTGTTAACCCAGTGAGCTCTTCTCATTACTTATTTTAAAATATTCAGAATACTACTGATGGGGAAAAATCTCTTCTGGCTTCTATAGATACATCTACACATTAATTAATGTAGTTTGACACCAGTTTCACTCCCATGGTTCAATGTTATGGCATCCTGGGATTTGCAGTTTGGTAAGCCATCAACAGTCTTTGGCACAGATCTTGTAAAACTATAAATCCTAGGATTCCTTAGGATTTGAGCCATGGAAACTTTAGTGGTGCCAAACTACATTAATTCTATCATGTAGATGCAACCTATTTCAATATAGTGGTGAATCCATTTTAATCTTGATTTTCTAGGACCTATTCAGAATGTTGCAGGTGGTCCCTAAATAAATTCACCTCCACGCATAGCTACTTTAAAATCCAAAGTAAAACCTGGATTGGATTTATCACCCCACTGGCATTGGCACCACCAGCTGGCATAGCTAATAAATCATGCATTCACTTCAATAAGCATTAAAACTCCAAGATGCTGTTTCTGTAAGATCCCTGCAATGACTTAACAACAAAGTGGCTGAATACTCTGGCATGTTATATTTTTAAGCATTTCAACTTAACTAATCTTCACGTAAATCTCAGAAAAAGAAAAGTTATGATAAACCACAACAGGTGACTGATGTTATCAAAGCAAAAGATTTTGAAGCTGGGGAAACAAGCCGGATCAGAGAGTCAAGCGAAAAGATTTGACATAAAGGATTTTCTCCCTTTTCATTCATGAATTTACAAGTGCGGCACAATCATTTTATTGCCTTTCCACTTCTGTACTACAGGTTGAGCATCCCTTATCCAGAATCCCAACATCTGAAAATTGCCAAAATCCAGAATTGTCCACATGGGTAGATAAGAGAGTGGCACCTTTGCTTTCGAATGGTTCAATGTACACAAACTTTATATTTTTAAATAATAATAATAATAATAATAACTTCAATCAATGTGCATAAGCTATAAATGAAACTTGCATGAATAAGGTGTTTAGATTAGGATGTACAAATATGCAAATACAGATATTCCAAAATCGGACAAAAATCCAAAATCCAAATTACTTCTGGTCCTAAGCATTTTGGATAGTCAACCTGTATTACACACAGTCCTTTCTACCCAAGCATCTTCCTTATTTCATATTAAAATAAGAAAATCTTTTTGTTGCAAAAGTTAAAGCAAAGTACAATGAATACGGTTGTTGAGATCCTTGAAGCTGAAGCTGGCGCTTCCAGGGTCCCTATTAAATACCCTACATTTCCCCAGATAGCCATATGCTTCACCCATTAACACAATTATTTTATAGTTTCCCTTCTTTGATATGGTTCATTTGCCATTCATTTTTTTAAAGTAAGAACCTGAAGTCAAGATGCAATGATTTTTGGATCCTACCCTTTTGTCCCATTCAGTACTGGAATGAGATCCCTAAGCAATTGAATTCAGCCATTGGATCAAAAAGCTTCCCTGTCAGTGATAAAAGGGGTTCTTTTTTCTCTCTCTCTCATAAAATAATAGACTAATCCAGTTTTCACTAATCTCAAAATAATTTCAAATAAACCACCAGCCAGCCACAGGCAGTACACGTGATCAGCAATATTGTGAGTTATGATGTGAAACTAAGGATACAAATTTCTATAAATATTGTTTCATTGGGGAACATTTGAGGGTCTTTTTCTCTCCCTGTTGTGAGAAAATTCCCTAAAGCCAGTTTTTGACAACTAGTCAGAGCTTGGTTCTTGCCTGATTTTACTGTTTTCCATCAAGGATATCTTCACACAGCCTCTGGGAACATGCCATTTTGTCGGCAGTCATGCAGGGTGCCTTGTGATGCCCTGAGTGCCCTCCTTCCTTCCCCCATCACCTGGTGAGGATGGGACAAGGCACATATGAGCTACCCAAAAATACACTTTCCTCTCTCTGGTAACAGAGGAATAATCTTGTGACACTTCCCCTCTACTTCAGGAGGAATGAGGGCAGGGCCAAGCCAGTGTCATCTGATGACGTTTGGCAAGCCCCATCCAAAAGGGGGCTATTTAAACACCAATGTGATGAGGTTGCAAGTCAACTTTGACTTTGGGCCACCTTATGAATGAGAAACCTCCAAGAGCCTACTGCTCTGCTTAGGTCTTGCAAACTGGACAGTTGTGGCTTTCTAGATTAAACCAATCACCTATTGTGCACTATCCCTCTATTTCCTACTGCATTCAATTCTCCCCAAGTATTATTGTCTTTTCTAATGATTCTAGCCATCTCATCATAAGTCCAAAATATGATTATCTCCCTCCTTCTCCCTAGTCATGTAGATTTCTCTGCTGATGTCAGCACATAGAATTGAAGATGACCATCTCCCAGAGATTTATAGTAGTGACAGTGACAGAGAAGGGAAGTTGATAGTTCAAATTAGTTTGCTCCCAACTGGACCATGTACATTGCACCTGGCTGTTGTCATGAGTTGGACATGGAGTGTGTAGACACCTCTGACGCCTACAGGGTCAGCCTCAGGTATTTCTGTTCTTGGCTAGTCTCCAAAAACTTGGCCAGTGTAGACAAGCTTGAGGCCATCTAAGAGTCCATCCACAAAACGTGGGCACTTTTTCCTGAGGCATCCAAATGATGCTTTGGGTAAAAGGGAATTGATTCAGGACAAAGCAGGAAAATCCTGCTTTGTCCCGAATTAATTTTACATCTGGAAAGACCCAGAACTTTCATAAGATCCATGTGTTTCCAGGTGTGGGCCCAATCCACACAGCTGTCTGAGGATTTCTGATCTCTTGGAGACCGGAAAACACAAGGCAGTACCCATCCCCTCCCAAAAAATCCCAGAAAGGCCTTTAAAAAATAAAATTACTTACCCAACCACAATTAAAGTGGTGCCAGTGCTCTCCTAGCACATCATTCTACATGCCAGAAGAGCTCTGGCACCACTATAATCGCAGCCTGGTAAGTAATTTATTTTTAAGACTTTTTTTTGGGGGGGGGGGTTTCAATTGGTCTCTGGGTACCCTGCCAGAAGGTCCAGGAAAGCATGGGTTTTGTGGGGAGGTGTGTGGATGTTAACCCATGCCCAATCAAGTTTCTTAATGTCATGTGTAGAACCAGTCTAAGAGCTCATCTACATCTACACTAACATCCAAGGCCAGTCCAGAGAAGTAATACTTTGGCCCAAGAGGCAGCTATATTATCCATCCCTGTCCTGCAGCACTGGTAGGATGGAACCCATGACACCAGGACAGCTGAAATTGGTTCAGCCCCATTGGACCGTAACGTTACCTTTTCTGTCCCCATTGCCATTGTCAGATATCTGAACAGCTCCAGGAGAGATCCTTGCTATTGCCAGATGACTTTGCTAATATCAGGGAGAAGTAGAATGGAAGATCTCTGGAGTTCCATATAAACAGCAGATATGTTGAGATTAGAGCTGTTCATGCTGTTCACGCTTACCCTGAGTTTTGCCAAACCTCTAGAGCATTCCCCAACTTTGCATAACATGAGGTAGAACCATAATGACCCATTATTCTTGTACTACAAAGCAGAAGTCCCTGGATATTATTTGGACATCCAGGTTCAATTTCTAGTCCAATGCAAGTCATAGGGCCAATGTAGTCAACCCTTAAGTGGCATACCTGAACAGCAAAGCAAGAACAGGAGAGTCAAAAGCGCAATCACTATCAAAAGTGACAGAAGTCTATGTCCTTAACAGAAGAGTAGGCACCTGCATGAGGCAGAAGTATATAAAAGCTTTGAGATAAATGTTTAGCGCCTCTGAGTATTTCCAGTGAGTGGTTTGACAGGGAAAATATAGCCTTGAAAGCTTTTGATGTATGATTTGTTTCCAAGAGCGAGCGAGCGTGCTCAAAGGCCATCTCCTCCAAAATCCCTTTTTGTGGGCTGTGAAGAGAGGCCCACTTCTGCCACAATATCATCACCTTTCTATTGAACCCATCATTTTGGAGCACAGGCTAATCTGGATGTGTGGAGATTATACGTCACTCCCTTCACATCCTGATGAGAAGAAAATAGATAGATAGATATACAAGACCATTGCATTGCTAAGTAGGGTGTGGGATTGATCTCCAAAGGCCTCGGCTGTGCTTCAGCAAATGAACCTTGAATAGAAAAGGTGGAAAACGATGTCACAAAGGAACATATGATTAAAATGTGTGTGCTTTAATGCTTTTCTCGCTTATGCACAAATGCACATATCACCAGACAGAGCCTTTGAGTGCTGCATTGAAACAACACAGTATTGATGCTATCCTCTTATTTCTAATTTCCCCTTCAGTGCGCCACCACATTTTCTATGCATAGACTACAACATTTGTGTTTTTACAGAATTTGAGATCCTCCATTGGGGTTGTGTACCATGCATCTCTGCATGGAGAGCTTTACACTAATTGTGAAAGAGGTATAATGAACAGCAACATTGTACAATGGGCATTCACATGTATACTGGCTGTGGATATACATTTGTAAGTACATCATATATACACTGCTGTACAATAGTGCCACATGCAAACCACAATCTTGAATTGAATGAAGACCTTGTGTATTTAATAAAAATCTCCAGCTACATCTATAGTGGACCTTATCTATGCATACGATGCCTATGGCAACCTGGCCTCAAATTTCTTT
Organism: Anolis sagrei ordinatus; assembly: GCF_025583915.1. Lineage (NCBI taxonomy): Eukaryota > Metazoa > Chordata > Lepidosauria > Squamata > Anolidae > Anolis > Anolis sagrei. Next base: position 17,492,831 of record NW_026845477.1, on the reverse strand, counting down.
AAGCCTTCAGTTTTAGTTTAACAGTTCCTGAATAGTGCCACAACCTGTCTTCACAACCGTTGTCAAAACCACATTAGTTTATTGCTTCCACATCTCCAACAGCTCCTGATTGCATTATCGGCTCAATCAAGGTGCCACATTACTCATAGGGTGCATCTATCATCAGCATCATCAGCATCACCATCATCATCATGTTTATGTTTATTTCTCCTGCTTTTTCTCTCCAGAAAGGAGACTTAAAGTGACTCACAATATAAGCATTTTAAAATAATTTAAAATCCAAAAATATAGAAATGTTAAAATAGAATTCTGTCTTTGGTGTTAATTAAAATTGAACAGTTAAAATACTTAAAACTGATTAAAAACATACAGAAAAGCCTACCTGAGAGATATAATCCCGGCAGCAAGGAGGGGGCCATTCTGGAAAGAAGGGAGTTCCAAAGTCAAGGGGCATTTGCCACCAAGAAGGAAGACCCACTCTCTCATTGCCACCAACTGACCTTAAGATGGAGGTAGGACTGAGAGAAGTGCCTCTCCTGAAGCTCTCAGGGCCCAGGCAGGTTTGTACAAGGAGATGTGGTCAGCCAAATAGCCTGGACCTGAGCCTGTAGAATTAATGCAGTTTGACATTGTTCCCACCAACTGAGCTTAAGATGGAGGTGGGATTGAGAGAAGTGCCTCTCCAGAAGATCTCAGGGCTTGGGCAGGTTCGTACAAGGAGATGCGGTCAGCCAAATAGCCTGGAGCTAAACCTGTAGAATTAGTGCAATTTGACACCATTTTAACTGCCATGGTTCAATGCTACAGAATCCTGGGATTTGGAGTTTGTTGAAGTAGTCTTTGGCTAAAGAACTTGTAAAGGTACAACCTCCATGATCCCATAACACTGAGCCATGACAGTTCAAGTGGTATCAAACTGCATTAGTTCTACATCCAGACATGGCTGGGAACATGGGTGATAAGAACAGAGATGGGCATTTCACACTTTAAAATGATGTAAAATATTCCTTTTCCAAAACATCCCAGATAGTGGAAATAATATGGGGAAAAAATCCATCCCAAATTGCCTCAGAGCAGATATGGATGGAAAGCAGGCCACTCCTTTCCTATTGAAAGTACTTTCAAACAAGGCTGCTGCTTTTAGATATTTTCAGGGATCTGCTAGTTGTAGGCAAAAGGCAGCTTTGACTCCAGATTTTCCTTCCATCTAGCCCTTTGTTATTTGCTATCAAGTTAGCTCCAAGTTATGATGACCCTATAAATGAGAGACCTCCAAGAGCTCCAGTCATCAACAACATCGATCACATCCTGCAAACTCATCACTTCGTTGATTGAATCAATCCATCCGTAACATAGTCCTCCTCTATTCCTACTGTGTTCCACTTTACTGAGCATTATTTTCTTTTCAGTGAGTGGTGTCATCTCATAATATGTCCAGAATACAATCTTAGTTTAGTCATGCTGGCTTCTAGTGAGAATTCCAGCTTGATTTCTTCTTGGACCCATTTATCTGTCTTTTTGGCAGTAAATGTTGTCTGCAGACATAGTAATACAAAACTACCCAGAGTATATTGACATTAAGTTACAGTATGCTCTTGCTAAATGGTGGAGGAGAAATAGCAAGTGGTTCAAATAATGTCTCAAACATCACACGTCTCCCTCACACTTGCTTGTGGGTGCTGAACTCATATCAAGGTGGACAAAAGGAAAAGGTATGTTGCAAAACCGCATACAAATATTGCCTTTTAAATTAACTAAAATGATGTCAACTTATTGCTTTTCAAAAATCAGAAAAAAATAAATCTCTTCTTACAATTTGCAACTAACTATTTTGGACCTTTGAATGATCAACATAACAAATTACTTTGGAAAGTAACATTCCAAGATCTGTCTCAGTCCTTCTTCTGAAAATCTTGTCTGCCTCCTAGTGGAAGAGGAACAGGAAAATGGATGATAGCACCCCCTCTATTCTGCCTTGGTTAGACCACACCTGAATCACACTGTGTCCAATTCTGGGCACCACAATTGAAGAGAGATGTTGACAAGCTGGAATGTGTCCACAGGAATTTGACTAAAATGATATGGGATCTGTAGAACAAGCCCTATGAGGAGTGGCTTAAAGAGCTGGGCATGTTTAGCCTGCCGAAGAGAAGGCTGAGAGGAGACATGATGAGGGCCATGTATAAATATGTGAGGCCAGGGAAGTCACAGGGAGGAGGGAGCAAGCTTGTTTTCTGCTGCCCTGGAGACAAGGATGCGGAACAATGGCTTCAAACTACAGGAAAGGGGATTCCACCTGAACATGAGGAAGAACTTCCTAACTTTGAGAGCTTTTTGGCAGTGGAACTCTCTGCCTCGGAGTGTGGTGGAGGCTCCTTCTTTAGAGGCTTTAAAACAGAGGCTGGATGGCCATCTGTTGGGGGTGCTTTGAATATGATTTTCCTGCTTCTTTGCAGGGAGTTGAACTAGATGGCCCACAGGTCTCTTCCAACTCTATGATTCTATGATTCTATAATAAGATGGCATCACAACAGACATTACTGTGCTCATGCCGGGAAATAGACTTGACATTATACAAAGTTGCAATTATTTGGTTTGCCTCACCATGGACATAGCACCTAGTGCCACACTTGTCTTGTAGATTAGTTTTAGCACAAGAAGAGTATTTGGAAAGAACACCTGTTTTAATACAGATTGTATGCAGATAAACTCATCTGCTAACTAGTCTGGGTTTTTTCATTAAAAAGAAGAAGAAGAAGAGAAGCCATGGAATAAACAAATGGGTCCTGCCTACATTGGGGGGCAAATTATGGCCTTTTACTTGATTGCAAACCAGCTTTCTCCAGTTCCATATCCCAACACCAAAGGAAGAAAAAACTTGGAACTTGGAACCAGATAACTAGACTATGGACTTTATTACACAGAGGTGGCAAATCAACATAGAAGCCTTTGCTGGTAGTTCCTACCACACCCCACTGTGTGATATCCAATGCCATTCCACCATCACCCCATAACAAAGCCATGCCTAAGCTAATGAAAGGGGAGGGGGACTTGTCAATAGCCCCTGATAGTGTCGCAACCTACATGGTGCGATAATCCTTGGAGCTTGAGTGGCATCAGGCCACTGATGTCAGGCAGCTGGATTGCCCTTCCCTCCCAAACTTCACTTCATGATAAAAAAAAATCTTTTAAACTCCTTTAGTGCTTTTTAAAATATTAAAGGGAAAACGGAACAGCACAGCAAAGGGTAAAGGGCAGCCATAGGACCTTGACTGCCAAGGTGTTTAACTTGCACAAAGCCAGCAGTAGTGTAATGATGAGAGTCAACATGCTAGTAAGTTGTTGCTCTTCTTGGTCATGGGAATGCCGCAGGAAGGCAGCTTCATGTAGCAAAGTCCTACAGCAGTGACTTCTCATCCTACCCTCTATAGGCAATTATCTCCAGACACCTTCCAAAGTAAACAAGCTCTCCGCTCTCTGCCAAGGAAAGGGGATGATGTCAGTTTCGCCAGAGTATCTTGTTGGTGCTGCTAAGTGAGACAGGAGATGTGCAATTCCTATGATAATAAGGGTTTCTTTCTCAGACCTACATTTTGTAAGAATAACATTCTTTGGCAAGCACTGCTTTAATGAGCTGGTTCCTGGGCTTGTTAAAGTTGAGACTCTCTAAACTGCTGAGTGTTCCTGATAGTTATGAGAGACAAAGATTGTCGAAGGGATTCAGAGGCTGAGACTCCAAGACCTGGATCTTGGAGATGCATTCCAGTTCATCTGTATTCTGCATTCCACTAAAAAATACCAGGGTGCTGAGGAGCAGATTCGTGGTACTTTGTACAATAATTCTCTTCCCTGAAACAATTTTCCCCCAAGCTCTTCAGCTTATCAGCAAAATTAAGCATTGCAGAAAAATAATAGAACAATTTGGTTGCTGTTTCTCCAGGTTTCCAGTAATAAAGATTACTAATGCTTCATTTTGGGGGTATTGAGTAGCTCATTTCTACTTTTTTCTCTCATTACTCTGACAACCCATTTAATTTGAAGAGTCCAGGTTCCGTCTTAATTTTATTAGTGTTTGGCCCTCTTCCAGCACATCTTAATCAACATGCTTGTTATTTGTGCTGGCTGTTAATGGTAAGCCAGTTATTATACAGATAATAAAGTAAATTGCAACTAAAAAGGGGAAACTGTGATATCACCAAACACCCACAGCAAAAGCTTTTTCCTTCAGTGTCATTAGATCATTTGTATCTCATACTCATTTAGAGGCACAAATGCTCGTATGCTTTGCTCTTGGTTAAGGTGGAATTAATCCAAAGAACCGATGTGCCATAGCTTCAATGCAGAAAAATAAGAATTAGATGCCAAGGAAACTGCAATTCTGAAGTTCAAAGAATACATTAGGGAATATGACAAAATAATACCTGTTAAGAGTGTAATATGAAAATGTGTGTGTGCCATTAAGGGACCTCTCAATTTAAGGCAATCTCATGAATTTCATAGGGTTTTCTTAGGCAAGGAATACTCAGAGATGGTTTTACCAGGTCCATTCTCTGAAATCCAACATGACTCCCATATCTGTGGGGATATACTCATGAACTTACTGTGGAACAGGGAATCAGGGATAATAGTAAACCCTATTGAAAGGAATGACTGCTGCTAGAAGTTACCATAGAGTAGGGTTGTGCATTTGGGGTAAACCTTGGTGTGCTTCCAAAAGTAATGAAAGTAATGAAAGAACAGGTGAGACTATGGGAAATGGTTCTGCGCACAACACTACCATAGAGCAACCTTGGAGAATGCAGAAAATTGCTGGAGATAGCATCACTGCACTTTAACTATTGCTTTACTGTTTTTGTAAGATATATTGTATCCAATGGTGGGAGAAAGGTTTAATAACTTTTTTGTCATGCCAGAAGTGACTTGAGAAACTGCAAGTCGCTTCTGGCATGAGAGGATTGGCCATTTGAAGGGATATTGCCCAGGGGGCGTCCGGATGTTTTGCCATCTTGTGGGAGGCTTCTCTCATGACCTCACATGGGAAGCTGGGGCGTACAGACAGGAGCTCACCCCTTCTCGAGGATTCAAACCGCCAACCCTCAGGTCAACAGTTCAGCAATTCAGCCAGCACAAGGGTTTAACCCATTGCACCACTGCGGCTCCAATAACAAATTATTAATATTTTTTTTTTGTTGCAGAGTTTCATTGAAAAATTCAGATAAATTCACATTCCTGTAGGTAACTGAGCTGAGGTTGCTGTAAGGGTTTCAAAATTAGTAGAAAAACATAAAAAAATTCTCTATCATTCCTTCCACTCTATGTTTTGTTGACTAGGTATTTTCTACTTAAAATGGTTGTGAATTGAAAGCTTCTAACTTGGAAAGGTTACTTTTTTAGTTTGCAACTTCCAGAATACTCCAGCTAACATAAGCAGTGGGTAAATTTTGGAAGTTATAGTCCAGAAAAAATTGTCATATTGATAATGTATACTTAACTTAGAGCCATTCCTTAAACACTATATAATTATAGCACTATGATTCCACATCAGATTGCCATGGCAACTGTCGGGATCCAGACGCCTTTAAAGAGCCAGACACAGAGATAAAGTCCAAACAAAGTTTATTAAGGCAACAAAAAAGACTCAGGGACACTTACTTCAGTGTCCCTGGCCAAAACAAAAGGTTTCAAGCAGTTTGCAAGGCAAAAACTTAACTTGGCAAATAATCTGGATTAAACTGGCATATAATCTGGGATAAACTGAAAGTTGAGTAAAACGCTCCAAAGTCACAGAGTTCAAGGTATGCAAGTAAACAAGTTGGAAGAACACAAAACCGTAGTCCAAAAACAGCCCGAAGTCAAAGATATTAGAGTCCAAAAAGCAGTGTCGTTGTCCAGGCAGTCCAAGGTCAAGAAGAGGGGAAGTCAGCACTTACAGGAATCCAAAGCCAGTCGATACACTGAGAAAGCAGCAACCTGTAGTTCCAGGACCCAACAAGAGAAACGGCAGCGACAAAGACCCAGGCACAAATCCAACACTTTGCCTCCTGCAAAGTCCCATTACTCCAGTGCCTACATTTATCTTACAACTCATTATCTGTTGATGAGCTGTCCTCCACCCTTTCCTCATCGCTATCAGCTGCTCTAGCCTCCACAGCTGATCGCCAACGCCCCTCTCGCCAGCTTTTCCATCTCTTATCAAGACTTAGGTCTCCCCATGTATCACCAGATTGCCAGTCCCCAGAAAACCCTTCAAAGGTATTGCTGGACGTAGGTTGTGTATACACATCTCTAACTTCCTACACACGAGTCCAATCCAACCCATCCTCCTCGTCACTACTCCCAAACCCATCACTCCCAGTGAAACCCATAAAATATTCTTCTTCAGTTGGAGTAGTAAGTATATCACGGATCCATTTCCTCTGACGCTCTTCATCAGACTCCTGCTCCTGAGTAATCCGTTTTACACCCCTGCTTTCATCTCCTTCCTCCTCCATTTCTCCTTCTGAGAAACCCTCAAATGAGTCATCATCTGTAGGAGACATGAATATCTCCCTTACTCTCTTTCTTTGTTGCTCCTCATCCAAACTTTGAGCACCTCTCTTCCCTCCTCTACTACTCCTATCATCAGTGGTAATGTTACTAGGAGACTCAACTACAACAGCAACTTTCTGCAGAATCTTTGGATTTGTTGTTTACGGAGGAGTTATATTGTCACAACTCTAACTCTACATCTCAACTTACTTTACTAGTCATCAGTTCCATGAGAAAAAAAGCTCAATTCTGATAGCAACTGGAGCACAAGTAAATGATATTTCCATCAGGTTGGGAAGGAGGTTGAGCCAGGAGAGACTACTTAGTTAAGTATAATTAAATATACCTAATTAAGTGTCTGAATGACCAATACTTTTCTAGCTGAATCAGCTTGCCAGGTTTAATTTTTATCATTATTGAAAATCCTCCTCATAACCACCAAATGTTGACATTTGTCATCCATCAGTACATAATTGCCCAAATATACCACACTGTGCAAGCATAAATGCCACACTATGGATGTTACTCTGACATATGTCATTTCCACTCACTGATGTGATCACCTTATGTGACCTCCAAAAAGAACAAATTCACAACTTTCCCTAAATCATAGCTTATTGTCTGTGTAATCTCATTTGAGGCTGCCGGTAGAAATAAACCATGAGTCAGTTGTAGCAGGAAAAATATTAATACAGAAATGCTGAGTACAAGAAACTGGGATAATGCAATATCAGTGAAACCTGCTGCACATGGGGAACAATTGCACTAAATGGATCACATCAGACATTTTTAAAAAATCTTCAGAACAGCGAACAGAACTTTTGGAGATGGGAAAAAAGAACATTGTAAAAATACAACCCTATATGACTTTCTTCCTTGTCTTTATGTCGAAGTTTGTTTGTTTGTTTTTTCCCCTGGCTGAGATCTTTCAGAATGTGTTGGATGAGAAATCTAAATGCACACACAAAAATGGCAAGCAAATAAATAAGCCAACAAATCAATAAGCGTTTGGATAGTTTGAGGAATAAAGGATGAAAATGCCTGATTAAATTCACACTACTACCATTTCTGTACTATTTTCAAGTGACTAGCTATAGTTACTCTCAATTCAAGGAAAATGAGAAGACTCCTGCCAGGCTGATGGAGGGTATTAAAAGAAAGCAGCCCAGTTTCAAAGCAATTTGGCTTGGTGATTACACCATTTGTGCTGCTGCCAGGCCTCTCCTGTTTCCACCCCCTCCCGCCCTTCCTCCTGCTTTGCGTTTGCAGAAAACAAATTTTCCAAATGACATTAATTAGAGTTTTCCTTAATAACAAATGTGCAAAATCAGCCAACACGCAAATCCTGGGTCATGAACTCTATTCTTCACGTGCTGGAAAGAACGGCGGCCAATAAACAGCATTCAAATGGAAATGTTTGCCGTCCCGGATCTTAATTGGCTGAATCCATCTAGAAGGGAATGGGGATTCTTGTACTATCAAGATGGCTCCTCTTTGGGTTTCAATGGGGAACTTCTAACAGATGTCATTAAGGGGTGGGCATGGGGGATGAAATTAAAAGGATTTTGCAAAGAGGCTAATCTCCTTCTGTGTATGCATACATGCAAAAGGCTGGCACGCTCCCTCCTGCTGTTTGGAAGCCTTTTGACCAACACAGGCATGGGCCACAGGTGGCAACTTTGCTAGACATCTTTAAGCTGCCCAAAAAGAATTCCTGGTGAGATCCTTTGTGCAAATATGTGTTCTTAAAGGACAAGTAACAGTTGTTTCATCTTATGTTGAGGGCCGGTCCTGCCCTACTTGATGACAGCAGGTGCATATCATTCATTTGTTGAACAGGACCTGGGCCCAGTTCTGTTCAACATCTTTATTAATGACTTAGATGAAGGGTTAGAAGGCATGATCATCAAGTTTGCAGATGACACCAAATTGGGAGGGATAGCCAATACTCCAGAAGACAGGAGCAGAATTCAAAACGATCTTGACAGATTAGAGAGATGGGCCAAAACTAACAAGATGAAGTTCAACAGGGACAAATGCAAGATACTCCACTTAGGCAGAAAAAATAAAATGCACAGATACAGAATGGGGGACACATGGCTTGAGAGAGGTACATGTGAAAAAGATCTTGGAGTCCTCATGGACAACAAGTTAAGCATGACCCAATAATGTGATGGGTGGCAAATTGGCCTGCATCAATAGGAGTCTAGTGTCTAGATCCAGGGAAGTCATGCTACCCCTCTATTCTGCCTTGGTTAGACCACACCTGGGGTACTGTGTCCAATTCCGGGCACCACAGTTGAATGGAGATGTTGACAAGCTGGAATGTGTCCAGAGGAGGGCAACTAAAATGATCAAGGGTCTGGAGAACAAGCCCTATGAGGAGCTTAAAGAGCTGGGCATGTTTTGCCTGAAGAAGAGAAGGCTGAGAGGAGACATGATAGCCATGTATAAATATGTGAGAGGAAGTCATAGGGAGGAGGGAGCAAGCTTGTTTTCTGCTGCCCTGGAGACTAGGACGCGGAACACTGGCTTCAAACTACAAGAAAGGAGATTCCATCTGAACATTAGGAAGAACTTCCTGACTGTGAGAGCTGTTCGCAGTGGTACTCTCTGCCCCAGAGTGTGGTGTATGCTCCTTCTTTGGAGGCTGGATGGCCATCTATTGGGGTGCTTTGAATGCAATTTTCTGCTTCTTGTCAGGGGGTTAGACTGGATGGCCCATAAGGTCTCTTCCAATTCTATGATTCTATGATTTCCAACCTTCTCTTTATCATAGAATCAGAGAGCATGGATCCATGTATCCTTTAGTCCAGTTTCCAATTAATCTCCATAGTGTCCAACTGTCCCAATTTGGCAGGGTCAAACCTAAATAATCCTCTGTCATCTCAATTTTTCAAGTTTTTAAAATGTACTGGTTTTTCTTTCTCCTCCCTCTTTGCCCCTTCATCATCCTTAAGTTGGGGCAAAATGCAAAAATAGCTTGCACACAGTTACCATAATTCATCCAGAGGAAGCAGAAATGAGAAGGCAGTTTTGACCTTTCCAGTCAGCTCAGGCAAAAACAAATTGTCACACCCTGTCCTGGCTTGTCTGTTCTTCATTAATAACATTCATCCTCTTGACCATATGCTGATATTTCTTGGCCACCCAGGTTTTCCTCTGTAACATGTTTTCCTCTCTGACATATCGGAGGCACAAAACCTAGCAAGGAGACTATATCAGTTCAAAGCTTTTACTTTGCTTCTGATGAAAAAGGGATTCTTTCTTTTGCAGTGATGCTATCTTTTTTGTAACACCTGTAGTAGTTTCCAGTATCCTTGATCTTTCCGGCTACTGAGAACATAGGTATGGTTTTCCTATCATCTTTCCCTCTTCAGATATCATTAATCTCTTTTTAGCGAGTCAGGAATTGCTTGGATATGTTTTCCTCCCCTCTGTGCAATCTTCATTGCTTTTGCATGTCGGCAATTCTAAGGCTTAGCAGAACAGTGCCTCGTCAGTGATCTTTTTCAATAAACAGAAAAGTATGATTGCTGATTTTGGTTTAGTGTCCCTCTGAGAGAATAAAGAAAACAAAACAAAAAACATTGGTCCTGCCTTCCAGCTGTATCGTTTCATTGCCAGCTCGGACTGACATTTCCTCCACCTCAACTGTCCTGCTTGTTTTTGACCTTCGGGCTAATTGCATAATCACCAGACATTTGGACCCAATGGCCAGAATTCACGATCAAAGCAAAGCATTTCAGGTTACTTTCCCCAGGCATTCCTCCTTTGTGCTAAAGAATTATGTAGCCACCTGTAGAAGACACATTATGTCTTTAAAGGGCAAGTTGTAAATAATAATAATAATTTAGCAATCCTCAGTCATACACAGCAAGCAGAAGTCTTTATGGTGGACCTCATCCGCTGCAAATACTACATGCACAGCAGAGTGAGGAAATTGCCTTTCTTAGAGTTTGAGTCAGAGAAGACTCTCTAAGAAGAGGTGTTCCTACATGCCACATATTTTACTGCAAACAGGAGACATGGACGTGACCACCATAATGTGCTCTACATGGGGGTGCCCTTGAAGATGACTCAGAAGCTATAGATGGCATAAAAGATAACATCAAGATTGCTGATTAGAATATGCAGACATCATGTAATGCCAGTCCTGAAATAATTGCTCTGGCTGCCAATACCCTTCCAGCCTGAACTCAAGGTGCTTGTGATAACTTTTAAGGCTCTGGTTTGAGACCTTGATATATCAGGGAGCTCCTTTCACACTATAGGTGCCTGCCTGAGGATTCAAGGTCTAAATAGGACCAACACTGGATATATTTGTGCATCAAGAAAAGAGCATAGATCTGTATTAAAGTATCTGGGCATTGCAATTTACCTAATATGTTTTAACTTGGTAGTCTTGATTTACGTTTACCCTGAGATCTTCTGATATAAGATGGGATGAAAAGTATTTTAATGGATGAATGAATGATACTCCAATTTTAATATTGAATTGAGGGACTTTTGCTGGTCCAAAAATAGTGGGTTGCCACAGAAATTATTATTTTGCATACACTCCTTGATACATGCCTAGAATCATAGAATCATAGAGTTGGATGAGACCTCGTGGGTCATCCAGTCCAACCCCATTCTGCCAAGAAGCAGGAAAATTGCATTCAAAGTACCCCCAACAGATGGCCATCCAGCTTCTGCTTAAAAGCCTCCAAAGAAGGAGCCTCCACCACACTCCGAAGCAGAGATTTCCACTGCTGAACAGCTCTCACAGTCAGGAAGTTCTTCCTAATGTTCAGGTGGAATCTCCTTTCCTGTAGTTTGAAGTCATTGTTCTGTGTCCTAGTCTCCAGGGCAGCAGAAAATAAACTTTCTCCCTCCTCCCTATGACTTCCCTTCACATATGGCCCTCATCATATCTCCTCTCAGCCTTCTCTGCTTCAGGCTAAACATGCCCAGCTCTTTAAGCTGCTCCTCATAGAGTTTGTTCTAGGTTTCTCCCTTGCTACATGACCTCCCACAATCCTCTTCTCATTCCCAAAAGTGATGGCAAACTTTAATACAAACCACAATTAGAAGGTGAGGCACACCTACCAGCCTGAGTCTTTCATTTACCAAACTCTGGTCCTGAAGCAAGAACTAGATTCATCCAAAAGTTAGAAATCTTATTCTTAGCCCTTTAGCCAATTCTATGATGTCTAGCCTCAGGACTTTATTGCATGAAGATAGCAAACCAAAATAGAATCGGGAGCCTCACTGTTGGTGATAGTTTGTATTGCATAATGCCGTGACAGACCCACCCCTACTATTGAAGGGCAAAACCCATCAGCAGTTCATGATTGTGTGACAATGCTGCAAATTATTTGTGTGATGACCCCCAGCTACTTCTGTGCCAGCATGTCACCACAGAAGTTATGTAAATGGGTCAGATTGTCTGCTTTTCCCACTGTCTCCTTCCAGCAATTAATGATTTCTCAACCTGGGGGTCGGGACCCTTGAGGTTCACAAGGGGGACTTCAGAGGGGTCACCAAAGACATATTTCTGATAGTCTTAGGAACCCCCTTGGCAGCGAAGGCTGAAGATCTCTTCTCTCCCTTTAAAGTCATTCAAGTCATTGAATCTGAAACCACATAGGTTGTCTTTCAGAGGACCTCTGGCTTCTTTGTATAGTGTGACACTGAATGATTTTAAATGAGCTTTAAAATCATGAGTCTCAAAGCAAAACCCTGAATTTTTCCAAAATGGTTTTGATGCCTGGCTTAAACAGTGGTGCAAATGTGTCCAAATGGATGGTGACTATGTTGAATGGTAGTTTTGTGTAGAGAACAGTTCAGGCTATGATCTGTGGCAACTTCTGCTGTTATATATTAATTTATAACTTTTTTTACACAGGAGGCCAAACTTTTTGACCCTCCCTCGTACATCCTGCATATCAGATATTTACATTACGATTCATAACAGTAGCAAAATTACAGTATGAAGTAGCAACAAAAATAATTTTATGGTTAGGGATCACCACAATATGGGGAACTGTATTAAGGGGTCATAGCATTAGGAAGGTTGAGAAACATGGGTCTAGAGGGTGAGTTTTTGCTATGTAGTCAATTGGAGTATTTTTTTTTCACTTTCATCCCTTCTCATTCTAAGCTTTTGGGGAATGCTTTTGCAGTGGTCTCTTGGACCAGGATTAGGGCTCTTCCAAACATTTTAAAAATCACTCAGTTTGATACCTTCTTAACGGTCATGACTCCGTCCTCTGCAATTCTGGGATCTGTAGTTTGATCATATATTTAGAATTCATTCATAGACTTCTTTGAGCTGCGGTATTAAAATTTTCAGGCAAAGGATTCTAAGTACCACAGAGAATGACAAACCCCGGGTTACTAGAGGATGAAGCCAGGGCACCTAAAGTGATATCTAACTGTTATAATTCTGTATTTTTGGAATGGAATGGAAACAACAATTTTTCTAAGCAGGAAATAGCATTTTCTGAAGGGAAAATAGTATATCTACACAGAAATAAAATTTGTCTGTGTAGAAAAAGCTGTTTCTTGGCCAAAGATGCTCTAATTGGGGACTTATTCTTCATGAATAAGTCACATGCTTGGTATGAGAACCATAGAATCATAGAGTTGGACGAGACCTGAAGCAACAGAACTGTGAAAAGTGAGCAAAGTTATACCCATAACTAGAAGTAAGCTTTGGGCTTATTATTATTACTTTTGGTCATGTCAGGAGCAACCTGAGAAACTGCAAGTCGCTTCTGGTGTGAGAGAATTGGTCATCTGCAAGGACGTTGCCCAGGAGACGCCCGATGATTTGATGTTTTATCATCCTTGTGGGAGGCTTCTCTCATGTCCCCGCATGAGGAGCTGGAGCTGATAGAGGGAGCTCATCCGCCTCTCCCCGGATTTGAACCTGCGACCTGTCGGTCTTCAGTCCTGCCGGCACAGGGGTTTCAACCACTGCGCCACTTTGGGATGCAAAAGCATCACTGTTGTGTGATGCTTCAAGGTGCAGTAACAACTGTTGCCATGCCAGTAAGTTTCCATCATGTGTTTGGCAGAGGATTGTGATATCATGCAATAAAGTCCTCAGTCACTATTCTCTCTTTTCTCTATGGTTTCATGGTGAATATGGATTCTCCCATAGTCAAATTGGTTCCAACCGTAGACAACAAATGTCCGTTTGCATTCAGCCCACTTTTAGTGGCATGCTCACAGGTATGTCCTTGCCACGACCATTGAGAAATAGCAGCCTTACTGACAAAATGCAAGGTTGCGCAAAGAAGAATGAATCAGAGGGCTATGACAAATGGTCTATGACAAAGATACAGAAAGGAAACAGAATGTAAAGTGCAAAATCAGATCTCTCAGGATTTCTGCTGAGGAGGAGACACACACAGGGAGAGCTGTTTTTACTCCTTTGCGATTTATACCTTAATTTGGCCTGATAATGTCTACGTTTGTCTATATACAGTTATTAGCTTCTCCAGGAGAAAGTGGGAAAGGTGGGTGTGGAGCCGGGGGAAAGAAAAGGGAAAGGAAGAAGAGAGCAAAGACATTTTGAAAGCTCCCAGGAATGACTCTGTTCTTTATTCTTTCTTTTCCTCACCAAGCATAATATTTATGACATAATTGTAAAGAATAATTACTCCAAATCATATTGCATCTCTCAGCAGGACCGGTATGCCTGTCTGAAGTTACAGCCATACCAAAAAAATCTCCCTTGGGTATGCATTTATAAAATGGCAATTCATCTCCTATTGGATAATCTGACACAAATACCAACACAGAGAGATATGTTTTATATCTACATTTGAAGAACTCTGTGTGTGGCATTGTTTTGTTTTGGGGTTTTTTAAAATTTGGATCAAAGTCATATTGAACAATTTTGTACTAGGGAGTTCTGATGTGCAATCATCCATAAAAGAGATAGCATTGTCTGATAGTTATCTCAATGTTAAACCTGTTTCTGGGTATATTTGACCTGCTGATTCCAAAAATGGCATCAAGTTTTCCGCTATCGGCTTTAGTCTGTGACATACAGAATAGTTTTCCACTATCAGCTTATGTCTGAATATACAGAATATATACCATATACCAGTCTTCACTCTGCTTGTCCATAAATGTTTAATGTAGTGTTTAAATTAATATCTTTTAAGCATGAAAGAAATATATTAGACATTAAAAGAAATGTGTAAAGGTAAAGGTATAGGTAAAGCTTTTCCCTGGTATTCAAGTCCAACTCTGGAGGATGGCGCTCATCTCCATTTCTAAGCTGAAGAGCCAGCATTGTCCATATTTATTTATTCATTTATTATTTTATTTAGAGCATTTGTATCCCATCCTTCTCAACCCCCGAAGGGGGACTCAAGACGGCTTACAATTGGCAGTCATTAGATGCCGACAAAGAAACAGTTAGAGCACAATTAACATAAACAAGTCAACAGCAATTTAAAAATATATTAAAAAGCAATAAAATACATTTAAAATATTGCCCCTTAAATATTAACACAACCGAGTCTGAGTCCGCAAATCCAAATCATAGTCTGAAGTTCCAATCCAAGGTCTCTTAATTGACTATTCTCATGAGTCATTACAGTTGTTGCTCGGCCTGCTGCACGAATGCTTGGTCCCAAAGCCAAGACTTGAGTTTGTTCCTGAAGGAGAGAAGGGAAGGTCTCAACCTGATTTGACTGGGGAGTGCATTCCACAGACGGGGGGCCACCACTGAGAAGGCCCTGACACTCGTCCCCACCAATCACGCTTGCGAGGGTGGCGGGATCGAGAGCAGGGTCTCCCCCAATGATTGTAAACTCTGAGGAGGGTCATAGAGGAATATATTTATTTATTTATTTATTTATTTATTTATTTATTTATTTATTTGCTACATTTGTATACCACCCCTCTTAGCCCGCAAGCGACTCGAGGTGGTTCACAAAGCAAACAATTCAATGTCAACAACATCATAAAAACATAAAACATTAAAAAGCATTAACACATCAAGTAAAAAAAAAACCCAAATCATTTCATCTCCTAGATAAAAACATAATCTGATCTCATAGTCCAATTATTCCATAATCCTGTCTAATTACACTGCCTTTTCAAATGCCTGCTCGAATAGCTAGGTTTTGACTTTTTTTCGGAAAGTCAAAAGGGAGGGGGCTTCAGAAAAATAAAGTGGATTTTATAGGTCAAGACCAGCACTTTGACACCTCCAAGGTCACGTGGCTAGAGTGACTGAGTGGAACGCCATTACCATCCTGCAGAAGCGGTACCTATTGATCTACTTACATTTACGTGTTTTCAAACTACTAGGTTGGCTGATGCTGGGTCTTGCAGAGGAAACTCACCCCACTCCCCGGATTTGAACCACCAGCCTTTTGGTTAGCAAGTTCAGCAATGCAGTGGTTTAACCCACTGTGCCACTGGGGGCCCCCAAAAGAAATGTGTAGTACATTAAAATTTTCATAACAAAAACACAGATTTATTATACTAACTTTCTAAATATTCAACACACCATATCTAAGAAACTAGAACTACAGTGTTCCCTCGCTGCTTTGCGGTTCACTTTCTGCAGACTCGCTGTTTCATGGGGAAGAAGGAGTGGAAAAGGAAGAAGAGAAGGAGGGCTTGCTTCCTTTTCAAAGGTTCGGAGTTGTGCAAGCTGAAGGCATCAGAAGATCGCAATGGGAAGGAGGAGGAGGGCTTGCTTCCTTTCCTTCCTTCCCTATGTGAGCAAGGAAGGAGGAAGGGAGGGGGAAAGGGGAGCACCCCTACTTCATGAATTTTCTGGTCCTGGAATGTAACACCCGCAATAAGTGAGGGAAAACTGTGATGTAGTCGATTGAATGCAATTTTCTGAATGAGTACCCAAAACAGTTCTAAAAACCAAGACATCAAGAAAAAATGTTTTTTGTAATTCATAGAATCATAGAATCAAAGAGTTGGAAGAGACCTCATGGGCCATCCAGTCTAACCCCATTCTGCCAAGAAGCAGGAATATTGCATTCAAATCACCCCTGACAGATGGCCATCCAGCCTCTGTTTAAAAGCTTCCAAAGAAGGAGCCTCCACCACACTCCGGGCAGAGAGTTCCACTGCTGAACGGCTCTCACAGTCAGGAAGTTCTTCCTCATGTTCAGATGGAATCTCCTCTCTTGTAGTTTGAAGCCATTGTTCCGTGTCCTAGTCTCCAGGGAAGCAGAAAACAAGCTTGCTCCCTCCTCCCTGTGACTTCCTCTCACATATTTATACATGGCTATCATATCTCCTCTCAGCCTCCATTCATATCTCCATATCATATCTCCATTCCAGCATCTCCACCTCATGGGTGCCAATAAAGTTTTGTCACTGCACTTTGACTTGCATTTTCATATTTTTTTTCAATATATTAATAAGGCATGTTTGTCAAAAATGAACACAAGGAAATACATTTCCACACTCAAGCACCACAATTATTATTTGAGAGTCTCAGACATTATGGCCAATGCGATGAACCTCCAACAGACCCCAACCAGGCCCCCTTTTTGAATAGACTTGGAGGATGCAAATGAATAAAGCTTCCCAGATTGCTTCCTTTGTTTTTAATTGCTATAGATTGCCATTTACACATTATTAGGAAATTAATAAGACCTGTTGTTGGTCAATAGGATCTGATTAAATAATTCAGTAGCAACTCTGTAGCCCCCTCCTCCCCACCCAGTGCAATTTGTTAGGCATGTCCATAGATTCAAGGGTGCATTTTTTAAAGAGTTGATTAATGATCTGGCTTTTAACTGATTTCATTTTAATAAATATGCATATCATCAGGGTCTCAAAGTGTGTGACTGTTGGTGTATTGGAAAGGAGTCCAAGATGTAACTAAAATGGGATGAAGAAAAGCATTGCATGTTGCTTATAAAATGGGGGGAAATTGTGCCCTCCAATTCCAAAATCAATCCTATGCAGCACTGTTTCCCTCCCATACACATTTAAACTATAGAACACACGTTTTAGTTGATCCCCACTCCTAATATGTGACTGATTTTAAGTATCTTTCACATGTTAAGCTTTGTTTTATTTTGTGATTTGATAGTTTATTGTTTAATTTTGTAAATTAGTTTTCTGGGCACACATTAGGTAAGGGAATGGCATAAAAAGCATTTAAACACAGAGAACGAGTGGTTATTATTTTGGCTCTGAAAAGCTTACAATGTACATTTGAATGGAGTGGGTTGAGGGATCCACTTCATCCGGGAAAGAAGTGACTAGTGGAGTGCCACAGAGTACGGTCCTGGGCCCAGTACTGTTCCGCATATTTATTATTAATGATTTGGATGAAGGTTTAGAGGGAAAGCTTATCAAGTTTGCAGATGACACCACATTGGGAGGGATAGCTAATACTCCAGAGGACAAGATCAGAATTCAAAGTGACCTTAACAGATTGCAGAGCTGAGCCAATACTAACAAAATGAATTTCGGCAAGGACAAATGCAAGATGCTCCACTTAGCCAGGAAAAATATGAAATGCAGAGATACAGAATGGGTGATGCCTGGCTCAGCAACCATCCATGTGAGAAAGGTCTTGGAGTCATTGTGAACAAAAAGTTAAGCATGAATTTCTTTGATCTGTTGACCGTAATAAATTATTCCTATATGAGCAACAACCAACAGTGTGATGCAACAACTAAAGAAGCCAATGGAATTTTGGGCTGCATCAAAAGGAGTATAATTTCTAGATCAAGATCAGCTTTGGTTAGACCTCACCTGGAATACTGTGTCCAATTCTGGGCACCACAGTTTAAAAGAAACATTGACAAGCTGGAAGGTGTCCGAAGGAAAGCTGCTAAAATGATCAAAGGTCTGGAGAATAGGCCCTATGAAGAGCATCTTAAAGAACTGGTTGTGTTTAGTCTAAAGAAGAGAAGGTTGAGAGAAGACATGATAGTCATGTATAAATATGTGAAAGGATGTCATAAGGAAGAGGGATCAAGCTTGTTTTCCACTGCCCTGGAAACTGGAACTCTGAGCAATAAGATCAAATTACAGGAAAGGAAATTCCACCTGAACATTAGGAAGAACTTTCTGACTGTACCAGCTGTTCAGCAGTGGAACTCTCTGCCTCGGAGACCAGTGGAAGCACCTTCCTTGGAAGCTTTTAAACAGAGGTTGGATGGCCATTTATCAGGGCTACTTTGATTGTGCTTTTCCTGCATAGCAGGTGGTTGGAAAGATGGTCCATGTGGTCTCTTCCAACTCTATTATTCTATGATTCTATGATGTGCATGCAGAAAGCCCCAGGTTTCTATCCCTAGCAACTCTTGTTAAAGGCAAAATTTGGAAACATTACCCTCTTGGATTATAGCTTCCAGAGTCCCACAGACAGCATGATCACTGATTTAAAAAAAACTTAAGAGAGCTGTTGCCAGTCAGAAAAAGGAGTTGTGAACTAGATGGACTAAGGTCTATAAGTCAGCTTCATTTGTTTAGGAATTGGTATGGAGATTTTAGCCTATTATTAATGTGTACTGTAGGTTTTGAAATAAAAGAACAAGAATAAGATGGTTAAGTGTGCTTCCAGTAGCTCCCTGGTGTATCATATGTTGACAACCTTTTTGACATATTTATACAGAAATGTAAGTTGTTGTGGGTGTGTTTTGACATGTGGTTGTTTTCTGGAGCTTACCATTGTCACATAGGTTGAAATGGATCCAATTAGGCACACTTCTCACTGTCCAAGGTCTATGGAGGCAGACTTCAGCTTCTTCATTAGAAAATAAGCTCTTTTTGTTGCAAGTAAAGAGGAATCAATGTTTGTAGAAAGTGATTTGAATTCCCACGAAATGACGAGACCAGACACATAAGTATGGAGAAATAAAGGGCCATTTATTGACTTATTTAAACTATAGGCAACTAAGTAACTTGTGGGGGAAACAACGCGACATGGGTTATGGCATATGGCCAGGTATCGTTATCTGACTACCTGCTCAGCCAACCTCTGGGCAAAACACCTGACCTAGGGGACACTCCATAGTGATGGCTTGCTATCCCTATCCCTAATTTAGCTTACATCTTTGGCCTTCTGAGTTTTTTAAAAAAAATGCAATTAACATTCTAGTTATTTTTAATTTATAAAACTCAGTCTAAGAGTAGAAAACTACTGCCAGTCAGAGCAGCATCCACTTGCTTTGTTTCTACAACATCTGGTGCTAAATTGCATACCCCACCCAAAATTGGCTGTACATTGCATGAGAGAATTGGCTGGAAAAAGTGGATGACTGTGCAGGTACAGCTGTACCAGGAGCTCCAATTTTGTTTGCTTTGCATTTAATGTTTGTTATAGTCCTAAGTTTCAGGGACTCTGCAGATAGGTGGCTTCTTTTGGCTGCAATCATAGGACAAGCCACCTGTCAATTATAGTTAGGTTCCCTGGTCTTGCCCCCTTTTTGGGTTTTTGGAGGGAATAGGAGCCTTTTTGAGTTCAGTCCACACAGAGAAGCTTTCCATGCAGGACATAATACCAAGAGCTCCTGTAGAAAGCTTCGTCTTCTACAGCTTGGCCGGGGAGAAAGGTCCCGTAGCTTGGCCGAGGATTATACAGCCTTACAGCTCCTTTGCTGAGGACTTCAGCCAGCCATCACCGAAACCTGAACTCCTTTTTCCTCTGGAAGTCTACAAAGCTCTGCTTGGTAAGGGTCTCTCGCGGAAGCCAGAAGCAGTTGGTACCGGGTGTAGGGGCTCCATGCCAACAGAGGCAAAGAAAGACTGCCCAGATTAGAAGTTAAGGATTTCCCCATTAGTTAAAATACCAGTCATGAAGATAGTGCCTGTTCCCTGTGGACAAGATTGAAAGAGCCAATAGACTGTTAAGAAAGCCTTAAAGTACCTGTTTGTTTTCATTAATAAAGAACTTTGTTGAACCTTTAAGCAATCTAAAGACTCTGTTTTAAGGAAATCCAAGGGCCTTTAATCTGAGGCAGCCCCGGCGTCCCGTTGGGCACACAGAATTTATGTCCTGTCTACAGTTTTATGCACAGGCCCAGCGTGTGACAGCACAATGACGATTTGGAGACACATGGGGTACAAAGGCCACATAGAAACCTCTCAGTATGTTCTGAGTCCATTGAGCTCAAAATATTCACTGGTACTTTCTAATGGCCAATCATGTGCAAAATAGCCATGCTGTGCCATAAAGTTACCACTAGTTTGACGGACATCTATATTTACCCTCTGATTTTTCAATATCTTGGGGAGGTTTTAATGCAAACTGGTTGTCACTGTCCATCAGCCGTCCAAACCGCACACACTGAGGCATCTCAGCTGTCATGTACACATTGGTCTATCAAAGCATACTTGCATCAGTGTTGTCACTTAGAGATATTAACTCTCGCTGAATGTTCTGTTTGAGATGTAGCAACAGAGGAGTTGCCATATCATATCACTTCACTGACCTATTTAAGATCCCCCTCCCACCCTCCACCCCATCTTGCTTGAAAAGGATGTGCTGGTGGCTTTTTTTATATGTGTGTATGCTATTTCTAGTTTTGCAAACACAGCAAACGTCAGGGGGAAATGTGTGAGAAAGTGCAAAAACTGGACAAAGTGTTAGGAAGGAATCTCTCTTCCTGCTAACTTCATAGAGCCTACTGGTCAAACTGCGGATATTGGCATGCCGCCAACTTTAAATGCATTTTCAATATGTAACAGGGATACTATTGAAATCATTCCGGGAGCCTGTTCTAACAATAGCATGGTGCTTGGCCATGAATGTTAAACTACCTATCATGCCACCTGATTGATGCGCACTCTGGCAGGTTTCCTGGGAGGCAAGGCTAGCTTTCCCTGAGGTGCCAAATAATGCAATAGCTCCCTTCGAGAGAAAGAAAAAAGAACAGATTAGGCTTTTGTTATCAAATGAACAATAGGAGAAGGAGGGGGAGAAAGGGAGAAAAGAAGAAAGGAGATGTACTATTATGACGCTGCGGGATCATCAAATGTGGTTTTTACAAGACTGAAGTACAAGGTTATTTAATGATCAATTAAGGAGTGATATTAGAGCTTGAGAGAGCCATCGTGGTGTAGTGAATTAAGTGTTGGACTAGGACACCAGAGACCAGGTTTCAAATGTCCATTCAGCCATGGAAACCACTGGATAAGCTTCGGTAAATCACACCCTCTCAGTTTCTGTGGAAGGCATTGGCAAATATCATCTTGATGGGATATTCTAAATTTCCTGAAAGCCATAACAATTTAATTTTTTTCCAGTGGTTTTACTTGGTTTTGCCTTTTTTTTTTTTTTGTAAAAGTGACTGCAATTCCATATGGGCCTAGTGGGGCATAATCACTTGTACTTCTGCCTCCTTTCTGTCTATATCCCCATGCATGTACACAACTGACCTGTCAATGCTGATGCCTGACTTCATCACCAGCGATAAGTTTCCGGGTTCAATTCAAAATGCAGATGATTACCTATAAAGCCCTATACGTTTCGGGTCCAATCTATCTTTGAGAACACATCTCCTTCTGAGAACTGATCTGCTGGGGAGGCCCTTCTTTCGGTCCCACCACCGCCTCAAGCACAGTTGGTGAGGACGAGAGAGAGGGCCTTCTCAGTGGTGGCTCTCTGGCTCTGGAATACCCTCCCTAAAGAAATTAGATTAGCCCCCTCTCTTCAGGACTTCTATGTGAGTCTAAAAACATTGCTCTTCAGACAGGCCTTTGATCCTGAGTAATCCATGGCCGATGTGATGAATCATTGATAGTATTGGCCCACACTTTGATTGATTGTTACAGAAAGCCAGCCTGCAGATTCCACTGAATTTTAGGAATTTTATCATTTTCAAATTTTTATAATTTTATTAATGAGATTTTTATGTGCTGTTGATTATACTTAGGTCATTGTATTTATATTTATGTATTGTTATCTGCATGGGACACTTGGAGTGCTCCTGTGAGCCACCCCGAGTCCCTTTGGGGAGATGATGGTGGGGTACAAGTAAAGATTATTATTAGTCAATTAATCTCAATCAAGGAAGATAACACTATGTAACAGAGGGGAGAAGACAACCAATGATTCTCTGTGCAGTAGTGGTGACCCTTTGGAGCGCCTTTCTACCTGCCACTGTGCAGCCAGTTACCAAACCACACATAGATGCAGCTGGTGAGGACACTCCCTATAGTACAGTGGTAGAAAGTCGCCAACAGTTTTTCATTCAATCTTTGGGTCCTTAGAAGTCTACACAAGGAGAAATGGAATACCTCCTTCCATAATTACTTTAAAACCCCATACTCAGGTGTAATAGAAAGTTATGCCTTTGTATCTCACTAATATTATTCTGTACTTTTGTATATTTCTTCCATTCATTGTGACATCTAGAAAGAGTTAAGTAAGATATTGTTAAGGCTCTAGATCTAAAGGGTTTGGGGAAGGGAAAATTGTTGTGGGGCACTTAGGGGCCAAAAATGAAGAAAAAATGATAGGCAAATGTCATGGCACCTACCATAACCACTAGTGCTAACATGGAAGAAGATGCGGCCAAATGCAGCTTGTGATCTGTGTGGATCCCACCCCAATCTACACAAAAGGGGCAGCATAATTTGTCCATTAACTACTCACTAGTAAACATGTTGCTCTAACATGCTTGAATAAACCAATTAATTCATGAACTCTTGACCGAGCCTCATGTAGTTCTATCTATTCAAGTGGAATCAAAAGGAACCGGTGGCTACCGTAATTGTCCAAAGGAGGGCAATTCAGTGCTTTAGTTGCTGCCAAGCAACAGCACGAGCCTAGAACCTGTGGGCAACATGCCCACTCCCACGTCCAGCCCTAGAATATGGATTCATCTTCCCAGAGTCTGTGAAATCATCTGCCAGAGCCAGAAGTGCAACCTACCAAGCGTGCTGTTCTGTTAATGAGATGAATGCAGGAGGCAAGAGCTCCTCATATTTATTCCACCCTTAGGTCTTCATATTGAAGATGTTGCTTACTCTTGTTCCAGGACAGCCATTCTGTTTATCTATTCCTCTCAGACTGCAGGAATATATTGAATAAATTCATGTCCACCTCACCTATTCCTAGGATGGTGAAATTTGACCAATTTGAAGGACGTCTTTGAGGGGACTCTTTTAGTGATGAGAGAAACCAGACAAGAGTGTGGGGCCAAAAAATTAGCATGTATGTTTTAGTATAAAGCATAAAGAGATTTCTAATAACTTCTAGTAAGGAAGCTTTAGTAAGTAAGCTTTAGTAGAGGCATCCCAATCTCTTACAATAGAGGAGAGAGTGTTCTCATACAAAAGCAATCAGCAAATTATGATACAATAAGAAAGAGTGTGAGGATAACTCAGGAAGATCTGCTGTCCCCACTATATACACATACACTGTGCCATATTATTCAGAGAGCATTTACTGTTGCTTTTATTTTACACATCATAGTAACCATAGCAACATTATCAACACAAATCAGTCACTCATTTGACAGCCAAGAGACTAATGGTTTTTTGTGCGTACATCCATTTCCTTCTTTATAGTAGTGATAACTTAGTGCATCGGACCTGTGAAGTGGTCAGAAATATAAAAAGCTTGGGAAAAATAACTACTCATATCTGTTGCTTTTTTATATAAAAAAAAGAATAACAACACAACATTGTTATCCCTGTTGAGTTTTTAGGACAAGACAAGCTGCACCCAAATTAATTATGGATGCTCACTTCAAAATGTTTTGACAGCTTTCAGTTTTACATTTATTTGCAATTGGCAGTGGAAGAGGGGGCATTTTCTCTAAACAGACATATATTGCAGAGCTAGAGGGAGAAAGCTCTTCTATATTTTCTTTCAATGTCTGAGATCTTGCTGCAAAGAAATGGAGTGTAACTTTATGCTCAGAGAGTTCTATGTTGGTTGCACAACACCACCTTGTTAGTGAACTGCAACACTGCACATGGATATGCAGGCAAGCATGCATGTGCCTCTGCACATTTCAAAATATTGAAATGCTCAATACATAATGAGCAAGTCACATTCAGTGCCCACCCATGTACAGTGCATATGTGCAATATAAATGCATAATATGCAGCCAATGGTTGCTATGTGTGCAGTTCCGCTCCCACAAACCTGAACCAAGGGACTCTCCACACCAACGAAGTTGGTGGGGAGAGCGATTTGCCCCACCCCCTGAAGGAAGAGGGGGGAGGTTCCATTTTTAACCTCCTGGAAGAGGGGCGGGGGCTGGCTTACCACGTGAGCCAGCCCCAGCCCTTCAGTCTTGTCAGACTTTTCGCCCGCCACTCCCGCCCATTGACAGTATATTTGGTTGCCCGTTGGAGCCGGGTAGGAATTTTTTGCCTCTCATGTTCTGGGGGGTTTTTTCGCCTACCCTATACTGTTATTAGGGGCTAGATGGAGTGGTTTGGTTTAACTAGGCCAGCATAAATAGTTCAGGAAAACACTGACATGGAGGTATACACATGGCACCCATTAATGGTGGGGGGCACTGTATAACAAACACTCACCTAGAAGTCAACAAATGGGTGAGGGGACATCAATTGGCCCAGTAAAGAGAGGAGCTGATATCAAGAATCGAATACAGGCTTCTCCAGATTTTACCTTCAGGTTGCCCGGTTGGGGATCCAGGGCACACAGACATCACACATTAAGTAGCTGGGGACGCTGCCTCAGCTTGCCACCAAGTTCCTTGACACTTAGTTTAGTTCAGGTAAAGTTAAATAGGTAACATTCAATAAAAGTTGCCCAATTTGAATCCATACATTTGTTGTCTGTCTCGTTATTTCAGGGGTTAAGGGGCAAATATAGCTTCAGAAGAAGGCCCCAATAGGCCTCTGGAACCAATGTTGGCTTCAGTTTCCCCAAAGCTAGTTCCAACATTGTTGTTAAGTTGACTTATGGTGGCCCCATGATTTTGTTAATTCGTTTTTTTTTTGTTTTTTTGTTTTTTTTTTTTTTTTTTTTTTTTTTTTTTTTTTTTTTTTTTTTTTTTTTTTTTTTTTTTTTTTTTTTATTTTTTTTTTTTTTTTTTCTTTATGTATCTTTAGTTTTTTTTTTTTTTTTTTTTTTTTTTTTTTTTTTTTTTTTTTTTTTTTTTTTTTTTTTTTTTTTTTTTGTTTTTTTTTTTTTTTTTTTTTTTTTTTTTTTTTTTTTTTTTTTTTTTTTTTTTTTTTTTTTTTTTTTTTTTTTTTTTTTTTTTTTGTTTTTTTTTTTTTTTTTTTTTTTTTTTTTTTTTTTTTTTTTTTTTTTTTTTTTTTTTTATTTTTTTTTTCCAACATTGTTGTTAAGTTGACTTATGGTGGCCCCATGAATGAGAAATCTCCAAGTCACCTTGCCATAAAGACTCCTGCTAAGAACTGCAAACTCAAGGCAATGGCTTCCTTGATTGCAGTGTGCTCTTCCTCTTTTCCTACTTCTACCTTACCAAGCATTGTTGTCTTTTCTAGCCATGTATGATAGTCTCGGTTTAGTCATCTTGGCTTCTAGGAAGAGCTTATGTTTGATTTGCTCTAGGACCAATGTCTTTGTTTTTTTAGCAGTTGATGGTATCCATAGAACCATTCTCCAGCACCACATCTCAGATGTGTGTTAATTTTCTTCTTATCAGATTTCCTCACTGTTCAGCTTTCACAGCCATATGTAGAAATGCAAAATACAATGGCATTGACATTCCCACCTTTAAATTTCAACCATACTGTATGACTTTACACTGCATGATCTTGCCAAATTCCTTCATAAGCTGTCTTTTCAAGTTGTAGCCTTCTGATTTCTTGACTGCAGTGTCCATTCTGATTAATGACTGAGCCAAGATGTGAACTATTTCATCTCCTTTATAGTTATGGAAATCATATGTGGTCATTCTTGTTGTGTTCTTGATGTTCACCTGTAAACATGTCTTTGCATTTTCTTCCTTGACTTTGTTTAGCAGGTAGTGTAGCAAGCAACCTGAAACATATTCAGTAATACACTGGCTTTGAGGACAATAGCTCCATCTGCACTGCCATATAATGCATTTGGAAACTAATTTATATGGCAGTATAGATGGGGCTAACTACTCCTTGATGAGTGAAATATGCTCACACATAAGCACATTTTTTGCCGTCGCGCCTGGGGGCTCAATAAAGGAGGGATGGACGTGGCATCTTTCCCCCAGGGGATTGCTTCTTGCCCTCCTATAGGAAACTGGAACTCCCAAAAACCCAAAACGCTGTAAATAGCTCAAAATAAGTTTTATTTATCACAAAGTCATTTCTTCAAAGCAATGAGCTGGAAAACTTTAGAGGGGTGAAGAAAAACATACGTTACAGTCTCAATTAGTCCTGGGTCCAAGGGGTTTGAAGCTGAGAAGCCTCACCAAGTTTCCTCTTCCTCAATGGCTGTGAATGCCGGAGCAAACCACAACCCCAGTTCAGATGGCCTATGTTTTGAAGATTCAGGATCTTCCTTTGGTGCCAAAAGAACCGGCTTGAAGGCGCCTGGGTCTCCTCAATAATTGTCCAGGACGATCTGGACATAAAGCATGAGTCCCAGGGGTAAAAAACCTCAGAACTGGTGCTAAGAGGTAACTTAAATCAGGGTCCTTTAGAGTCAGGTCTCTTACTCACATCCATCTGGTACGAACTCTGAAGGCAGAATGAAGAAGAAAAAGGAAGTTCTCCCCTCTTGCAGGAAGAGGTGGAGCCAAACAGTACTGATTGACAGCTACAAGCAACCAATCCATACAACTATACATAAGCAGTGTAAAAAAAGGGGCAGGATTAAGCATGATACAACAGTTTAAATCTTACAACTAACAGTTCTATACATAGGTGGTGCCACTCGCGCCGTCACACACTTATTGCTGCATTCTGAAGTTTCTAATATTTATCCAAAGGCTGTTCCATGAAGAACGTGCCACAGTATGATCTCAGTGCAACCAAAGATGGTTTGTTGTGGCAAGATTGTATGAATGGGCTCAAGCTTCAAAATCCCAACATACTGTTGCTATTAGTTCTCTCCTCTTCTTTCTTTCCCGGCCTGAGATTTATGGACCTCGGACTAATGTGTGCCTGTAGACCAACCCTTCAATAGCTAATTATTTCTCTCTTTCTGTCTTTTTTATGCTCAGTATCTTTAAAAAGAACATGTCAAAAAGAAAATATATGATTAATTTTTGATCATTTGAAACCCAATATTTACCAGCACAATCAAACCCAGCTTTTCAGATAAAATCAGAGAAAGTTCAAACAGATCTAAATAAGATGTAAGCCTCAAATATTTTATTTAATGACTGCAAAGGAAGAAACTTCTGCAAAGGTCATGTACACATTTATTATGATGTCACTTGTCTCTTTTTCTCTGAACATTAATAATATAGTTCACCGTGAAATTTTCCATTAATATTTGATTACATTTAACCCACGTATATTATGATGGGATATTTTTGTCTCCCAAAGCCAAGATTTGTTTTTCAAAATTCACTTACAATACAAATACTATTTGGCTTTGTCATCTGAGCTGTTTCCTACACAAGAAAATATTGTTTTTGATTCAAAACAAACATGTGCCAACTTCGTGAAGAATAAGTCCCCAATTAGAGTATCTTTTGCCCAAGAAACAACTTGTTCTACACGGACAAAAATATTTCTGGGTAGATATACTATTTTCTCTTCAGAAAATGCTATTTCCTGCTTAGAAAAATATTTGTTTCCATTCCATTCTAACAATGCACAGTTATAACAGTTAGATATCACTTTAGATGCCCTGCCTCCATTCTTTAGTACCATGGAATATGTAGTTTTCTGTGGTGCTTAGAATCCTTTGCCTGAAAACTCTAATGCTGCAGTTCAAAGAACTCCATGAAGGAATTCTAAATATTTGATCAAACTACAGATCCCAGAATTCCAGAAGATGGAGTCATGACCATTAAGAAGGTCTCAAACTGAGTGATTTTTAAAACTTTTGGAAGAGCCCTAATCCTGATCCAAGACACTGCTGCAAAAGCATTCCCCAAAATAGAATGAGAAGGGATGAAAGTGAAAATAATGCTCCAATTGATTACACAGCAAAAACCCACCCTCTAGACCCGCGATTCTCAACTTTCCTAATGCTGCAACCATTTAATATAACTCCCCATGTTGTGGTGACCCCCAACCATAAAATTATTTTTGTTGCTACTTCATAATTGTAATTTTGCTACTGTTATAAATCATAATGTAAATATCTGATATACACGATGTATTTTCATTCACTGGACCAAATTTGGCCCACAGATACCCAATAAGCCCAAATTTGAATACTGGTGGGGTTGGTGGAATTGATTTTGACATTTGGAAGTTGTAGTTGCTGGGATTTATAATTAACCTACAATCAAAGAGCATTCTGAACTCCACCAATGATGGAATTGAACCAAACTTGGCACACAGAACTCCCATGACCAACAGAAAATACTGGAAGGGTTTGTAGTGTAGTTCACCTACATCCAGAAAGCACGATGTACTCAAACAATGATGGATCTGGTCCAAATTTGGCACAAATACCCAATATGCCCAAATGTGAACACTGGTGGACTTTGGGGAAAATAGGCCTTGACATTTGGGAGTTGTAATTACTGGGATTTCGAGTTCACCTACAATTAAACAGAATTCTGAACCCCGCCAACAATAGAATTTGGCCAAACTTACACAGAACACCCCTGCCTTGAAGAGACTCACTGGCGCAAGCATCTCTCCTGCCTCACACACTCTCCCTCACCCGAACATGCGCACCATGCACCGAGGACACCTGCTCTCCCCTCCACACTTGAAGTCTCAGAAACAGGCCTCCCCTTGGCTGAGAAGCCAGTTAATCACAACAGAGGAGGGCTTTTGGTGGGAGGATTTGCTGTCTGTTACCAAAAAGGAAGAGAAGGACAGGAGTAGAGATCTTCAGCCTTCTCTGCCAAAGTGGTTACTAAGGCCATCAGAAATACATGTTTTCTGGTGGTCTTTGGCAACCCATCTGAAATCCCTTCACGGCCCTCAGGTTGAGAAACATTGCTGTAGATCAATCTGAAAGAGCCCTGAGTTACAAGTAATATTATTGCCCATGACTAGTTATTTTGAAAAGGTATAGTAACATTACTTTATAAAAGCAATGCAATAAGAGCAATTGTGCTTTACCAATGTAGCAAATAACAGTTTCCAGCTATTTTCAAAACTTACTCTTCAGAGGCATTTTGACATGAAGTTTTCAAGTTTTAGGCTGTTCTCTTATGAAATCTAAGATTTTTTCCCTTTAAAAAGTAAACAAAAGTAATGAAAAAAGCAGTGCAACCACTAATGCAATTACTTAACTTCTTTCATCATTATAAGTAACAGAAACGAGCTCCCTTTTCAACACTGAATGACTTATTATTGAAAACTACCTTAATACCCAGCTCAGATCTATTGACTAGATTAATTCATATAATAGGAGCCCCCAGTGGTGTAGTGGGTTAAAGCCCTGTGCCGGCAGAACTGAAGACCGACAGGTCCCAGGTTCGAATCCGGGGAGAGGCGGATGAGCTCCCTCTATCAGCTCCAGCTCCTCATGCGGGGACATGAGAGAAGCCTCCCACAAGGATGATAAAACATCAAATCATCGGGCATCACCTGGGCAACGTCCTTGCAGATGGCCAATTCTCTCACACCAGAAGTGACTTGCAATTTCTCAAGTTGCTCCTGACACGACAAAAAAAAAATCATATCACGTTCAGGTTTTCCATATGCTCTAAGTGTCCTTAGTTAACTCGAAGTTGTCTCTTTTTATCCATATGCTTTTAATATGTCCAAGTTTCTCTCTCCTCCTCCCACTTTTCACTTTTGTGCTGCTGTTGCTATAAACTAAGTTCAATGTGCAAACATATTTTGCACCCAACTCAGAAAGAGGGAAGGAGAAGAGGAAGTGAAATCATGCCCTTCCCAGAAGACAGGCAAAAGGAAAAGGCTGCAGCATCTCATAGCTTGTGGGTTCTTCCTCAGTAATAACTTCTGTTACCTCAGATGTTGCTTTACCACATGTATCCTGGCTTTCAACTGCAAAATGTTAGAGGGTAAAGGATTTTTTAAAACATTCTGCATGCCCTATGCTTAGGAATTCAATAATCTGCAGGAGTATATTATTCCTGACAAGTGAGAATGCAGGGCTTTCAGCACTAAACATGTTTTGGATGTCAGATGGAGAATAGGAGCAGCAAGGGTCAGCTATGACTGTAGCAAATATTGTTGGGGATCTACAAACAGACTGCTTTGAATTTATAAATAAGTTCACACTGGCTGTGTCTGTCTTCCTTTCGGAATTGCTTGTGGGAAAGGGTTTCAAAGTCCCTGGCAGGACTGGTAGCAGACATGGCCTTTGCATTCCACAATATTTCCAACTCAGTGATTAACTCTAAGGCGGTGAAGCTCAAGCAGATATGATTAATATTCATATTTTGAAGTCGTGACTGCCAAAGGCCTAGTTCTGACTTCAACTCTATTTACCACACTCCTTAGTCCAATATATGGTGATGTTTAAGGCATTTATCCAATAGATGGCTAGGTAGGTAGGTTGGTAGGTAGGTAGGTACAGACAGGCCCATAACAAGGCCATGGGAAAGGTCTTAGGCTTTTGGTACTAATGTTGGAGAGTGGTCCCTGGTCAATTGGTCTCTGGTCAATTGATCTCTGGTCAAAGTGGTCCCTGGTCAAAAAAAAGGTTGGGAACCACTGTGATACAGGATAGGACTAAGGGAGTACCTACACTGTAGAATGAAAGCAGTTTGAAACCACTTTAACTGACATGGTTAAATGCTCGGGAATCATGAGAGTTTTACAACGTCTTTCCCCTTCTCTGCCATAGGGTGCTGGTGCCTTTCCATATTACAAGTCTCATGATAAGCTGCATTAATTCTACACTGTAGATGTGACCTAAGATCCATGGAATCCTTGTGGAGTATCATTTTGACTTGTCCTCCTTATTGTCCACATACACACACATTGCAGAACAAGTATCTGCACCTACAAATAAGGCTCTTGTTCTCACTATACTGTGTTTTCATATAATTTGTACTGTTTTACTTTCCTTTCCTTTTATTTTATTGAACTCTTCCTCCTACAGCTTTTAAAACTTAATTTGCATCAGGAGAAAGAAAAAGCCTATTAACACTGTATGGTCATTGAAAAGTTATTTTCAGCCACTACAATACTGCTATTACAGGTGGACATTTTGGTAATGGGTGAAATGAAAACAAATGGCCTGTAAATAGACTGAATTTTTGCTAAGTGAGCCATCAGCAGTTTCTTCATTCATGCAGAAATGCAGTTTTGCTGAAGCCTAATAGAAAGCCCGTCAGCAGCTTAAATTAGTGTGCACCCCTTAATTTTGGGAGCAGCAGTGTTCGCCGGGATTCATACCGCATTGTCTCTTGCAAATTGATGGGGAGTGGACCTGAACGGAATATTTTTGCTCCCTGCAATTATTCTCAGCCTCCACATGAAGCTTATTTAAAATAAATTTTAGAACTCAAGCTGCAACCACCTCATTTGTCATTGGGCCCCTTTTGGTTTTTTCAATGGCAATGACAGCATCACCGCAGGCTCCTCTTTCCTGGAGGTTGCAGGTGAAGACCAGCTGGGGACCGAGAGCCATTGTTTCCCTATTAGCATAGAATGGTGGAACAAGACTGAAATGCCACGATTCAAAGCCAAGTGCCACTTGGGACTCAACAGGGGACGAAAAAACAAAGCTTCTGTTGCTCCCCATGCACGCTGCTTTATGAAAAACATGTCTAACTGGTAATCAGAAGGCACTGTCATTTCAAACTAGGTCAAAGCTAAAGCTAGTTATGGAATAAGATCAGCAAAGGCACCGCTTCTCAGGTAAGCTTCTAAACTAATTTGAATGCCTTGTGCAGAGCAGGGTGAAAGAGGAGTTATATAAATACATAGGAGAGATGTACAGGTTTCGCTTAACGTGATGTTCTACATAGATACTCCCCCCCGGAGAGTTGTACAGATGCACAGCAGCTGACCATCCTTCCTAGATTAATGGCCACAGCAACAAATCCCACTGGCAATATGGTAAATTACTGGAAATTGTTGTTCTCGAGATGTAAATCGGAGAGTGAAAATCAATCTTGAGTGTCAAGAATGGCTGCAACAAATGAAGGCTGGAGGCTCCTTAAATTGATTGCATATCTTTCTCTGGATTTTTTTTTCCTTTTTAAACAACAGTCAACTTGGATAAAATTTATCAAGAAGATTGAGACTGTTTCTACAAACAGTTGCAATGTTTTCTCATTCCCAATGGTTGAGTCAAGGGGCCAAGGAATTGAGAACTCCAATCTCTGTTCAATAATGGCATAAGACTCGTGGTTTTGCATTTTTAGAGCTTCTACAGTAATTTCAACTGATTGTGCAAAAGGGATAAGCAACCGATTGTGCAGCCTCTTTCCCAAATTCTTATAAAACTCTCACACAATGGCTTGGCACAATTACTTGTGCAAATATAATCCAATACGACATGCAAGCAGGGATTTTTCATTGCTGGTGTTAAATTGGGTTTTGAACTTTAACGTTTCAGAAGAGAACTGTGATCATATTTTCCTCTTCTAGGAGATTGTAGGAAGGTGGATCCCCACTGAAATCACTTGCTACTTGTAGGGAAATAACGATACAGAAATACTCTAAAGGCACCAAATACAATCTGATCTTGTATAGTATGCAGGGTTAGCCTTGGTTAGTATTGGGTGGGAGATTGCCAATAAATACTACATGCTGTAGTCTCTCTTTATACAATGACTAGACGTCCCCTGCCATGCGTTGCTGTGGCCCAGTCTGTGTATATGTGTTTTGTGTGTCTATATATGTGTATATTTGTGTGTATATATTTGTGTATATGTGTATATATGTGGTTTGCGCATACATTGTAATGTATTTTTTTTTATTTTTTTTGGCTTTTAAAGTCTCTTCTGCTGTGTTTTTCAGTATTTTTATGAGTGATGGTCACTCGTTGACCTCATAGTTGTATTGTGTCCAAATTTGGTGTCAATTTGCCCAATGCTTTTTGAATTATGTTAATCCCACAAATGAACATTACATTTTTATTTATATAGATAATAATAAAACTTTATCTGTAGACTGCCCTATCTCCCCAAGGGGACTCAGTGCAGTTTTTAACAAGTATGGCAAACATTCAATGCCAATACTTTGTATTTAGCTCAGAATGGGAAAAAACCCATTCAAACAAATTACATCAGGGCAAACCATATTAAACAGTGTAAAGGCAACCTAACTCTACACTTAATTACAGACAAAGTAAGAACTTAAATAACTTATATGGATATAACAGTTAATATAATTGCAACACTAAATAAAAGCAACTAAAACGATAGCTAAAACTTTATAAAAAGATGACATGTTGTGCAACAACCAGCAGGCTGGAGTCAGTTTCAGTCTCTAGACAAACTTTAACATATCTAGGCAAGAGTATAAGTGAGGCATATTAGTCTTCCTCCTCTCCATACGCTAAAGTGCATAGTTGGGGTTTCAGCAGTTTGTTTAAAGCGAGGAGAGAGGGAGCAGTTTTTAATTATTTTGGGAGAGGGTTCCAGAGGTGGGGAGCAATCACAGAAAAGGCCCTGTCTTTTGTTTCAACCAGCCATTCTTGAGACGGGGGTGGGGCTGAGAGCAGGGCCTCCTTCGCGGACTGCAAGGCTCAGGCCAATTTGTAAATGGAGATGCAGTTATGCAAATAGTCCAGGCCCAAACCATTTAGGGCTTTATAGGTAACGACCAGCACTTTGTATTTAGTTCAGAAGCAGATCAGCAGCCAGAGGAACTGCCACAGCATGGGAATCATCCTCTCATGATACAACTCTCCAGTTAGCAATCTGGCTGCCAATCTCTGCACTAATTGCAGCTTCTGAACTATCTTCAAAGTCAGCCCCACATAGAGAGAGTTGCAGTAGTCTAGATGGGAAGTAACAAGGGCGTGTATTACCATGGCCTGATCTAGCATCTCAAGGTATGGATGAAGCTGGTGCATTAATTTTAATTGTGCAAAGGCACTCGTGGCCACCAGAAATACTTGGGGTTCCAGGGTCAGCAATGAATCCAGGATCACCCCCAGAATGCGGACCTGTGTCTTCAGGAGGAATGTGACCCTGTCCAACACAGGCTGTAATCTCATGCCTTGGTCCGCCTTCCGACTGACCAGAAATACTTCTGTTTTGCCTGGATTTACTTTCAACTTATTAGCCCCCATTCCAGTCCAAAGACCATCCTTGGCATTCGGTGGAAAATAGTAATAGAGTTGGATGTCATCAGGGTAAATTTCAGAGGAAGAAAGTGACAAAGTCACTTCTGAGTATTCCTTGCCTAAGAAAACCCTATAAAATTCATAGGGTTACCATATTTCAGCAGGTGATTTGAAGGCACATGCACACATATGAAGAATATGTGAATTGCTGTGCTGTGTTAGTGATCAGACTCTCTCCTATTTGTTTTCAGAAACAAGAGGGGAAGGAGAAGCCTTATTCTGAGAGGAATACTGCTCCTTCTTCCCCTCAAACTCAACACTAACCTAAAACGAGCCAGCCCCCCACACTTCAATACAGTAGCAAGTCATGGGTCCCGTGTCAGTAGGGCAGTGAATCCTTTCCATGCTTTTAATAGCTTCTGATGAACTGTACAACTTGCTAAACTATATCCTTAAAAACCCACCTAACTAAAACATGCATTGGATTCACTGGTCCAGTGACATGGGGGCCATCAGCCAGTCATGCCCCAGTATTAGTGGCCATGGAGCCTGGGAGCCTCTCAGCTGTTTTTGTGGATTATGGGAAACCGCCTGGCAAAGGAAACAGCTCGTACCACCTCTTCTAAGAATGCTGGTGAATGTAGTTTCTTGGCCAGTGATTTCTTTAAACTGCAGCCACCTGTACAAAAAACACATTTACGGATGCAGCGGCATGGAACAAAGCCTTATAATGAATTGCCACCATGACTGGAGGTGAAATTTGTAATGATTAGAATTTAGTATTTGCACTTTAAAGAAGAGACATCAAATAAAGAACTAACCCCGGTTATAGCACTGCAGGCTCCTGGGCCACCAAAGAGAAAGAATCCCTCCCCGCCTCCTAAATGGATTTCGACCAACAAAATATCTCATTTATGTCACTTGATAAGAAATCTGCTCAGGGCAAGCCAGGAACTGATTAAGGGCTCAAGAGAACAACAAATAAGGCTGCAATTGGACCTTCCATTATTAACAGATTTCATTTTCCTAGTAGTGATGACTAAATTGGGATGGTAGATTTGATACAGATAAGGGAAACAAACTAGTTCCAGTCACAATGTTTGTTGTTCCAGAGATACACCACATTTATCATCAGAATGCTCTTTTTGAATATCTACAGTACGCTTATTTACTTTGCTATTCTGCCTTTTCCTGGATTTGAGGTGGCTTTCTATCTTAGCTATGGATTTTAGTCTGCTTTTTCCATAATGCATGGATGGATTAATAATGTCAGTGATACCCTCTCTTTTTCCATAAGAATGCAATAGCTTCTCCACAAGGTTTTTAATTATAACTGACACTGGCCCTGGCAATAAGAGATTGCAGGAACTGTACACCAATGATTCTGGGAAGCACCATATTAGAACAACCTACCCAAAATTCATCTATAACAGAAAAAGGCAAAGTGTGGCTCTTCAGAAATATTGGGGTAGCAGCTCTCTTTTAAATAGATTGCAACTTTCTTCAGCAATATTACTACAAATAAGATCTTTTTCAAATAGACTTCTTGCTATTTTCCGCATTTTTGGGGATAGCAGTTCATGTAATCTTTGCAGGATTCAAAGAGTAGAAAACCAGTCTGGTCCCACAACAGTTGCCTTCTCTGAATCATGCCAGCAGCCGTTCACTCTGAGCATCTCTTATCTGATCAAGTCTCAGAAGCTAGGTAGGGTTGGTCCTGTTAATATTTGAATGGCAGACTGCCAGATGATGCCAAGATAATCCAAGCAAAGCTGAAAAAAATCCTCCTGCCTGAAATCCTAAAACACCTTTGTTGTCAGTCAATGTTGACTGTGCTCAGCAAGGTAGACCGAGGATCTTAATCAGTATAAACGGTCTTCCTATGTTCTCTCAGCTACCTAGATCCTCTGTGCAGACCAACCGGACACATATGTACTATTGGTAACAGCATATATCAATTAAGCTACATTAGGCCTTCAAGTTTTGCCAAGATGAGGGGCTCAGAATCCCACAGAAATGGGGAAAAAAACAAATTAAAACTACTTTTTTTACTTATGAGAACCTCTCCAGGAATCTTTAGGTCCTCCAGCACAACTTTATGGTCCACTGAAGGACTTCCAAAAGAAAACAAATCTTTGCATAATCATAACCATAAAATTTAAGGATACAAATGTAGATGGCCAACTGTATTACATTAAAAGTGCAATGCAGAAAGAGTGAGCAGAGCTTTGGATTTTGTTTACTGCTATGCCCAGAATCCCGCATTCAAACTGGAGAGTATTCTAGAGTTTGCAATCCAAAGAATTAAGTTTTGAAAGCCGGGAGGCAACTCCACTCCTGTCACTGCATAAATTCATTTGAGTAGTGATAAGCCAATTTATAGAGCTACCAAATGATCATCAGTGTTGGGGCGCTTCCAGACAGCCCTTTAAAACGTGAATGCTCCCAAATCCAAGTCTACACACACCCCAGAAAGTGTGTGCTTTCTGGGGTAGGTGTCCAGATGTTCTCCCTGAACTTTTCAGAAGAACTCCTGGACACTCTAAGCCCCTCCCCAAAAGCCCTTTTAAAAGTAAAAGAATTTACTCGGTCTCCATTAGAGTGGTGCCGGAGCTCTCCTGGCACATAGAAATTATACATCAAGAGAAAGGGGGGAGATGAAGGAAAATCACTTCTTCTCCTCCCCCCACCCCCCGATACATAATTTCTACATGCCAGGAGAGCTCTGGCACAACTCTAATGGAGGCAAGGTAAGTTCTTGTACTTTTAAAACGGCTTGGGGGGGGGGGTAGAGAGGGGATTGGTGTTTTCATGGTTTTATGGGCTAATTTAGTCTGGAAAACCATGGGACTACTGTCTTGACTGCAACTTAAAAAGCATAACATTGTTGAGGGATCATTCCAGGCAGTGGAAGTAGTGGGTTTATCCTGTGCCTTCCAAGAAGGTGCGGAATAAACCCATTAACAAATTAATTCACCACAAACCAGGGTTTTCCTGGTTTGGGGCAAATTATTTTGTGTTTCTCTAGGAAGTCATCTGGATGGCCCCCTTTTAATTGTGGGAACTCCAGCATTAAAGGGGCTGTCTGGATGTGCCCACAGTTACTAAAATAATGACCAAGATCCTACTTCAAGGAGAAAGAGTGGAAGTTTATATTCAAGGAGTGCATTCGTGAACTGCAACATTGCACAAATGTGAAATGTGAAAAGTATGGTTGCAATGTTCAATATACAATATGCACATCTATATATGCAATGCACAGTGACCCCAAATGCACAATGTTCAACTCTTTTTCTAAAGCCTTCAGTTGAATATGAATTTATGCATTCAACAAAAGCCATAAGATGTGGTTCATTTTGGAATCATAAGTCATTGAAAGAATGCCAGGACTCTGAAAATTGCAAAAATATTGGGGTTTTTTTCCTTAAACCCATATCATGATTCAAAACAAAATAAAATTATAGAAGTAAACTAAGTCAGAAGTGCTGTTTTCTCTGTGGGAAAACACTTAGGAGCAGATGGATCTGACTTTTACATAAACCCTGCTTGCTACATTCATTCATTTATTCATGCTCTCTCTCCCTTTTTTTAATGAAGCACACTTGCCCTTTGACATATGGCCTTTTGTTTAAAAACTGTCACCTGCTCATAAACATATCCCTTGAAAGTCACTGTTAATTACATGTCAGGATGTCATAAGGGCACTGGGTACCAAATGGTGCCACCGCATTCATAAAAGCACCGCTGCCAATAATTGCTTTCAAACACTCTTTAACCTGGTCCCTTGTCATGTTGTACTTGGGATTCCCCAAAAGGCAGGCATGAACCCTGCCCTTTGCCACAGGCAGGATTCCCAGAGCTACTCCCTCAATTACAACCTCAATTTCCTCCATGAAAGTAGTATGACAAAAATCCTAACATGTACCTAGATTCTTATATCAAAATGGGAAGTGTTGGCAACCCCGGATGCTAAGGAATGAGTGTGCCTGCATGCACCCAAGCAGATTTAGACCCTTTGCAAGCCAGGTTGGTGCTAGGATTGCAATATCTCTTGAGGCTCAGATATTGAAAAAACAGGGATGGGTCCATATAATTGGGAATGGAATCTATGGGTGAGTAGGAGGAGAGCCTAATGCTCTGAGGCTGTGAACTTCACTAGATGGTTCAAAGAACAGGGCCTTGATGTGGCTTGCGACTCATCTATTGCACCTGGTGAACATGATGGAGCAAAAACCAGTACTGGTACATAATGCCTTACCACCTTCTCCCATTGACACTGCCTCTGGTTCTGTCTTTCTGAAATAAGAAGAGGGAAAGTACTTTCTAGAATGATGCAAAGGGCCAAATTCCTTTTTCTGAGTTTTCAGAGCAAGACATTATGAGAAAAGTAGCTGAAGAAGTGTCATTTGCTACTGTTGGAAAACACAGACACCAAAGATCCCTGGAGCACTCATTGCATTGTCTGGTGATGTAGAAATCTATTTACCACTCTGCCATCTTCAGCAGGGGATTGATCTGGTCTCCTGAAAATTCCAGGCTTTAGGGCTGAAAAATAAATTTGCATTGACTGAAAATGTTTGCATGGATTCATTTAATCCACAGGCTGTGACAAGGGTGTAAATATTGGGGAGAGGACCAAATGAAAATATTGCCTCTAAATAAGAATTCTGTCCCCATGAAATTGTCATCAGCCCCCAAAAT
The DNA here is from genome assembly GCF_025583915.1 of Anolis sagrei ordinatus. Taxonomy (NCBI): domain Eukaryota; kingdom Metazoa; phylum Chordata; class Lepidosauria; order Squamata; family Anolidae; genus Anolis; species Anolis sagrei. The sequence goes on along the minus strand of NW_026845477.1, from coordinate 17,453,377 downwards.
TGAAAATTCTCCACTACTGAAACACTTACTTTTGCTGTGTATCTTTGCTGTTTCCAGTATTGCACACTGAACATTTAGAAATAAAGTTTAGGCATCCAAAGAAAGGAGATGGCAAAACTACAAAAGGTATGTGGACACATCTAGGTGTAAACAGTTTTCATTGTCTTAGTTTCTGCAAAACTACAAATGTAGGGACAGAAAACAAAGGAAAAGTGAATTTTTTTATGGGAGGGGCAATGTATCCAGGTTACAACCCTGATCTGAAAGACTATTAATACAAGTGTGGATGTGTTCTTTATCCCCTTGGCATCAGGGGGAAACCATGAGTGCCAGCTTATTATTGCTTTTATTTCTTTAACTACTATAGACGCACACAGCTAAAAATATAACTATTTGAAAAGGTGTCCAGCTCTTGTGTCAATTTAAAAAAGGGTAGAATCCCATATGTTTCAAAAATGTGTTAAAATGAATGCATTAGGGAAAAACTGGATACCACAATGCAGTATTTCCGTAGAAGAGGTGCCAGCAAGAGGAATCTTGCAAATGAGCATAGATGGGGTGGGACAGTTGCTGGGATTCTGAGAAACTCAACAAATGCAAAACTGACATTTTCACTTCTCCTACCAGTACTACTTATAACAAAAATGCTCCAGAAAAATAAAAGTGAACAAATTAGTATTACGAAGCTCCTGTCTGACAAAGGGGAAATGGAAAGTTCTTCCAATGCAAAAGTGTTCAAGGGAAGTCAATTGCTCACAGCCACACGATGGCATGGGAGAACCCTCCCAGCTCACTTCCCAGGCTGTCAGTGGTCATCTGTTTCCAACAGGACAAGGCCTCCCCCTGACCCCTGCAGGACAGCAATTATTGTGTAACATCCTTGGCTGGTGACAGGTTGGTTAAGCCTGTCTTGGAAAGTCAGTACAGGTTGACCACCTCTTATCCAAAATGCTTGGGACCAGAACTGTTTTGGATTTTGGATTTCTTTCAGCTTTCAGAATTCCTGCATTTTCATATACAGGCAGTCCCCAAATTACAAACATCCCCCTTACAAACGACTCACAGTTAAGAATGGTGGTGAAGCAACAGGAAGTAAGAGAAATCTTCAGAGAGGGAATTCACTCCTATGAATACACAGTGTTTATGTGCACTGAAACTTCTGAAAGCAAACATGTCATTATCACAGCAATACATGTGGACATTTTCAGATTTTGTAGTATTTCGGATTTCGGACCTCTGCAGAACGGATACTCAATCTGTATTTGAAAGCTTCCTGGGATATCCTGGCTTAAAATACCTGAAAGACTGGTACAAAACGCAGCTGCTCGGCTTCTTGCGGGAACTCCAATGAGATGCCACATAACACCAATCTTACTACAGCTGCACTGGTTACCAATTGAGCACCGGATCACTTTCAACGTGATGGTACTCACCTTTAATGCCTTGCATGGTCTGGGGCCGATGTACCTGAGGCACCGCCTCATCCCCTACCAACCCCAGAGATCCCTCCGTTCTGAGGACCAAGATCTATTGGAAATTCCCAGTGTCAAGAACTTGCGTCTAACAGCAACCAGACGCAGAGCCTTCACAGCAGTGGCACCATCACTCTGGAATACTCTGCCACCTGAAGTCTGTGCCTTGCGAGATTTATCAGCTTTCCACAGGGCATGTAAGACATATCTATCTCGATGGATCTTTGATCTCTGATTGTTTTTAAATTGTTTTAAATTGTTTTAAATTGTGTTCGATTTTAGCCTGTTCTTGTAAGCCGCTCCGAGCCCCAGGGGAGTGGCGGCATATAAGTTCAAATAATAAATAAATAAATAAGACACCAACCAAATCCCAAATTGGATGGGACACAGCCAACAAATGCTAATCCCCAAACAAGTTCAATACCACATCCATGTCAGTATGACCATTCTCCAATGATCCCTATTTTGTGAATTCATCAGCAGAGATTCTTAAACTGTACATTATATAGTTATGGAGGTCTAATATAATTTTAACAGTCATTTATGTGATTTGATAGGTCTAAAAACACTAATGGCACCAGAGGCCATCTGATTTTGAAATCTAAGCAAGGTCAGCTCTGATTGATACTTGGTTGGGAGACTGCCTATGAATTCCAGGTGCCATGGACTATATTTCAGAGGAAGGAACTTGCAAAAACCAACTCTGAGTCTTCCTTGTCAAAGAAAACCTACAAAATTCATGAGGTCACAATAAGTCAACAAGTGACTCGAAGGGATCCACACTTGGGCATCCTTCTCTAGAACGTCATTACCTATAATGACCAACTAAAGGCAAGATTAAAAGCTCCCACTAGCGAAGGCGCACAGTCAAGCCTTTATGATTGAAATGAAGGAGGGTAGAAGCAACTAATGGAAAACCTCACACTGAGCTGTTGTTTCGCGGCAGTCAGGCTTGATTAGGAGTGCATGTTCCCTCTTTTATGAACACCTGTGTCTAAAGCCGGCAAATAATTAACTTAGCCGTACCATTTCCCTCTGATAATGGTGTAATTTGCCACGCCTTTCAGACCCAGGACAGCTGGCGCTATTGAAAAATCACCTCCGGATTAGGACGCAACTCCCAAGCCTAACTCTTTGGGGGTCTCCTCGAGTCTCCATGGCAACGGCCCATAGGCTGTAAATTATCACCTCTAATAATGATCCGGAAAGGCTATCTGATTTTATTCTGGCTCTCTCCATAATCAAAGGCAAGGTGTATGAAAATTAAATGGAGGGCTATACCTTGGGGAAAATATACATTATCCCACCGTGGGGGAAATAAAGGAGATGGAAACAATTGGAAAGATTTCAGAATATGAGAAGGGGGATGTTCAAAGAGAAAGCTTAGAGAGAAAATATTGCAATGTTCACAAATCAACCATCTGCATCTCTCTTTGCCTCTGAATCTCCAAATTGATCAGAAAATTTGGAAGGTTGCAGATACAGGTAAAAATTCCTACCAGCTCACAACTGGTCACTGCTGAGTATAAGATGGAAAGGACATTAACAACTGAAGTTTTGTGGTTGCTAATTGATGCCCTGGTTATAACTGTATTGTAACATGTCAGAAAGATATCATTTTTATTATCTCTGCCCTAAGTTTGCCTGTGTGCCTTTCCCTGAATCCCCATTTCTTGCCCATACTTGTTCTGAAGCGTTAAGTGTTGACAGGTGGACACAAATTTGATAGAGTAGAAACAATATTATCTAACTATAAAGCCTTTTCACTTGTCATTTAATTTTTATTAATATGTGCCAGCTGGAGAGTAGAAATGCTTTCTGCAATGGTCAATGGGCTACTGGAAACCTTCTGTCAACTGCGGAAGTTGTGAAAAGGGGATGCAATTTGTAATAACGTGCTAAAGAACAATTCTTCCCTCCCAATATGCTGATAATTCTTTCCCGTCATCTATTTCACATGTGCCCTTGTTAAAATGGAAAAAAAGACAAGGACCCTGAATTCAAAATCTGTTTGAGTTTTTTAAAAACTAGCAAACATGTACTATAGCTGAAGCAGCTGTAAAGTTTTGCTTTAATTTTTAATCAACTATTATACTTATATCCCTCATTAGAAAGCTCACATTGGCTTTTGTGAAGGGCCCAAGGGTCTTCTTCCAGACTCTATGAAATGGACCAGATCCAACTGAACCTAAAAGAAATTTTACAGTTTGAGCTGAAGCAGAGAATACATACTCTGGGCAGCACAGCTCAGTCAGGGAACACAATACAGGATCCAGTCCACAACAATGGCCTTTCCTGATATTTTAATTTTACACATACACACAGAGAGATCCAAAGGAATGAAGTCCCAGAATCATGAAGTTTTTGGCTTGGGAAGAACCTTTTAGGTCATCTAGTGCATCTTTCTTTTCCATGCAGGATCTTGCAATGTAATGCACTTCAAAAATATTGTCAAAGGCTTTCATGGCTGGAATCACTGGGTTGTTGTAGGTTTTGGCCATGTTCTAGAGGCATTTTCTTCTGTTTTGCCTGCATCTATGGCAAGCATCCTTGCCTCTTCGGATGCTTGCCAAAGATGCAGGCGAAACATCAGGAGGAAATGCCTCTAGAACATGGCCATATAGCCCAGAAAATCCTACAACAACACACTTCAAAAGCATCACAGCTGACCATCTAGCAATTGCTGAAATGCCTCCAGAGACCTTTCCATTGTTAAGATATGTGTTCCATCAGAATACTGCTCTAGGCATCTAATTGTCCTAATGTTAGCTAAAATCTGCTTCCCTACCATTTCCAGTCGTTAGTTCTAGTCTCTAGATTAGGCCTGCATAACCTGTGGTCCTCCAACTGTTTTGGACTATGGGATAGTAATTGTGGAGTTTGAAAACTAGTAGGGTTGAATAAGAAGTGGAAGTGAAGTATAAGAACAGGGAAAGTATGTTTTAGGAATGTGCACCATCAGTAGGTATGCATCTTCCTATTACATAGTTTTAGTAGTTAGTATAGTATTGTTTATAGTTAGTAGTTATTGCCCCAACTTTATTCTCCATCTTCATCGCTATGATACTTCACCTTGTTGATGGGAAGCTTCCCACCGGAGTGGAAATCATCTATCGGACAGATGGCAAGCTGTTTAACCTCAGCAGACTGAAAGCCAAAACCAAAGTTACAACAACATCTGTTATAGAACTCCAGTATGCTGATGACAATGTCGTCTGTGCGCATTCAGAAGAAGATCTACAAGCCACTCTAAACACCTTTGCAGAAGCATACACGAAGCTTGGCCTGTCACTGAACATCGAGAAAACCAAAGTGCTGTTCCAGCAGTCACCAGCCATCCCCTCCTCAATGCCAGAGGTACAACTTAATGGTGTAACATTAGAAAATGTTGACCATTTCCGCTACCTTGGCAGCCACCTCTCCACCAAAGTCAACATCGACACCGAAATACAACACCGCCTGAGCTCTGCAAGTGCAGCATTTTTCCAAATGAAGCAGAGAGTGTTTGAGGACCGGGACATCCGTAGGGATACCAAGGTGCTTGTCTACAAAGCTATTGTCCTCCCAACCCTGCTATATGCCTGTGAAACGTGGACTGTCTACAGACGTCACATACAGCTCCTGGAACGATTCCATCAGCGCTGCCTCCGGAAAATCCTGCAAATCTCCTGGGAAGACAAGCGGACAAACGTCAGTGTGCTGGAAGAAGCAAAGACCACCAGCATTGAAGCGATGGTCCTCCAACATCAACTCCGCTGGGCCGGCCACGTTGTCCGGATGCCTGACCACCGTCTCCCAAAGCAGTTGCTCTACTCTGAACTTAAGAACGGAAAACGGAACGTTGGTGGACAGGAAAAGAGATTTAAAGATGGGCTCAAAGCCAACCTTAAAAACTCTGGCATAGACACTGAGAACTGGGAAGCCCTGGCCCTTGAGCGCTCCAGCTGGAGGTCAGCTGTGACCAGCAGTGCTGCAGAATTCGAGGAGGCACGAGTGGAGGGTGAAAGAGAGAAATGCCAGGAGGAAGGCGCGTCAAGCCAACCCCGACCGGGACTGCCTTCCACCTGGAAACCAATGCCCTCACTGTGGAAGAAGATGCAGAGCAAGAATAGGGCTCCACAGCCACATACGGACCCACAAGGAAACCCATGATGGAAGACCATCTTACTCGTCCAACGAGGGATCGCCTAAGTAAGTAAGTAAGTAGTTTGTAGATCAGGCAAGGGCAAAGGTTTTTTCCCTAGGGCCACCTTGTGGGCCTGGCTGCAAGGGCTGGGCTGGGAGGGAGTGTGGGTGGGTGGGGCCAGAACGGGCAGGATCATGGGCCAGAACAGGTGGGATTGGGGTCGGAAAAGGCAGGTCTGGCCCAGGGCTGGGCGAGGAAAGGCAAGGGTTGGGTCTGTCTCCAGGGAGACAAATATGCTGCTGCTGCTTGGCCCACCTTCCTCAGCCCCAGAGGAGGAAGAGGAACATGACACTATCAAGCATGCTTGGCAGTGGCATGTTTCTCTCCCTGGATCTTCTCCAGACCTCAGGAAGGCAGTGGCCCACCTTCCCCCGGGCCCAGAGGAGGGAGACAAATATGCCACTGCCAAGTGCTCTGCAGAGAGTGCTTGGCAAAGGTGTGTCTCTGCCTCGGCCCTCCTCTCAGTCTGAAGGGGAGGCCGAAGCAGACGGGGAAAGGGACAAAAGAGTCCAAATGGTCGTGTCCAGCCCACAGGCCTGGGTTTGCCCATACCTGCTGTAGATGATATTGCGTATTACGTTTGTTTTTTGTATTATCTGTATTACTTTTATGTAGATTAGTAAAACATTTTTAATAACTAAATTTCATGATGCACACATTTCTGTCTTTATGGCTAAATATCCCACACACAAAAATACAGAATTTGGGAGTATCTTCAGTTTTATAACCATGTTTATAGCATCAGTGGAGATTTGCTAGCCCTCTAAGGCACAAGGTTTCTGCACCTCAAATAAGAGGCATCCCTTATAACAAAGGATATCTGGCAATCATACCCATAGGATTTATACAATCAATCTTGGATTTGTTTATTTATTCCCTTTATAGCTCACCTGACACTGAAGGCTGCTAGCAATAATAAACACAGAATTAAACCAAATCTCTATTAAGGGTAACATGAAGAAAAAAGAAAATTAAATATACAAGAAGAAAAGACATAAGCCAATACCTAAGCATTCAATTCTCTTCAACAGACCCCAGCTTACTGTTAAAGCCCTCTCTGAACAAAACAAAAATCTTTACCTAGTAGTGGAAAGGCACCAGAGATTACGAAATCCAGGAATATCCTCAATTTGTCAACCTGAGAGTCCAAGGGCAGTATAACTCCAACAAACACAGCTTGAACACCAGCTTCCTTTTTTCTTTCCCCCTTTCAAGTAGCATCTGTGCCTTGTCTGGATTAAGCATCAATTTGTCTTCCTTCATCCAATCTATTATTGGCAGTAGATAAAGAACTGGAAAATAACAACAGCCTCGAGTTTAAATGGACAAGAGACATAGAACTCTGCATTGCTTGAATTCTACCAAATTAATATTTTCTCTTAGTTTTAGAGGCATGTAAACAGAACAGAGCTCAAGACTGAAGCAAGCAGACATCATTGGCCAACATCCAGAGCATCAAGGCAACCTTCCATTCTCTGTCCAGTGCAGATCTGCATTCAGAGAGGAGCACAGTTACCATAAAGTAAATAATAACAATAATAATAACTTTGTATTGTCAAAGGCTTTCATGGGCGGAAACACTGGGTTGTTGTAGGTTCTTTCGGGCTATATGGCCATGTTCTAGAAGCATTCTCTCCTGACGTTTCACCTGCATCTATGTCAAGCATCCTCAGAGGTAGTGAGGTCAGACCTCTGGGGATGCTTGCCATAGATGCAGGTGAAACATCAGGAGAGAATGCTTCTAGAACATGGCCATATAGCCCGAAAAAACCTACAACAACCCAATAATAAGTTTATTTCTAACCCACCCTCTCTCCCCCAAGGGACACAGGGCAGCTTCCAAACAAAGGCAGACATTCAATGCCCCATACAACATAAAACAACATCTTAAATTAACATTTAAATAAAGTTTTAAAAATCAACCCTCGACAAGCAAATAAACTATGACCTTGAAGTAGTGCCTTGGTTCCATCCCAGACAGGCTCATCAAAAGGGTATAAGGATCAAAAGCCACCAGAAGGTCCATCGGAAATATGCTTCTCCACTTATTTGCCATAGGAGATTGTCTATAAAGCCAGCCAAATGACTTTCTACAATCTAAAATGTATTTAGATAATCCACCACATCTAGAAGCCCCTGGAGTCGAGTCTACACTTAGTACTTTGTCCAAGAATGAAACATTAGGAATTGGCTAGGAATAAACCAAGACAATGCTGACTGCGAAGGCATCATTAAAAATGGTTTTTAACCCATTTGCTGTTATGAGTTGTTAATGCAACTATTTCTAGAGATTGCCCTGGAAAATCAATGACCTAACTGTCAGATTCAATAAGACTATTGCCTCCAAAGGCAGGCACTGAAGAGTGGATATTGCTGCCAGTGACCTCCTCTATGGCTCCCTATCTTCCCAGCTGCATTGTTGCCTCAGACTTGTGGAAGAAACTCGCTTTCCATTAAGGTTAGAATAGGTTCAATTGCCAGAATCTTTACAAACTGCTAGATCTCACTCATTTTTAATTAAAGTTTTATAGCATTAACTGCTCTTTGATATTTGAAACTGTATTTTATTTGAAATGGCTAAATTTGAATCTTTGCAAGGACAAAGCATTTCTATAATTTGAAACTCAATTTTGCAATTGTCATATTTTAAATTATACCTTCTAAATCCAAAGTGATCTCAGGTTGGCTCCATCATGAACAGAACTTGCTTTGACTTTTCTATGTAATCAGGCGTGCCTAAATGAAATTGGTATTGAAATTAGTAGTGAAATTTATGAAGGAACTGTGAAATTTTAATGCATTTTTCTAATTTATAACACCACAAAAATGCAACACAGCCCTATATCCATGGAGGATACATTCTGGGACTTACATGGATAGGTGAGAACCTCTGTCCCAAGAAAACCATAAAGATATAAAGTTTCCGTAAGGCCCAGAAAATGTTTTGTCAAGAGTGGAAAAATGATATCATGGATATTCATCCTGAAGATATGGGGGTTATGCTGTATATTAAATACATTTGTAGTGTTAAAATGTTTTTATCATCGTGGGTTGATGGAATTATTTATTTTTACCAACACTTTCTCCTCATTTACAATTCCTCCTTTTTTAAAAAAATCTTTGTTTAAGTCACTTTCTTCTGGTTAGTTCTTCCTTCATGTTTTTTTAAAGTCTTTGCAACCAAAATGGACAAGACAAAAATAATTCAGACATACTCTGGAAGGCATTTCCTGTTCTTAATACTTAGTGTCTTTTTAAGAATCTCTTTAAAACCCATGCTGGGAGGGATTGGAGGCTACTGTGAAATTCTGAACGGTGCTAAAGGCAGCCCTTGCACATGACCATTGAGTTCGCTTCAGACCCAAAAAAGACACTTTTCCCTGCTGTAAAAAACATTTAGAAGACAATTGAAGTGAGTCAAGGCCACAAGTTCATGCTGACCATTGCTGATGGCAAGAAATTCATGAGAGGTGAAAAGAAAGAGGGAAGTCAACCTTGGCAGATTTTTTTTTCCTCCCAAGAATGAAACATTCCCAGGCCATTCTGTTAGTTTTATTTAGCTGAAACAGGTAATTGTCCGAGAGGTTACTTCCTCACTCTGTCATTTTGTCAGCTTGTTTAAAATGGTCAGTGGAAAGTGACCCTTCATCAAAAGAGTGTCAAGTATGTCCCGTGGTCAAGGAGTTACTCCAAGTTACAGCAAGAGGCTTTAAACCAGTAGGTCCAGCCAACACCTGAGGCAAGAGAATACTTAGTCTAATAAAGTGGTTTTCTCAAAGCTAATCCAAACAATCACCACAAGCTTCTGCTGAGAGAACTTCTGACTAGTGAGCAACCCATTGCCCTGCAAAAATTGGAGTGGCAAAATAAAAGCTTACCAAATGGCTCCCAAACTGAGATAAAACTGACCACTGCAAGTAGGTACTAGGGTTGTATGAATATGTTGGTTTTGATCTGCTTTTGTTTTGAATTTTGAGTGCCCCCTGTTCTGTTTTCAGGAACACTCCAGGAGATGGGGGAAGCGAGGACATTTGGATTGGTAATTTGAAAGCCTGAGCTCCATTGTTTGTTTTGGGAAGAATCTTCCCAAAAACAGAATGAGGGGGCACCCAATATTCGAAATGAAAATGAATTCTGTGCCATTTTGTTAAATCTTAAGATGGTTATTGGATCATTTTAGAGTCTCAACTTGACTATTTAATCATGGTTGTTCTTTAGATAATGATTCCATCAGCATTTCCTCTGAAAAATCTTGCAAATCTCTCTGGAAGACAGGCAGACAAATGTCAGCATTCTGGAAGAAGCAAAGACCACCAGCATTTAAGTGATGATCCTCTGCCATCAACTTCATTAGATTGACCACGTTGTCCGAATGCCCAGCCACCCTCTTCCAAAACAATTACTCTACTCTCAATTCAAGAACAAAAAATGGAATGTTGGTGGCTAGGAAAAAAGATTTAAAGATGGGCTTAAAGCAAATCTTAAAAATGGTGACATAGACACTGAGAACTGGGAAACCCTCGCCCTCTGGCATTCTAACAGGAGCATAGCTGTTACCAACAGTGCTGTGGAATTTGAAGAGGCACGAATGGAGGGCAGAAGGGAGAAACATATCAAGAGGAAGATGCATCCAGTCAACCCTTGTCAGAATTGCATTTCAATTGGAAATCGATGTCCTCACTGTGAAAGAACATGCAGATGAAGAATAGGTCTCTGCAATCACATATGGACCCGCCGCCAAGACTTTACACTTGAGAGGGAATCATACTTGGCAATGACGGTTTGCCTATGATGATGATGATGATGATTAAATAGCAAGATATATTACCTCAACATATGTGCTTGGATAAGATCTTCTTTTGGGCAACACACCCAATATTTCTGCAGTAGTCATACTACCCAGGAGATTCACAAAATAGAATGACACCCCCCCCCCACCCCATTCTGTCCAAAAAGCGTAATAAGCCCATATGCTTATGTGCCCTTTGGCTACAACTGGCTTGAAAGTAGTACATGTGAAAAGGATGGCTGTCTTCAGAAAGAGTTTGGTCAGCTACCTGCTATAAATGTTTTAGCTGGAGATCCTGCACTGAGCAGGGAATTCAACTAGGTAGCCCATGAGGCCCCTTTCAGCTCTTTCATTCTATGATACTAGGATTATAGAAAGCCAAAACAGCTAATGCAATGTATGGCTGCATCAACAGGAGAAGAGTGCCCAGTTAAAGGAAAGATACAGTTCCACTCCATTCTGCTTTGGTTAGCACATACCTGTTATACTGTGTCCAGATCTGGACATCACAGTTCAAGAAGGATATTGTCAAACTGGAATATATCCAGGGAAATGCAAACAAGATGATCAAAGTTCTAGAAACTAAGCCAGATGAAGAACATCTTGGGGAGCTGGATATGTTTAGCCTAGAGAAGAAAAAATGAAAGATGAATCAGAAACATATTTAAATATCAGAACAGATGTCATGTAGAAGATAGAGCAAGCTTGTTTTCCACTGCTCCAGAGACGTGGACCAAAACTAATGGATTCAAATTGCATGGGGAAAAATATTCCACCTAAACATTAAAAACAACAAGAACTGTTTGTGAGTGAAATGGACTTCTTCAGAGGGTGGCAGACTTTCCTTCTTTGAAGGCTTTTAAACACAAGTTAAATGGCCATCTCTTTGACCCGGTAGAGCTCTATATTCCTCCATGGCAAGAGACTGAATTGCTTACTCTTCTGGGCCCTGCTAACACTGCAGTTCTCTGATTGCCATCTGACTAGGGGATTCTGAAAACTGTTGCCTGAGAAAGGATTTTTTCAAAATGTGGTAATGAGTTCTTCTATTTCATGAACCCTCATGATCATTCTGCTGTTTGACAACCTGGATATCTGCCCCAAATTCTGCCCAAACACCATCACTAGGTAGGTGATTTATTCTTACCCTCTCACTGCCAAGGAAAAGCAGGCATATTAGGTAATAATTTTCTGAAAGAATTGCAGGACAGTTGCTTAGGAGTAAATACTGTACTGTCATCCACAAAAGTGAAAGGGAAATGAAGCATAATAAATCCATTTGAGCATAGTACGTCATGGTTGTCACTTTACTATAAACTTTGGCAACTCTAAAATTCCATGGAGATGGAAGAAATAGAACAAACATGTTTTATCTGTACAACTATGTAATGTGCCATAACCATGAGGCCTCCCACAGTGGTTGATTCAGCTGCATAGTTGTCACAGAAGGGCAAAGTAGTCAGAAGGGCTTCAGACTCCCATTGGTTGAATTATTCAGTTCAAATGGAAAGAAACAGTACATGAGAAACAAATGCATCCTTTCTCTGATCTTAACATCCCTCGTCAATCTGAGTGTCCACCTGAACTCTTATGACCTTATGGATGGCAACGGTCTAATTCCTGGGCAGACTTATACTGAGATTTGTGCAACCAGGTTCAACTCCTTGGCAAGAGCTGTGCTCACATAACAAGACAGAAGCAGCACCTGACAGCTGGCTCCCTTGTTTAGTTGCAAAAATATGGATGTAGGTTGGTGTTAACCTTCCGGCAGTGAAATGTGAAGATCCTTGCAGCTCTGATTACACTGGGAAAAGAAAGGTGTTATTGCTGAAATGAAAGATGAGGCAGGCCTGGGTGGGGGAACCATTTCAAAACCATACATTGAAGAAAACATGAGTTGGTACTCAACAGAACAGTGCACGCAATAATAAAATGGAGCGGATATTGTGCGCCATTTTTAGAAGCAGATACAGCAGATACGACAAAGATACAAACATATGCAACCCAATATATCTGTGGGATTTATTATTCATCTAATAATGTACATCCTATTTTTACCTCTACAAAAACATCACTTAAAGCATTACACAAAATATAAAAATGTCCTGAACATAACCAATCTTGCCTGATTTCAGAAACTAAGAAGTATTAGGACTGGTTGGTTAGTGCTTGTAGAGAAGTACAAGGTTTCCTTCACATTACAGTCATTATACTATGAATTCATGGCTTCCTCCTACAGAATCATAACAAGTTAGAAGTGAGATGAAAGGCATCATCCAGTCCAACCCGCTCCTATGCAGGAATACACAAAGAATCGGGGAAGCATTAGTTTGATGAAGCACCGGAGCTCTCTCTGTGAGAAGTCTGAATATATTATTTCTGATATTTGTACCCTGTCACTTCTCTACACGCGGAGGGGGGCTCAGGACGGCTTAGATTAGAGATGTGTTTCTTCACTAATATTGTTCTTCAAAGAAGCAACAAATAATTTTAGCTTTTTAAAAGAATTTCTGAAAACTATTCACAGTTCAGGACTTATTCTACACAAAAATTCCATGTGGTATTTTTGTGCAGCAAATAGCATTTTCTACCCAAAAAACAAATCTGGGCAAAAATGCTATTTTTCAATAAAAACATCACATGGGAATTTTACCCAGAATAATTTTCTGTGCAGAAAAGTGCCAAAGAGACTGTGAAGTGCCAAAGAGACTCTGCTGGCTGTTGTATTGGATCACACGTCGGACACTTCCCAAGTGTCTAGGACTGTGTGATGTATTGGCGAATAATGCGTGCAGATCCCAGTAAGATGGCCTTCTGCAGCTGGCAGATGGTAATTTTGTCAGTGCCGATTGTGTTTAAGTGCAGGCCAAGGTCTTTAGGCACTGCACCCAGTGTGCCGATCACCACTGGGACCACCTTTACTGGCTTGTGCCAAAGTCTTTGCAGTTTGATCTTTAAATCCTCATATCGTGTCAGCTTTTCCAGTTGTTTCTCTTCAATCCTGCTGTCACCTGGGATTGCGACATCGACAATCCATACTTTGTGTTTTAACACGATTGTGAGGTCAGGGGTATTGTGCTCCAGAACTCTGTCTGTCTGAATTCGGAAGTCACAGAGGATTTTGACGTGTTCATTTTCTGTAACTTTTTCCGACTTGTGATCCCACCAGTTCTTTGTTGCAGGCAGATGGTATTTGTGGCACAGTTTCAATTAATCATCTGAGCAATGGTGTTGTGCCTCTGCTTGTAGTCTGTCTGCGCGATCTTCTTGCAGCAGCTGAGGATGTGATCTATTGTTTCATCTGCTTCCTTGCAGAGTCTACATTTGGGATCTGTCGTCGACTTTTCAATTCTGACTTTGATGGCATTTGTTCGGATGGCTTGTTCTTGGCATTATTATTATTATTATTATTATTATTATTATGTTGATTATTATGTTTATTATTATGTTTATTTATTTCCCACTTTATGTCCCCAAAGGGGATTCAAAGTGGCTAGATTCTCTTCATTAACTTTTAAAATCAGAATGGGATCCATCAAAGTTTATTCCAATGGGCGTTATCACAGAGTGGGTTTTCTGCATTTTTGGTTTCATGGCACTAAGTATTTGGTGCCTTGGCTTTTGCCCTCAGCAGCATAACATTTGATTAATGTTGACCAAAGGACTAGATCAAAGGACTATCATTCCATTCCTTTGAAGATCTTATACTGAGTGTCGTATAAGTATCAAGTCATCTTCCTAGCATCAAGTTGTGAGAGCAGTCATCTTGTGAAATAGATCCAAGTGGCATTGAGAATATTCCAGTTCAGCAACCATCACTGTCATTGTTCATATATCAAATCCCCCCTGCTGCTGTAGCCCCAAGCAGTTGATTGGCTGAAGATAATTCCATGTATTTATTACATTTGCATGCTGCTCTCCTGCCAGACATGAGAGCATTAATTCTATTCAATTCAGTTCATAGAACAAACATTTGAGAGCATGCTGATATAATGCAGCATGCTATCCAAGTTCTAATCAAAACTTTAGCTTCCTTCCATAAAATTGATTCATAGGAGATCTTATGACAGAGGGTGGATTTACACATTATAAAATTAATGATGTACATGAACTAATTGTGCAAATTAATTAATTATTAATCACATTAATTCATAATTAATGTGCATAATTAATTGTAAAGTGTTTAGATCCTTTATCACAAAGTCACTGAGCAGCTTACATTAAAAGTCCATTTCAACAATCCAAAAAAGTAATCTTTAAAGGTGCAAAAACAAATAAGTATGTCAAAAATAATATTTTTATTAAATATTTTTAATTTTAGATTTGCATACTTGTCAAAATGAACAACAATAAAAATCTATATACATGGCTATAAACACAAACTTGGGCATTTTTGAGCAGTATCTCCTTACATCTATACAGTAATTGTTTAAAAATCACAACTACTTAAAACCACATACCTGATCCAGTTTGGAATGACAGGATTATGACATCACAGGATTAGCCAGGGGGCAATTCTGAGTATGTGTTTTAATGCCCACATAGATGAACCATCATACAAAAAGTTTGGCCTCCCACTGAACATTGAGAAAATGACAGTGCTCTATCAGCAGGTACCAACAAATCCCTCTGAAATGCCAGAAATACATCTTAATGGTGTAACGTTAGAAAATGTTGACCACTTCCGCTACCTTGGTAGCTACCTCTCCACAAAAGTCAACATCAACACCGAAATGTAACACTGTCTGAGCTCTTTTTCAAATGAAGCAGAGAGTGTTTGAGGATCAAGAAATTCATAGAGATACCAAGATCCTAGTTTATAAAACTATTATCCTTCCAACCCTGTTATATACCTGTGAAACGTGGACTGTCTACAGACATCACACTCAACTTCTGGAACAGTTGCCTCCGAAAAATCCTGCAAATCTCTTGGGAAGACAGAAGGACAAATGTCAGTGTTAAGAAGAAGAAAAGTCCACCAACAGTGAAGCCAAAAAAATTATCCTCTGTCATCAACTCTGCTGGACTGACCATGTTGTCCGAGTGCTCAATTACCATCTCTCAAAGTGGTTACTCTACTCTCAACTCAGGAACAAAAACTGGAATGTTTTTGGACAGCAAATAGGATCTAAAGATGGCCTTAAAGCTAACCTTAACAACTGTGGCATAGACACTGAAAACTGGGAAGCCCTGGCTCTTGAGTGTTCTAACAAGAGGTCAGCTGTGACCAACAGTGTTGTGGAATTTGCAGAGGTACAAATGGAGGATGAAAGGGGAAAATGTATCAAGAGAAAGGAGCATCAAGCCAACCCATCGGGACGGCCTTCCATCTGAAGATCAATGTCTTCACTGCGGCAGAACATACAGATCACCTATGTACCTACACTTGGAAGGCAATCATACTCGGCCACGACTGATAACCTATGGTGATGAGATGAACCCTATTATTCTACTGAATTAACACAAGTACTGACTTACCAAATTCCCATTGATTCATGCATTGGGAATAGTCACTGGAATTAGACCATAACATTTAATGCATGTTAACAATAAAATTCTCATTTGGATGGTAATACATCATTGCTAATAGAGTCCTTAAATTCATAAGATATTAGCATATCTGTCCATTAGATGAATTTGAGTATGGTTCATGAATTTACCATCTTTACTTAAAGATGGTTTGAAAATGTGTCTGTCTGCAGGTGGACATAGTGGATGGAGGTTTTTTAATCATGTTCACTTTAGTTGACATATTAATGAATAGAATCCGTCCTGTTAAAAATGTCTTTATCTCATTTAGCAATAGCAATCACTGTCGACTTTTCTAACACCTTCTGACAAATGATATTTATTGGGTTTCTGTTCCTTCCTACCCCATCTTTGCCTACCAACCTTCATTTCAGGTCTGTAATGCTTTTAAAACTCTTAACCTTTGAAAAAAGAACGTCTAGTCTAGTAAAGCAAATTGCACTGGGTTTTTTTTTTTCATTTGTGCAGTTCACTTGAGATTGCTAAAAAAAAAAGGTGGTTTGTTGGCAGCTATCTGTCTGGGGGGAAAGATGGGGTGTGTGTTTGTATACTGCAGGAATAATGAAAGAAGAACACATCAAGCTGAGTTAAACCAAACAAAACCTTTACCATTGTGAATAGCAATCCCACTTTAGAAAGCTTCCTTTTCTCTTGCTATTTGTATTCATCCCTCTAGAGAGCATGATGCTGATGTACTTTTTGTTGGTTTTTTTCTGCTGTTGGCTTCTTTTTGTTGGTTTGTCTTTTGATTGCGTCTTCAGTTTATTCTTTCCCTGCAAATTGTGATGAGACGTTATATGACTGATTACATTAACTTACTCAGTTAATCAAACTACTATTTAGTCTCTATTTCAAGATTTTGTGCTAAGGTGTGTTTAAAGTCAGTTCTCCATATTCACTGATTCGGAATCCACATATTCAACCATCCACAATTTGAATTTTTAAAAAAAAACAGAAAGCAAACCTTGATTGTGTGTGCCATTTTATATAAGGAACACCATTTTACTATGCCAATGCATATAATGGGACTACCAGCCTCCTCCCAGTAGACTCAAATCAAGGAAAAGCTTTATGAGAACTCCCACTCCTCTTGATGTCCCTCCAGCAACAGCAAGGGGCAGCTAAACCAGGAAATCCCAACTGGATGGCCCCCTGCGAGGGTCTTCCTATAGGGGCAAACCAAGAATGGCCAACTTGGAAGTCCCTGAATAGACTCAGAAGCACTGTGGGCAGATCAAAAGACAACCTGGCAAAATAGCACTACCTAAAAGAACCCCACACTTTGTGTGACTGTGGATTAAAAGAGACAACTCCACATCTGTAGGCTTGTCTACTGTGCCCTGCCTCATGTACAGAGGAAGAGTTGTGGGAGGCTACAGACCAGGCCCGTAGTCAGGATTTCGTTCGGGGGGGGGGGGGGGGTGTTTTTTTGGGGGGGGGGGCTGAGTCTGAGTGAAAGAGGGTCTACCCTAGCAAACCTTTTGTATCATTACCCCAATACCCCCATGCATATGGGATATATTGAGTATGGTGATCAGATCATGATATGAATAAATATAACAGTTTAAATAATGCACCAGTAAGGCCTTTTCGTGAACCACCATGAGAATTTGGGGGGGGGGGCTGAAGCCCCTCCACCCCCCGCTACATGCCGCTACAGACAATGCCCTTGCTGTTGCCTGTTTTTGGTCAAAGGATATTTAGCCACCTGTTTTTTATCCTTCTATTTTTATCAGTTTTATGCTAATTTATGCAATGCTTTTGATACGAAATAATAATAACCTGTTTCTTGCCCACCTTTCTTTTGCTAGTTGTTTTTCCGTCCTTTCTTACTAAGCATGCAATGAATGGAAATGGGTTTTGCTTGCAGCAGAATCTGTGTGTAAAGCATCCCCAGGTCAAATCCTCATTATCTTTAAGTTAGGCTAAAGAAAAATAGTTTTCTGAACCTCATCAAGAAAAAAAATACCCACCAAAGAACCAGTCAGCACGGAAGATAGATTGACTCATGTAAGGAAACTCCCTATGTTTCCATTCCTATAATAAGATTTTCAGGGCCGTAGCCAGAAATTTTTTGGGGGGAGGGTTGAAAATTTGGGGGGGGGTTGAAACCTGCCTCCTAGCTCACGTTGAAGCAAAGAGCACAGCAGGGGGCAGAGCAGAATTCAATAGCCTGCAGCTCTGCACCTGTCAACCACCTCCACCAAGTTTGGCCTCATCAATGAGAGCATTCAACACCACCACCACCCCAACTTGGTTGCTTTGCTACATCGGCTATTGCTGCAAGTAATGACAGTGTGAATAAATGGTCAATATTTGCTTGAGATAGTGCTTGCAGTTCTGGAGGGACTCTTAATTTTTTGCATCTCATAGATTTAGCATGGGGATTTGGTTAACCAGTTAAAATTCATGAGTAAACCAGGTTTATTTTTTAACCTGAAAAATTTGGGGGGGGGGGTTGAATCCCTAAACACCCCCCCCCCCCCCCCCCCCCCCCCCCCCCCCCCCCCCCCCCCCCCCCCCCGGCTACAGGCCTGAAGATTTTCTCTTGTCTGCTCCCTCTTGCAGATTTTCTCATTGACCCAAAAGGAAGAGACCTAGCAAATAGCAAGGATGGAAAAGTAGCAAATGTCCTCACTGACTGTATTTTACTAAGGTCTTCTCCAATCCTAGAAAATCCATGAATCCAGCACTGATGTCTAGGAATCTCAAACTATTTTAGTAACTTGTGTATGTGTGTGTATTTTTTTCTTTTCAGTTTCCCCAACTGAATCGTTCTTTCAGTTATTTTAAAACTTGTCAGCCAAGCTAGAGGTAGTGAAAAACACCTTGCTGCTAATGAAAACAGCATCTCCAAACCTATTCCTTTCACATTCTCATAAAGCCTAGTGAAAGAAGACAATAAGACATGACACATTCTTGAATTTCCACATCTGCACTAATGATAGCCAATGATGTCAGAGACAGGAAACATTCCCATCACAATGATGCTATCCTTTGTTTCTTCTTCGATACTAAAGGTGCATCTACGCTACAGAATTAATAGTTTGACTTTAACTGCAATGGCTCAATGTTATGGAATAATGGGAGTTGTAGTTTTACAAAATCTTTAGCTTTCTCTGCCAAAGAGTGCTGGTGTCCCACCAAAGTACAACTCCCATGGTTCCATCATATTGAGGCATGGCAGTGAAAATGTTAGTAAACTACATTAATTCGACAGTGTAGATGCATCCTTAGAAAGGTTCCATATGAACAAAGCAAATGTTTCCATCCTGAATCTCTTCTCCCCCTCTCAGATATTATGTATGTTTCTCAAACATTTTACCCAGGTTATACCAAAGGCCTACTCAGCTGACTTATGAGTAAGATGAAAGCTGAAGGATAAAGAAAAAGGATTTCTGCCAATAAAAGAAAAAGAAAGACATGTGATTTTTCTATTCAATGACAATTCATTGAAGCTCAATAATCTCTCTCTCCTTCCCTAATAACATTTTTATCCTTTCTCACATCAAGAATATGCTAAACCTTTTCCTCCTCCTCACTCTCCCTTTATGTGTCCTCCTTTCCCCGCAGTGCCTAAATTCCACCATTGTGTCCAGCTATTCTAATCAGCCATTTGAAAGGATGCAACAGCAGGAGAGATGAAGGGCACATGAAAACCAAACTTCTGCCTTTTCAGAAAGTGCTTCATTATTATTTTTACCCCAAAGTGAAATATGTTGCAGAGAAGATAGAAGAGAGGATTTGCTAGGAGAGCTTGACAGAGGATCATACGAAAGCAACACTGCGGGCTTCCAACTTCTTCCTACCATTAGGCAAAGGAGGACACCTACACAAGTGACTAATAAGGCTATGAATGGATTTGAGGGGCAGATGCAGGATATGAAAACCTTTCCCACTGTCAGAAGGAGGCTGGTGATACTCAGGATGCATCTACACTGTAGAATTAATGCAGTTTGACTCCACTTGAACTGCCATGGCTCAATGCTGTGGAGTACTGGGAGTTGCAGTTTGGTGAGGCACCAGCATCCTTTGCAGAGAAAAAGAAAATCCTTGTAAAATGACACCTCCCAAGATCTACCTCACAACCTCTGAGGATGCTTGCCATAGGTGCAGGCAAAACATCAGGAGAAAATGCCTTTAGAACATGGCCATATAACCAGGAAAAACCTACAACAACCCAATTAATGTGGTGTCAAACTGCATTAATTCTATACTATAGGTGCACCATCAGGAGAACTTTCATGTAGGGAAAAAACAGATCCCATTGGAGATGTCTTTTCTGCCATGAAATGACACTGGGAGTATAATTTGGGAAAGTGTTTTGGAGGACAACTCTCAGTAGTACTTATTACCTCATCAGATGGGACAATTTGCCGATCGTATGCTGCTTCCCCTCAATTTTTGGCACAGAACCTCTCACATGATGTACAGGCACTTCTGGTTGGGCTCTGTGATGAAAAGGGAGATAAAGCAGTGTACAACAGGCAAAGCGGATACACGGAAGCCTTCCCACATTGCCTTGCCTGCAATGGGGGGAAGCAGGGCAGTGACACTTTCCCCCATGGGATGAGGGGCAAGGTAAGGTAGGTGATGTGGGGCGTGGAGCAGCAGCTTCTCCACATACCCCACTGAGACCCTATGGATTCACCCCTTTATGACAAGATCCTTAGTCACCATGGCTAGCAACCTTGAACTGAAGGGAGGTGTTATGTGAAAGCCACTTCCATAAAGGATTTAATACATGGGTAAGACACCACAAAATTGCAAAGTCTTGTTTTCTGGAACAAAGAGAGAAGGGACAATTTGACCAGAGAAATGTAATACATAGTGAGCAGATGGGGCCACCTCCAAATGGGTAAAAAGTATCTGGAAGTTGAAGGTTTTTTTTTTCCTGTAAATGCTATTTTGTTTTGGAGATTCATATTACATGGTCCTCATTACAAAGTACTTCCTGGAATTACCCAGTATTCCTAGAAATATTTTATTCCCAATTCAATTTCAATTAACTATTGACAGCTCTTACCATTAAGAAGAACTTCTTGATGGTAAGAACTGTTCAACTGTGGAATACTTTGCTGCCTTGGAGTGTGGTGGGGTCTTCTTTCCTGTAGGTTTTTAACCAAAAGCTAGATTGCCATCTTTCAGGAATGCTTTGATTGTGTTTCTGCATGGCAAAGGTTGGACTGGATGGTCCTTGGGTCTCCCAACTCTATGATTTCATAACCCAGTTCTTTCCAAAATGAAATTTACCAGCTTCTTGCTGTGTGCTTCTACCACCTCAGATCTAGGACACAGATTCAGTAGAGATCAATCGAAGGAAAGAGGAATTTTAGCACTAAAACAAAATGATCCTAATGCTTAGCAAGTATATTATTGCTAAAGCACTTGAAGACTTTGAATATAACTCCTGAATTTTTAAATATATCCTTAGTCAAAAGAAGTGAAAAGATGTTTTTGAAATGTTGCATGCAACTGGAGTGGCATGTGATCAGGGAGAGAGGGAAAGACACAAAGGAGTGATGGTATATCTTTCAAGGAAGAAGTAGGTGCAAACCAGTGAATATGTAAGCACAATCAAAGCAAAATGAACTTTGTTTGAGGGTTTTTCACAGCCCTGCTCACATTCAACGTCCACAGAACCAATCAGTGACCCATGATATAAGGAGAGCGGGTGACTTACTTTACTACTTAACCCCTCCTTCTTAGGCTGAAATCATTTAGTGACATCTACATGACCAGAGCAATTGCAGGTTCAGCTAAGTAGCAGTGATGTATTTCAGGTCAATGAAATAGGAGACCTACTCTGAAATTATGGACCTCATCACATGAAGATCTAGAAGTGGAGGAAACTTTGAGGCAGTGTAAAGCTTTGTTCCCTTACTGTTGGTGGTTGTGGGATCCCATCCCATGACATTTCCATGCTTCTCCCTGGCTTCCACCCACTTCCTCCCTAGCTTCTCGGCACTGCCAGCATGCTGCCAGCAAGGAGCCCGAATGGAAGTAGCCAATCATCATTTGAAGGGCTCCGGCAGACTCCATGCCAGCAGCGTGCCGGCAGCACCGAGAAGCAGAGAAAAACATCAGTGTGGTGAGGTAGTTGGGAGGGAGGGAAGGAGGAATTGTGAACAGAAAGACAAAAGAGCTGCGGAAACTTCATGTTGTTCTTTGTATGCTTTCTCCTCTTGTTGTGCCTGAATACTGTGTATTTTCTAATTTCTTACCTGACTTGTAGTCTTATTTCCTTGGCCACCAGCTCTCCCTTGTAATTTCCCACATTTCCTCCTCGTGGGCTGATTTCAATTTCCATCCCTTATAATAAAACAATATGCAGCTCACAGAGAGCTCAGGGGCCATTAAACTTCCACTAATCTGGCCCTTGTGATAGACTTACCTGCAAGTCTCTTATTAATGGTAGATTTGTTATCCAGAAGAACATTACAAATCAGACAGGAGATTGCTGGTGCCTGCAGCCACAGGAAACAGCAACAGCAAATGAATCAATTTCCTTTGCACCCATTAGCTGTTCTCCTTCTCACCTCTCCTCCCCTGCACCTTTTCCTGCTTGGTTTCCTTTATTATGTTTTCTGTTGTTTGGGACGATGTTGTTTGGGACAAGTGAAAATCATACCACTAATTAAAATGCTTTCCTCACCACTGCATTTGACTTCTGGCTAGTAAACAAGGTTGCCAACAACAAGGACTAGTCAGCATCAATTTGAACCTGCGAAGCCAGGCTAAGATGACCATCTCTTTATTCAAGCTTACTATGGATGTACAGTAAACATCTACCCCTCTATTCTGCTTTGGTTAGACCACACCTGGAATATTGTGTCCAATTCTGGGCACCACAATTCAAGAGAGATATTGACAAGCTGGAATGTGTCCAGAGGAGAGCGACTAAAATGATAAAAGGTCTGGAGAACAAGCCCTATGAGGAGCAGCTTAAGGAGCTGGGCATGTTTAGCCTGAAGAAGAGAAGGCTGAGAGGAGATATGATAGCCATGTATAAATATGTGAGAGGAAGCCACAGGGAGGAGGGAGCAAGCTTGTTTTCTGCTTCCCTGGAGACTAGGACGCAGAACAATGGCTTCAAACTACAAGAGAGGAGATTCCATCTGAACATGAGGAAGAACTTCCTGACTGTGAGAGCCGTTCAGCAGTGGAACTCTCTGCCCCAGAGTGTGGTGGAGGCTCCTTCTTTGGAAGCTTTTAAACAGAGGCTGGATGACCATCTGTCAGGGGTGATTTGAATGCAATATTCCTGCTTCTTGGCAGGGGGTTGGACTGGATGGCCCACGAGGTCTCTTCCAACTCTTTGATTCTATGATTCTATGATTTTGTATCCATTGGGGAATTCCCCAATAACTGTGCTACCAGTAACCAAATATTGGGCAAATTTAGGTTTTGGATTATAAATCCCCAAATTCCCCAGCCTGCATGGTGATTGGCCATGTTAACTGAAGGATTCAAAGCGATGCAGTTGAAAAATATATACATTTCCATACTCTATCATTAACAGGCAAGCATAATGATAGTGCATGGAAATATTGAGTAGAACCATGAAAAAAATGGAAAAATACAATTAAGGTTGCACAAGCAACTATACACGGCAAAGAGCAATAGGAGGCAGATAAGTTTCTCTAGAGAATTCATTGTTGGTCTCTTTGATTAATTAGTTCCTTGACAATATATTGATATGTCCAAGTCTGACATCAAATCCTTCTTTTAGTCATTGTAACCAAAGCTCCCACCACAAGGTAAAAGCATTAATTTCTGCAGCTTGTTCCCTGCCTTTGTATATGGACATGCCATTCTTTTTTCATGGCTAATAACTATGATAGCTGATAGACCTTCTTTGCAGAAACATTTCCTGCCTCTTAAAAGACATCTAATACCATGGCTAACATCATATTTCACCTCAATGAATTTTACAGAATATTTTGCCACCATTTAAAGAAAGACCTCAGTAATAAAATGGTTGTTGGACCCATTTTCCATGAATAATGCTGTGTAATAAGATTCAACAATGGAACAAGGTTTGGAAGGTATATTTTGCCACCAAATTCACCATGGGATCATACAAAAATATATTTGGTAGCGTCTCCAACTGCTGCTACCAAAACATGGGAAATTTCGGAGCAAAATTATAGTGATTGTTAATGGTGCAGAAGAATGCAAGAATACCCAACTATGCCAAAGAGCCTTGAGAAAGTGCAAGAGCAGAAAGTTCACTTCTTTTCCTAAAACACAAGGAAGAGTCAAAGGAGAGGGCTTCTATAATTTTGATAATGTGAACTATAGTGGAAGTTCAAGAGAGATATTGACAAGCTGGAATGTGTCCAGAGGAGGGCGACTAAAATGATCAAAGGTCTGGAGAACAAGCCCTATGAGGAGCGGCTTAAGGAGCTGGGCATGTTTAGCCTGAAGAAGAGAAGGCTGAGAGGAGATATGATAGCCATGTATAAATATGTGAGAGGAAGCCACAGGGAGGAGGGAGCAAGCTTGTTTTCTGCTTCCTTGGAGACTAGGACGCGGAACAATGGCTTCAAACTACAAGAGAGGAGATTCCATCTGAACATTAGGAAGAACTTCCTGACTGTGAGAGCCGTTCAGCAGTGGAACTCTCTGCCCCGGAGTGTGGTGGAGGCTCCTTCTTTGTAAGCTTTTAAACAGAGGCTGAATGGCCATCTGTCAGGGGTGATTTGAATGCAATATTCCTGCTTCTTGGCAGGGGGTTGGACTGGATGGCCCATGAGGTCTCTTCCAACTCTTTGATTCTATGATTCTATGATTCTAAGTGACACCATTATCACCCATTCTTTTGAGACAGGGAGCAGTGGGACTCCAAAAACAGAGGTATAGGCTCATGCACAGCTAACAGGTGATGCGCTGACTGTTTATGTGGACTATTTGGGTCAGTGCTGGCTACTTTCCAAGGAAATCCCTTCTAGCAGGAAACCATAAATTGATACCTAATTGAAAAAGGAAGACTCTGTTATAGAACCCTGGCCAAAATGCAAAGAGAGAAAAGCATCCGTTTGGGAGGGGAGCAGTGGATTTCTCAGAGCTTCTTTGTTAAGTCAGCTTGTATATAATTTTTAATTATATGGGAAGGCCAACCAAGAATGGAGTAGAAAAATGTGCCGACAGTACAATATTATTTGACGATTCAACCTTATTCAACAGTGACAGATCGCAAGGAGGGCCTCACAAAGGCGGAGAACAAGTAGAATGATGGCCCGTGAACTTTAGCTGTTGACACATGGAAGGCAGCGCGTGCTGAAAGGAGCAATTCAAACAGCTCATTGTTGGTTTCTAAATTAACTACACAAGCACTCAGAGGTAGACCTCCACATCATTGTCAGAGACTCAATGGAAACGATGGTTCAAGATGCTACAGTGCTGAGCTGGAAAAATGGGGCAAACTCTGTGATTTATTTTAAAAGGTAGGAGACAATTGCATTGGAGGGAAAGCTTTATTATACTGCGAGGGAGATCAAACAGGAGTGCAGACTACCAGTTTATTTTAGAAAACACAACAAACATAAAGTTCAGAGATGGCAGAAACAGGTTCCCACATAAAGGCAGGGAGTTTCCACTCAAATAACAGGAAGCAGATTCTATATCTATTGTATATTAAACCACTGGAACTCACTGGGCAAGATCTTGGATCAAATAGGTGGAATATAATGCTCCTCCCAGACGGTTTTGTGCCTTCACTCCACCCTGACAGCAGTCAAACTCCAGGAGTCTTCTTCTTCTTGTTGTTCATTCGTTCAGTCACTTTTGATTCTTCGTGTCCTCGTGGACCAGCCCATGCCAGAGCTCCCTGTCGGCTGTCACCACCCCCAGCTCCTTCAAGGTCAAGCCAGTCACTTCAAGGATACCATCCATCCATCTTCCTTTTTCCTTCCATTTTCCCCAGCATAATTGTCTTCTCTAAGCTTTCCTGTCTTCTCATGATGTGGCCATCTTTGCCTCTAATATCCTTCCCTACGATGACTTTATTTCCTGAAGTATGAAGTGATTGGACCTTCTCACGGTCCAAGGAACTCTCAGAACTTTCCTCCAACCCCACAGTTCAAAAGCATCTATCTTTCTTCGCTCAGCCTTCCCTTTGGTCCAGCTCTCACATCCATAAATTACTACAGGCAATACCATTGCTTTTACTATGTGGATCTTCGTTGCCAGTGTGACGTCTCTACTCTTCACTATTTTATCGAGATTAGTCATTGCTCTCCTCCCAAGAAGTAAACGTCCTCTGATTTCCTGGCTGCAGTCTGCATCTGCAGTAATTTTTGCACATAGAAATACAAAGTCTGTCACTGTCTCCACGTTTTCTCCCTCTATTTGCCAGTCATCAATCAGTTTGGTTGCCATAATCTTGTTTTTTTTATATATATATTTAACTGCAACCCAGCTTTTGCACTTTCTTCTTTCACCTTGATTAGAAGGCTCCTCGGCTCCTCCTCGCTTTAGGCCATCAAAGTGGTATCATCTACATATCTAAGGTTGTTAATGTTTCTTCCAGAAATTTTTACCCCAGCCTTGCATTTGTCAAGCCCCGCACCTCGCATGATGTGTTCTGCATACAAGTTGAATAGGTTGGGTGAGAGTATACAACCCTGCCGTACTCCTTTCCCAATCTTGAACCAGTCTGTTGTTCCATGGTCAGTTCTTCCTGTTGCTACTTGGTCCTTGTACAGATTCCTCAAGAGAAAACAAGGTGATTTGGTATCCCCATACCACCAAGAACTTGCCCCAATGTATTATTAGCCATACAGTCAATAAAACAGAAGTAGATGTTTTTCTGAAACTCCCTGCCTTTCTGAATTATCCAGCGGATATTGGCAATTTAGTCTCTCATTTCTCTGCCTTTTCTAAACCCAGCTTGAACATCTGGCAACTCTCGCTCCATGTATTGCTGGAGTCTTCCTTGCAGGATCTTGAGCATTACCTTACTAGCATGAGAAATAAGTGCCACTGTATGAAAGTTTTTTGGTATGGGAATATAAGTTGATTTTTTTTCCAGTCTGGTGGCCATTCTTATGTTTTCCATATTTGCTGGCATATGGTATGCATCACCTTGACAACATAATCTTTCAAGATTTAAAACAGTTCAGCTGGGATCCCATCATCTCCTGCTGCCTTGTTGTTAGCAATGCTTCTTCAGGCCTATTCAACTTCACTCCTCAGGATGTCTGGTTCTAATTCACTCCCCACACCATCAAAACTATCCTAGATATTATTATCCTTCCTATACAGATCTTCTGTATAGTCTCGCCATCTTCTCTTGATCTCTTCAGCTTCTGTTAGGTCCCTGCCATCTTTGTTTTTTATCATGCCAATTTTGCCTGAAATTTACCTCCAATGTTTCTAATTTTCTGGAAGGGCTCTTCTACTATTCCCCATTTACAAGAAGGATGGGGAGACAACACATCTAATAAAACCGTAGCTGATCTCAGCTAAGGGGCGGGAAGAGAAATGAGAGTGCCTTCCCAGAAAGATAGCACTCATTTGTTTTGCTTCTTTGCCTTCTCATGGAGACCAGCTAAGATCCAGCCACTGGTTACATGTTAATATTTTGATGAGATTTTAGAAAGTGCTAGCAAGCCAAATATAGTGGGTCTACCATACACAGACATTTAGTTCCAGGATCCACTGAGAGTATGAAGAAACACTGATGATCATGCCCGATGGTAACATGAATGGACAAGAGAACCACAACGAGGAGGCAGGCCAGCAGCACACCGTGTTGTGAGGCAGTTTCAATGTCATTTTGTCTACCTCCTGTGATAAAATTGGTAGCTAGAGTGGGATCAAAGTGTTGTAATTGTGCAGTGCAAAGAGGCCCCAGTTATCCCCAGATGTGCAGCCTTAATGTGAATGATATGGTCTTGAAATCAAGGTCATTGAACTTTTTGGTTACAGAAAATCCAGCAATTGTGTTTCTAACCTTCCATGAACTCCAGCTGGTTAGTTGATTTACTGAACTATTATGCTCAATCCAGTTCAGGTTGCCAAGTAACATCATCAGCCAGAAGCAGCTCCATGCACTTAAAAGGAATGAACATGGCAAGAGTAATTAAAGATATTGTAACAATGACAGTGCTGGAATAATAAACAACGTCAACAACACATTACTCTTATCAATCAGAATGTCATGCATGTTGCTACAGCTGTATCCATAGAGAGGTAATGGAGAAGTAATGCACTCAGCTTTCCGTATGTATGCATTAGGTATCCACGTATTCAACAGGAGTACAGCCAGTTCTTGAGTTACAAACATCCGATGTACGTTTGATTCCTAGTTACAACCCTGGGGGTTGGCGATGCTAGTCAGGTCTAGAAACAGATGCTTCAGCCAGCAGTGCAAGCTGGGCCTATCATCATCATCATCATCATCATCATCATCATCATCATCATGTATTCACCTTTCTCCCCATAAAGATTCAAGGTGGCTAACAATTCCACACTTTTGCAGTATTTGAAAATGTTTGCACATTTACATGCACAGGTAAAAATAAATATGGGTTGCTATGAGTTTTCCAGGCTTTATGGCCATGTACCAGAAGCATTCTCTCCTGACGTTTCACCCACCTCACAACCTCTTAGGATGCCTGACATAGATGTGGGCAAAATGTTAGAAGAGAATGCTTCTTGAACATGGCCATACAGCCTGGAAAACTCATAGCAACCCAGTGATTCCAGCCATGAAAGACTTTGACAACATAATAAATAATATGTTAAGACAAATCTCTGTCCATGTTGCATTTGAAGTAAAACTCCATGTACACGCACAAAAATAGTTTTGGTTAGTAAGGTGTGGAGTTAGAGCCACTGTGAGATTGACGTCTGTATCCTCACTGGAAGGATTCAGTCTCGTGTCTTGTCCCCAAGACAACAGCAAGTAAAAGAAAAGCTACCCCTAGGAAGGAAAATTCACTCCTGAAAGAGTTATCATGGGGGAAAGATGTCTCCACTGAAGCTTTATCACCAAATCCCTTGTTTCCACAAAAATTCCATTCTCACAAGGACAAACAATGAGGTGAAATCTTCTGAACAGGGGCACAGACAGCAAAACAAACACCACAGGGATGTTAACCCTTCCCAATGCTATCTAAAGCTTTGATATAGGCTGGATTTACATTTAAAAGTTTACAATTTCTGACTTACGTACAGATCCAATTCAAGAAGAAACGTATAGAACCTTAACTTGTTTGTTTTGCTTGTAACCTGGGGGCTGCATATATAGTGTTGAGATGCAGGGAAGTCATGGTCCCACTCTATTCTTTGGTCAGACCGCATCTGGAATACTGTGTCCAGTTCTTGGCTCCAAAATTTAAGAAGGATATTGAGAACCTTAAAAGTGTCCAAAGAAGAGCAGCCAAAATTGTCAAGCCCTATGAGGAATGGCTGAGAGAGCTGGGTATGTTTAAGTTGGAGAAAAGAAGGCTGAGAGGGGACATGATGGCCAAACTTTAATATTCGAAAGGATGTTACATGGAGGAGTGGGCAAACTTGTTTTCTGCTCCTCTGGAGACTAAGATATGGAGCAATTGATTCAAATTTCAGGGGGGGGGGAATTATTCCACCTAAATATTAGGAAGGATTTCCTGATGGTAAGTGCTGCTCAGCAGTGGAATATGCTGCTTTGGAGTGTGATGAAATCTCCTTCAATTGAGTTTTTTCAGCAGAGGCTGGGTGACCATCTGTTGTGGGTACTTGGATTCTGAGCTCTTGCATGCCAGAATATGGTTGAACTAGATGGCCCTTGTGGTCTCTTCCAACTCTGTGATTCTATAGACTTTGTCCCATGCACTGCTGGAATCAGTATTGCTGTTTTGGCAACATCCACCCAGGGGGCATGGGAACCTGTTACCCCATGCTCTGCACCATCCCAGCTTTCCCACACCTCATTGCATGGGGAAAGCCTGTTTGTTTGTTTGTTTATTTATTTATTTATTTATTTATTATTTATAGCATTTCTATGCCACCCTTCTCAGCCCAAAGGCGACTCGAGGTGGCTTACACTGGCACGATTCGATGCCACAATGAACATAAGCAAAATTCAAACAAAATTAAAAACATTTAACGCACATTATACAAACCCTGTAAAAAGCATGAAAAGCATAAAACACCAGTAACTTGTGCTCCTTACAGAGAGAGATCAACCCTCCTGTTTAAGGAGCTCCATTGGCTGCCATTTACCTTCCGATCCCAATTCAAGGTGCAGGTGCTTACCTACAAAGCCCTAAACGGTTTGGGACCTGCCTACCTGCATGACCGCATCTCCGTCTATGAACCCACGTGCTCCCTTCGTTCATACGGAGAGGCCCTGCTCGCGATCCCACCTGCGTCACAGGCGCGTTTGGTGGGGACGAGGGACAGGGCCTTCTCTGTGGTTGCCCCCCAACTTTGGAACACCCTTCCCAAAGACATTAGACTAGCACCCACATTGGCAGTCTTCAGGAAGAGCTTGAAGACTTGGCTATTCCGATGTGCCTTTCCGGAATAGGAAAACCCTAGCACTATGTCCCAGAAGCACTTTACTAGAGTTTAAGACTCAATGCACATTGCACTTGCCCAGAAATCCAACATACCACCTGTCACACCCAGCACTTTTTAATCTGTACCCATCACTGGCCCGGCCCTGGTTTTACTGCATAATGGTGTAATGTTTTGTTATTGCTTTATGTTTTTAATTTGCTTTGAATTGTATTGTTGTTGTTATGTTGTTGTGTTGAGGCCTTGGCCTTTGTAAGCCGCATCGAGTCCTTCGGGAGATGCTAGTGGGGTACAAATAAATAATAATAATAATAATAACTTCCTATTAGCTCATTTTCCAAAGACATTGTAAAGCCATTCCATGTTCATTCTTTCTCGGGTTCCATATTCATCCATTACACTGTGTTTTCAAAGGCTTGTTCAAAAAGCCAAGTTTTTAATTTTATTTTATTTTATTTTATTTTGGAATGTCAATAGGGAGTTTAAACCAGCTCGGCCCATTTTTTCAATGGAAAGATGGGGAGCCTCACATTGTCTGCCACCAGCCATTCTTTGGCAGCAGTAGGGTTTTTCCAGTTCAGGTACAAAGCCACCCCAGAAGTACTTTTCCAGAATGTGATGGGAGCCAGGGGGCTCTATAGCTGAACTGAAAAAACCTTTCACTACTACTAAAATCAAGCCCATGTGAAGAGGTCCTCAGATTCTACCAGAATTTGAACTGAGACATGGAGCAAATACCACCAGTCTCCACTGGAACCAAATGGTCCAATCCATCCACTTCATAAGCAAAAACTTCTGGACTAACAGCAAAGTTGCCTTTTTTTTTCTGACCAAGCTCCTGTGATTTTTGCAGCTACAGGAACAGGACCAAAAGGCATTTGGCTGTTGTAACTTTTCCTAACACAAAAATGTGCAAGCAGCACCTGTCATGTAACTCTAAAAAATCAAATGAACTCTGTCAAGAAAAAACAGAGGTGACAATTCTAGGTTA
Source organism: Anolis sagrei ordinatus (assembly GCF_025583915.1). Taxonomy (NCBI): domain Eukaryota; kingdom Metazoa; phylum Chordata; class Lepidosauria; order Squamata; family Anolidae; genus Anolis; species Anolis sagrei. The sequence goes on along the minus strand of NW_026845477.1, from coordinate 17,421,899 downwards.
AACCTATTAACTCTGGGGAAGCTGACACTTGAAAACATTGCCTTGTGACTACAGCATCCCTTTTGCTTTTAAACACAGTTTGGTTGATATACAACTCTCCAGACTCTTGGGAAATGAGGCTGATAAATTAATGCACAGAAATAATGCATTTCCCCTTAACAAAGCTCGTTCCACAAGGCACTTTTGTTTCTCCACTCTCCCGCTGCAATGCTTTATAATTCCGCTATTGCTTCCGCTCATTATGCATAAATGTGATTGATCATTTAGACTAATTTTAGCTAAAACAAATGAACATGGCATGCCTGCCACTAATGGATTTTTTCTTTCTTTCTGTGCCCATAATGCAAGAACATCACTTCTCCACAGCAACCATTTCTGGACCAGAAGTCATACAAAGGGTTGATTTAGTTTGCCCTTTGTCTGAAATGGAAATAGATATTGTCATATGCTGATAAGTTAGTCACTTTCCATTGTGGTCATTCAGCTGGAGGTATCTGGAGTACCATGTTGCAAGTAGCACCAAAAGGTTTCTAATAAATTAGCAGTCTTTCTGATACAAGAGATAGGGTCACCAAGCAACTAATATTTTACAGCTTCAATCAATGAAATAATTTTGGGTCACATAACAAATACTGAGGTCCAAAAAAGTTGTAAAACCACATATTGCCAAGCTTCATGACAAACTGCCTATCTTTTGCTTAGCTCCATTATGTCCAATTCTGGGCAACACAATTCAAGAAGGATATTGACAAGCTGGAAAGTGTCCTAGAATCATAAAATCAGAAAAGAACGACTAAAATGATCAAAAGTCTGTAGACCATGAATCCCTATGCAAAGCATCTTAAAGATCTGAGTATGTTTAGTCTGCAGAAGGGAAGGTTGAGACATGATAGCCATGTTTAAATATGTGAATGGATATCATAAGGAAGAGGTAGAAGGCTTGTTTTCTGCTGCCCCAGAGACTAGGTTCAAATGATAGGAAAGGAGATTCCATCTGAACATTAGGAAGAACTTCCTGACTGTAAGAGCTGTTCAACCGTGGAACTCTCTGCCACTGAGTTTGGTGAAAGCTCCTTCTTTGGAAGCTTTTAAACAGAGGCTGTCAAGGTTACTTCAACTGTGTGTTTTTAAAATATGGCAGGGAGTTGGACTGGATGGCCCATGTGGTCTCTTCCAACTCTATGATTCTATATCATCTTCATTCATAGGTAAGTTTCTGGTCTGTAACTGGTAACTTAGGAAAAAACTGAACTAAATTTAACTTAGCTAAGCTAGATGAATCTATCAGTGATTATACAGTCACTGCCACAGAGACCTGCAGATGGGTATTCCATCCCACATGAAAACTACACCTCTGAGACATGCGAAAAAATAAAAGACAAGTGAAATTAATTGTTTTCCGTTTTACAAAAGGCACTATCAGCAGATCCTTTGCCTTTAGGTTACCTATGAAATGGACCTTGCATCATGTGATAGAACCCATAGGCACCAGCAGGCAAAGAGCATCAGAGATGGGTTATAAGACTGTGTGATAAGGTCCTATAATAGTTTGGTTTGGGGGAAGGGGTTTTGCCAAGACTCTTCCCAAAGTGGTCAAAGATGTCTGTTTCTCAAAATATATGATTTTCCTCACATAATTATTTTACAATGGCTGGTGTGCCTCGTCATTGTAGGGTAAACATTGATTGGATTGGCAACTCTGATTCCTGAGGCATGTACCTTCAGTTTGGATTACTGTAATGCACTCTACATGGGGCTGCCCTTGAAGACAGCTCGGAAATTTCAATTGGTACAACGGGCGGCAGCCAGGTTACTAACTGGAGTGACTTACAGGGAGCGGTCAACCCCCCTGTTTAAGGAGCTCCATTGGCTGCCATTCATTTTCTGGTGCCAATTCAAGATGCAAGTTCTTACCTACAAAGCCCTGAATGGTTTGGGACCCACCTACCTGCATGACCACATTTCTGTGTATGAACCCATGCGAACTCTTCAATCATCTGGAGAGGCCCTGCTCTCGCTCCCACCCCCTTCGCAGGCGCGATTGGTGGGGACGAGGGAGAGGGCCTTCTCTATGGTGGCCCCCCGACTCTGGAGCTCACTTCCCAAGGATATCAGGCAACCCCCCACATTGGCAGTCTTTAGGAGGAGCCTGAAAACGTGACTGTACCAGTGTGCCTTCCCTGAATAAAGGAAAAAATTCCCTGCAAAATGTCCTCAAAAGCACTTTAACTACCTGTTGGGTTGCTCTCCCTACATTTCTCTTAAAACCCTCCTACTTAGATACATCCTACCTCTGTTAATGCCCAGCATTTATTTTTTTTAAAAAAACTTAAATTATTACATCTGGCTCAGCCATAGGTTTTTTAAATTTTTGCGTGTTATTGTCTATATGTGAGTTATATTGATTGTATTGTTTTATTTGCTTACTGCTTTGTTGTTTTAACATGTTTTGTTGGACTTGGCCTCGTGTTTTTGGACTTGGCCTCATGTAAGCCACCCCGAGTCCCCTTGGGGAGATGGTGGTGGGGTATAAATAAAGTATTGTTATTATTATTATTATTATTATTATTATTATCTGAAAAAAATGTTTTGTGGAAGGGAGAATAGATACCTTAACAATTGATCCAATCTTTACTCAGATTTATGCTGTCCGGTGAATTTTGGCCATTGTTTTAGGCTATTAAAATATTTGTTGCCAGTGTTGCTCCTAACAGTAAACTCAGTTGCTGAGAACAAGCAGTCTGGAGCTTTCCTACCTGTTTCAGCAACTTTTGAATTGAAAACTCATGCTCTGCATGCGTCTTTGCCCTTTAGCCAACACATCTCAGAAAATGGCAAGCCTTTAAATCTGACTTCAGCTCAGCTGAAGAAAAAAACACAACTCCCTCCATTTCGTGCAATTCTCTTCGATATTTCCCTTTTCAAAATCCACAGGAAGCACATTTCCTCTACTCGTTTGCAGAGAAGCAATCCCGTTTACATGTCACGCATTGCATAACACATTGGCTACAGAATTTAGTCACCTCACAGATGTTAATAAAGCTACACAGCTCCTTGGCAGGGCTCTCTCTCAACATATGCCTGCAGCAAAGCATCTCCTATTCCAACAGACAAGTGTGAGGAGATGAACCTGGAGGCTGCATCCTGCTTATTCATTCTATCAGAACACAAATACATTGGAAACGTTTTTTTTCTTGACCCTGGCTCAAACCCCAAGGAAGAGCGCCGCCTCCTCTTCCTCCTCTCAGGCAATTCACAACTTCCCTAAAAGAAAGAACTTTCACTCAGCTAATAACTGAGGCCGCAAAGCTAGTAGCAAAAGACCCAGAGAGCAGTCAACAAGAAGGGAAGATATTAAGATGAGCACAGTGCTGAAAACCAGCATGATATAGTGGTTTGACTGCTGGACTAGGATTTTAGCAGACCAGAGACTGAACTCTCACACCAACATAGAAAATCACTGAGTGACATGGGCAAGTCAAAGTCTTAGCATGGCAAACATTCGCTGGACAAACATCACTGAAAAACCCTTGGATAGGATTGCTATAAATTGGAATCAACTTGAAGGTTCCTCACAACAACAATTCTATACATTTGTTGCTAAATGAGGCCTAAAGACAGTTCAATGTGCCATCTAATGGAGATCCACAACTATTTATTTATTTATAATGTCAAGAGTGAACCAAACAATTATACTATATTTAAAAAAAAAGTTTTGAAAACTTGGCATTCTATTCAATATCCTTTGACCTGTCGCTGGCCGCTTGGAGTGCCTCTGGTGTTGCTATAAGAAGGTCCTCCATTGTGTATGTGGCGGGGCTCAGACTGCATTGTAATAGGTGGTCTGTGGTTTGCTCTCTTTGCACTTGCATGTCATGGACTCCACTTTGTAGCCCCATTTCTTAAGGTTGGTTCTGCATCTCATAGTACCAGACTGCAGTCTGTTCAGCACCTTCCAAGTCGCCCAGTTTTCTATGTGCCCAGGAGGGAGTCTCTCATTTGGTATCAGACATTGATTGAGGTTCTGGGTTTTAGCCTGCCACTTTTGGACCCTCGCTTGCTGAGGTGTTCCTGTGAGTGTCTCTGTAGATCTTAGAAAATTATTTCTTGATTTAAGGCATTGGCATAGTGGGTGTTATCCACAGCTGAAATGTGAGCACTCATTACAGACTGAGGGCACTTCCACACATACCTAAAACCTGACCAAAAAGGGTTAAAGTAACCTGCATTAGTACAAGTTCTAGCCCCTCCCCCTCCCACAACCCCAGTTATGCTGGAAGACCAAGAAATTTCTAGAGAGAACGCCTCTTTAATACTCTCTCTGTCCTCCATTACCATTCTATGTTCAGTTTGCAGCAAAAGAAGTTATCTCAGGTATAAAAAAAGAAGAAGCAATTTCAATAGTAGTTTTTAACTTTCACAGGGGGGAGGGGTCCTATGCCTCTAAGTCCAGCAAATTTGAGGACCGAATATGGATCTCATCACACTGATGAGGGGCAGTGGGAGAATTCACCATGCAGCATGGTGAATGTTTTGGAAAGCAGGAGAAACCATTGCCTCATGCCCCACATCATCCACTGCATGCCTTACCTCATCCCAAGGGAGGAAGTATCACTGCATGCCCCCACCCCCACAATTCTTCTTGATGGGACTCAAGAAGTCTCCTGTGTTTCCAGAGAAGCCTCCTAATATGCTTCCAGAATGCTTCTTCTACGGAGTCTCACCAGAAGTTGCCTTACATTGTGTGATGCTGTCTGGTGAACTTCAACTGGGAAAAGAAGAAAGCAAGGGTTCTACTTATTTCATTTATTCATACCCCTCACCCTCAATCCATGGCTGATACCAAATGAGAGACTCCCCCCTGGGCACACAGAAAACTGGGCGACTTGGAAGGCGCTGAACAGACTGCACTCTGGCACCACAAGATGCAGAGCCAACCTTCAGAAATGGGGCTACAAAGTGGAATCCACAACATGTGAGTGTGGAGAAGAGCAAACCACTGACCACCTGCTGCAATGCAACCTGAGCCCTGCCACATGCACAATGGAGGACCTCCTTGCAGCAACACCAGAGGCACTCCAAGTGGCCAGATACTGGTCAAAGGACATTTAATCAACTACCAAGCTTGCAAACTTTGTGTTTTTGTCTGTTTGTTTGTTTGTTTTGTTAAAAATGTAATACAAATGTCTGGTTGCTCCTGACACAATAAATAAATACCCACATGTTAAAAGGTTTTGAACCTCCTTAAGATGCAAGTTCTGAGGAATGGGTGACTCTTCAAAGAAATGAAACACTCAATATGTCACTAACACTCGGGCATGCAGGGATGAGAGATTCCTCAATGTATGATTTTCATGCCTGTGTGAAATAAACACATTTGTTGCAGCTATTTCCCATCAAGTTGCCTTCGACTTATGATAGTTCTATGAATGAAATATCTCCAAGAATGCTAATCATCAACTGTCCTGCTTGCCCTAACCCTAACCCTCTTCCAAACTCAGGACTATGGCTTCTTTTCCTGCTGCCTTCCATTTTTCCAATCATTATAGTCTTTTTCCAATGTGTCACATCATCCCATGATATGTCCAAAGCATGACAGCATCAGTTTCATCATCGTCACTTCTTGATTTCCTCTAATACCCAGTCATTTGTCTTTTTGGCAGACTGTGGCATCTGCAGGATTCTCCTCTAGCACCACAGTTTGAATGAGATGATGTTCTTCCTGCCAAATTTCTTCATTGTCCAGCTTTCACACCTGCATATAAAAATGGAAATACAATAGCCCGGATCATTCCGATTAGGGTATTTAATGATACACCTTTACATTAGAGGATCATATCTAGTTCTTTCATGGCTGCATTTCCAAACCTTTATCTTTTTCTGGTTTCTTGACTGCAGTTTCCATTTTGACTAATGGTACAGGAAATCTTTAAAAATGTCAGTATTCATTGCCCCCTTTAAAGTTATGTAAAGCATCCACAGACATTATTTTTGTCTTCATAATATTTAACTATAACCCCTTTTCTTTAGTCCAGGACCTTAAGTACTTAAATACTTGGCGTAACAAAATATGCATCATTTTAAAAGCTGAGGTTTAAACTTAGACATAATGAAAACCAGCACAACAACTTTGTTTCATCTATATAAATAAAAAATGTTATGTTCGTTTGTGGGATTAACATATCTCAAAAACCACTGGACGAATTGACACCAAATTTGGATGCAAGACACCCATCAGACCAACGAGTGATCACCACTTTAAAAAATTGATTTTGTCATTTGGGAGTTGTGGTTCCTGGGATTTATAGTTCGCCTACAATCAAGAAGCATTCTGAACTTCACCAATGATGGAATTGAACCAAACATGGCACACAGGACTCCCATGACCAACAGAAAACACTAGAAGGGTTTGGTGGGCATTGACCTTGAGTTTGGGAGTTGTAGCTCACCTACATCCAGACAGCACTGTGAACTCAAACAATGCTGAATACAGACCAAACTTGGCACGAATACTCCATATGCCCAAATATACACACAAATGGAGTTTGGAGGAAATAGACCTTGAAATTTGGGAGTTGTAGTTACTGGAATTTATAGTTCACCTACAACCAAAGAGCATTCTGAACCCCACCAACAACAGAATTGGGGCAAATTTCCCATACAGAACCCCCATGATCAATAGAAAATACTTAAGGCCATCCAGTCCAGCTCCCTTCACCAGGGTAAGAAAACATAATGAAAGCATCCTGACAAAGAGCTATCCAGCTATAGATATAGATATATATGATTCACACACAGAGAGATATAGTATCATAGATTTGAAAGGGACCCCTAAAGAAGGACAGTTATATGCTGCATGTTCCAGAGTAGGCAAACCAGACAATCTCTACATCAACACTGGCAAAGAAACAGCAAGAAATACTGTTTATCCACAAGCATAAAGAAATTACATATATTAGAAACTAACACTTTCTCATTACTTTGTTTTCCAGATCACCAGACTGCAAAACATGGTGGAGGATGACTAGTCATACTATAAATGTATAAGCATATTAGATGAAGCATCATCTACATGGTGTCCACAAATATACAACAAATGAGCAACACTATTTACAGTTCTTTGTATTATGAACTTTACAGCATAGGTTAGGATGCATAACCATTTTGTATTGTTATAATAATGTGAAAATAAAATATGCTTAAAATAACTGTAATAATCCAGGGCCAAATTAGATAAAGCACTTATCACATAGGTTTGTTTGTTTACTTGTTTGGGTGAAAATATGATAGCTGGGATGCAATCTCGAGACAGCACAGCGAGTGAGAGATGCAAGTGCGACAGATTCGTGGCAAGATAGTTCATCAGAAAGTGGGGGCAAAAGGGGGTGGAGAACAAACAGCCAAAAATAGTGCTTAAGACTATCTGGATATCATATGCAAACACTTCTCTAATTCAGACCCGTGCCACGCAACCAGCATTGGATTCCAGCAATCATACTTTTGCCCTTGTTTGTTTGGTCTTGGGTAGCTGGTATGCAATGCAATCCTGATCAGAATTGTCCCTTTTTCACATCAAACACCTGGTGTCCATAATGGCCCAAATCCAATTCTATTACCAGTTATAGGAGGCCACTGAATCCATGGGATTTTCAGCTGTTGAGTCACTATTCCATTGCTCTGCTCCAATTGGGATTTCCAATAGAATTGAAGCCAACAGAAGAATGCTCAAATGGTCATCAATAGAAACTTCAGTCTACAATGCCAATCAGCCCTTGCCACCATGACTACTACTGAATGGTTTTAAGAACTGTAGTTTAAACTGTCTAGAGCAGGCATCCTCAAACGGCAGCTTTCCAGCTGTTTGGGCCTCCAACTCCCAGACGCCCTAGCCAGCTTGTTCAATGGTTAGGAATACAATACTCCAGAAGAGAGGAGCAGAATTCAAAACGATGTTAACAGATGAGAGAGATGGGCCAAAACTAACAAAATGAAGTTCAGCAGGGACAAATGAAAGATACTCCACTTAGACAGAAAAAATGAAATGCAAAGATACAGAATGGGGGACATCTGGCTCGAGTGCAGTACGTGTGAAAAAGATCTTGGGGTCCTTGAGGACAACAAGTTATACATGAGCCAACAATGTGATGTGGTGGCAAAAAAAAAAGCCAATGGGATTTTGGCCTGCATCAATAGGAGTATAGTGTCTAGATCCAGGAAACTCATGCTACCCCCTCTATTCTGCCTTGATTAGACCACATCTGGAATATTGTATCCAATCCTGAGCACCGCAATTGAAGAGAGATGTTGACAAGCTAGAATGTGTCCAGAGGAGGGCAACTAAAATGATCAAGGGTCTGGAGAACAAGCCCTATGAGGAGCGGCTTAAATTGCTGTGCATGTTTAGCCTGAAGAACAGAAGGCTGAGAGGAGACATGATAGGCATGTATAAATATGTGAAAGGAAGTCATAGGGAGGAGGGAGTGAACTTGTTTTCTGCTGCCCTGGAGACTAGGATGCAGAACAATGGCTTCAAACAACAAGAGAGGAGATTCCATCTGAACATGAGGAAGAACTTCCTGACTGTGAGAGCCATTCAGCAGTGGAACTCTCTGCCCCTGAGTGTGGCAGAGCCTCCTTCTTTGGAAGCTTTTAAACAGAGGCTGGATGGCCATCTGTCGGGGGTGCTTCGAATGAAATATTCCTGCTTCTTGGCAGGGGATTGGACTGGATGGGCCATGAGGTCTCTTCCAACTCTTTGATTCTATGATTCTATGAATTCTGGGAGTTGGAAGCCTAAACAGCTGGAGGGCTCCAGTTTGAGGATACGTAACCTAGAGGATTTCAGACTGCTTAGGTTAAAGCCTCCTTCTTGACCCCAGTCATACTGCTACAAACATTCAGTTTTTAAAATTCTGGCTATATATTTTTTTAAAGATATAAGTCATTCAAAGCTACATCACATGACAGACATCATGTCTAGTCCAACTTGAGAAGGACAAATATTGTGGTCTCCAAATTGCTATCAGGGGTGATTTAAAAAACCAGATTTCTCTCCATCTTCCTTGTCTTGGTCCCATCTGCAAGAAGCTAACCTGTCCTGCCAAACATGATTTGACAGGAAGAAGCCATCCATCCATCCCACCCACCTCCAGCCCCAGGGGATGCACAATTAATTTCCTAGCCTGGTTTCAGGTGTTGTTCCTGACTTTCGAGAGCTCTCAGTGATTTGGCCCATGGTTTCCTTAGAAACTGCTTTCATATGAGACACCAACAGTTGCAAACTTCAGCAGAGAGGATGAACAGTGTTGACTTTCAAATTAATAATGGGAGAAAGTGACTGAAGAGGGAAGAGTTTACATTGCTCTTTTGTTTGAATTTCAAGCCATACCTATCCAAAGCTATTGTGAAGGCAGAAGATAGGACAGCACATGTAAAATATTTTAATCATTATGTGTCAAACACAATTTAAAGAAAAACGAGTTTCTCTTACTCCACAGGTCAGGCTTCACCTACCAACATTTCCTCTTCTATTGTCGAAGGCTGTCATGTCCGGAGTCACTGGTTTTGTAGGTTTTTCGGGCTATATGGCCATGTTCTAGAAGCATTATTTTACAATTTTTTAAATACTGTATTACTGGTATTAAATAAAACCTCTAAAATTATAACAGCAAATAAAGAGCAACACTCAAACACAGGGGAACTCCAGACAAGAAATAGTCAGAGACAGCTAATCACCTCTCAACAAAGGATTCCCCCAGGCACTAACAATCCACAACTAAAAACTGTCAGGCCATCAAATGCTAATCAAGGTGGCCAATTGAAACATTCACACCTACCTCCATCAGACAAGAGTTCTTTCTCCGACCCTGGACATTCCACAGATATATAAACCCAATTTTCCTAGTTTCTAACAGACCTCACAACTTCTGAGGATGCCTGCCATAGATGCAGGTGAAATGTCAGGAGAGAATGCTTCTAGAACATGGATATATAGCCTGAAAAATCCACAACATTCCTCTTCTAGTCAAAATCTGAATTCTTATGCATTAAATTATGCTATCTTGAGTCATAGGATGTTTCAAGGCAGCCTGGTAAATTCAGTTCACTGGTCAGGAATAGAATATTGAAGGCGTTTAGTATTTCCTGTTATCTCTCTTTCCTTAAAATTATATTCAAGACCTTTCCAACACCTCAGCTGACCATTAGAACCTTCTAGACAAGGACAAATATAGAGAGCTTTCTGATCCAGCTAAGTCTTGTCTTAGCAGAGAGTTATTGCTTAGCTCTGCTATGCTCCTGTATTTTTGCTTATTCCTTGCCCACATCATTTAATATTTAACTGATTGAAGCCTAGATGAATGTAGTCGAGCCACATCAACCACCTCATCACACTTACAGTCCAGTCCCCCCACATTTTATGGGCAGCCACCATAAAATTGTTAAGAGTCGTGGCTACTATCAAGTGACTTCTGGTCATTGCTCTCTCTCTCTCTCTCCTACTTTCCAGGTCACAGAACTACAGAGCAATCATGAAATTGGGCAGATCTGTAATCACAGGAAGAAATTGTGAGTTTAGCCAAAATAGCACTAAAGATCCATTATTTTGACTCAAAACAACATATGATGGTGTCTGTGACCGTCTCCATTCTGTTTTGGAGCTTGCCATGATGAAAAGGGGCGTTCCGATGGAAGGTCCTTAGCAGTGAGCTGTCATCCTTCCTTATAGAAGTGCATAATAACTCATTCCCTTCACATTTTTTAATTATTAATAACAGATATAGTGTAATAGAAGAATTTTAAAACAGAGAACAGGCAGTTTTCCATTGCTGGTTTGTTCCAATTATAATATTGTACTTAGCAGAGAGCTCTCATCCCTGTTTATAGAAAGGTATGCTTACTCCTTCCTATGGAAAGAAGTTGTTTAAAACAGCATCCCTGTCTCAAGAGTCCAATGGGTTTAGATGCAGAACTATTGCATCCCATGGAAAGGGGTTCTGGCAAAATAAAATAAAAAACCTGGCAGCAGAGACTTAGTGCCTATAAGTGATGAGGAAAATAGTGGGTGTCTACTGGGTTGCAGTTAAGCATAAAAAAACCGAGATTATGGCAACAAGACTGATTGATAACTGGCAAAGAGAGGGAGAAAATGTGTATTTCTAGGCTTGAAAATGTCTGCAGACACAGACTGCAGCCAGGAAATCAGAAGAAGTTTCCTTCTTGGGAGAAGAGCAATGAGCAATCTTGATAAAATAGTGAAGAATAGAGACATCAAACTAGAAACGAAGATCTGCATAGTCAAAGCAATGGTATTCCCTGTTGTAACCTATGGGTGTGAGAGCTGGACCATAAAGAAGGCTGAGTGAAGGAAGACAGACGCTTTTGAACTGTGAAGATCCAATCAGTCCATACTTCAGGAAATAAAGACTGACTGCTCACTGGAAGGACGGATGTTAGAGGCAAAGATGAAGTACTTTGGCCACATCATGAAAAGACGGGAAAGCTTGGAGAAGATCATGATGCTGGGGGTAATAGAAGGAAAAAGGAAGAGGGGCCAACCAAGGGCAGGATGGATGGATGGATGGTATCCTTGAAGTAACTGGCTTGACTCTGAAGGAGCTTGGGGTGGTGACAGCTGACAGGGAGCTCTGGCATGGGTTGGTCCATGAGGTCACTAAAAGTCAGAAACAACTGAAGGAATAAACTGCAACAAACGGGGAAGCACTAAAAGTCTGATGAGAGAAGAATAATGAAAATGGGCACGGAAGGACTGAAAGATACGATCAGCTCCCAATTCCTCTCTTTACTTAACTTAATGATGCCTCTCATTACTGCCATCTGATAAGGTCCTAAGATATGGCCAAGATGGCAAAAGTTATTGGTAACGAAGCACAGGCAAGGTAGGAGATGGGATTAGAGTGCATAAGGGAAGACCTAAACACTAAAATGCTGGGGAATGTGGGCATGTGGGAAGGCCTTGGTGACGAGCTTAGGCATTTGAGCTAGCACTTTTCTCCCACAATGGGAAAATAGGTAACTTGAGATCAAGCCTGGGGCAGACTGGTCCACCACCACATATAAACAGGGGCTGGACCAGCTCTGTAGACACATTTCTTTTCTCCTCAACAACAACAACAACAACAACAACAGCAGCAGCAGCAACAAAACTTTATTTAAATACCACTCTATCTCCCCGAGGGGACTCAGAGCAGTTTCCATATAACATCATCAATACATACATAGTAAACAACATAAACATAAAATTGACAAAGCAATATAAGCATTAAAAATCACAATAGCACATATATATTTAAAATAATCCTGACTGTTCAAGGCAATTTAAAAAGGCCGGGTCAAAGCTAGTGCAATTTCTAGAGGGCACGGGAAATTAGGTGCAATGCTATAGCAGGCAATAACAATAATAGGTATAGTCTATGGCTGTTCATTTCCTGGGCCTAATGGGAGGAAGTGGTAGAAAAAGATATGGCCATATTCAACAATATCTGGGGCTGGGCTAGAACTAGTCGTTCTCAAAGGCTTGTTTAAACCACCAGGTCTTCAAGCTCTTACGAAAGGAGGGGAGGGATGGGGCCTGTCTTATTTCTCTAGGAAGGGCATTCCAGAGGTGGGGGGCTACCAACCAAGAAGGCTCTCATGTTCAAACTATGTAATGCTTATATAGATAAAACCATGGGCAGTTTTAATTCAGTTCTTCTATCTCTGCTTTGGTCTCAGTAACACAATCAGTGCACAATTATACCACCTTAAACATCACAGCTCAATTCTGTGTTACCTTAAGATTTGCAGTTTCATGGGCGATTTAGAAATCTCTGTCAGAGAGTTCTAGACCCTCACCAAAATTCCCAGGATGTATTCATGAGATGCAACAGAGCAGTGAAAGGTCCAGTTTACCTGTCCAAATGTATCTCCCTCTACGAACCTTCAAGGACTCGAAGATCATCGGGCAAGCCCTGCTCTCAGTTCCACCATCCTCACAAGCACGACTGGTGGGGACAAGAAACAGGGCCTTCCTCAGTGATGGCTCCTCAGCTGTGGAACTCAGATCTGCCCCCTCCCTCCTGGTATTCTGAAAAAAACTCAAGACCTGGCTCTGGGGTCAAGCCGTTGAGCAATAGATACAGTGACTTGAATGCAATTGACAGTAATGACTGGCAAATTGACTAATCATAGATCCCATTTTAAACTGGCGATATTTTAGAATTTTAAATCTCTGAATGTTTAAATTGTTTTAATGACTGTTTTAATTATGTTTGTTAATTCAATGTTTGGCATTGAATTGTTGCCTATTGGGTTGTAGGTTTTTCCGGGCTAATGGCCATGTTCTGTTGCCTATTGTAAGCCGCCCTGAGTCCTGCCTGCTCTCCCCCCCCTCCCGGGGGGGGGGGGTGAGGACGGGGTATAAATTTATTGAAATAAAGAAATATCAAACTGCTAGAGCTGTTCAAAGTGAAAGACATCTTGCAGTTTGGTCGTGAGCCTCACTTTGCTTCTCAGCTCTGTCTCTTCAGACTATTGGCTTCTGATTACCGAAGACTCTTGGTTCTCAGCAACTCACACATCTCAGATTTCTCCTCATGGCACAGTTGTGATCGACTGATTCTGATCTTCCTATTTCTTTCCATAAAAATATGAGCTTCGGTATTCTCACAGCCCTGCCTCAGAATTTGTTTTAAGATTTTTGTCTTTTTTAAAAAAACAGAAGAGTTGGCCAGGGAAGATGATCGCGGACTAAAGGTCATCTTCAGATTACTGATGTCAGGGGGATGAGTCACAACAGAAGATAGTATCAAGGCTACACAGGTTAAAACTTCCTTAGGGCAAGTAGTTGTCTATTCCCTTTCCCCTCCACTCCAGTTTCCTCTGCAGGTTGCCTCATCCCAGCTGATAATCTTGTTGTCCCCATAAACCACTGAGACAAGGCAAAGGGAACAAGATCTGTTAGATAAATCAGTCAGGGACCAGACGGTTCCCATCTTCTCTTTCCAATTAGAGTTAATGGGACTTGCGCTCATGCATCAAAAGACATTGTGTGCCACAAGTTCTTAAGGAGGAATCAATGCAATATCTTTTCCTAGTTGCTTTTAATTTTCTTTATTTAAGCTCAGAACGTGCCTCCTGCACCACACCCTATTCTTCTTTTATTAAAGGTAATTTGTAATGAATGAATAGCTTTTTAAAGAACCCATGGCTGGACTCTTGTATGTCCTTTCACACAATGTAAATCTGCATGCTCTTCACCTGGTTAATGAATTGCAAAGTTGCATAACCAATGGGCATTGAGAGTACCTGATTCACACTACAACCCCCTTGTGTCGTGTTGTACATTCGACTCTTTGCTGACTTTTTGCTGACTCTACTACATAATTACAAAGTTATTACAAATTACCCTCTTCTGAATACAGATGTGGCACATATTTGTTGCACATATAACCAATGGGCATCGAGAGTACCTGATTCACACTGCAACCCCTTTGTGACCTGTTGTACATCCGACTCTTTGTTGACTCTTTACTGACTCTTTGCCAACTCTGCTACCTTTATTATTTATTTTATTTATTTACAGCATTTTTATCCTGTTCTTTCAGCCCAAAGGCGACTCAGGGCGGCATACAGATTGGCAACAATTAGATGCCACAACATGCATACATACATATCAATAAAAACATTTAATATCATATAATAAAAATCCTTATAAAACCAATTAAAACTAAAGTAATCAATGTCTTCCAGTTCAACTCCTTATCCAATTACATCATCTAAGCCATTCCATGTTCGTTATTTCATCATACTGGGTTTATCCAATTACGCCATGTTTCTGAAAGCTTGCTCAAAGAGCCAGATTTTTGCTCTTTTCCAAAAGGGTGGGGGGCAATCTAATATCCCTGGAGAGGGAGTTCCACAACCGAGGGGCCACCACTGAGAAGGCCCTGTCTCTCGTCCCCACCAAGCGCTCCTGCGAGGAAGGCGGGATTGAGAGCAGGGCCTCCCCAGATGATCTTAAATTCCTGGATGGTTCATAAGGAGAGATACGTTTGGGCAGGTAAGCTGGGCTGGAACCGTTTAGGGCTTTATAGGCTAAAGCCAGCACTTTGAATTGTGCTTGGTAGCAAACTGGGAGCCAGTGGAGTTGGCACAACAGTGGAGTTGTATGCTCCCATTAGTAACCTGGCTGCTGCCAGCTGGACCATTTGAAACTTCCGAACAATCTTCAAAGGCAACCCCACATAGAGTGTGTTGCAGTAGTCTATATGGCATGTAACAAGAGTGTGGACTACCATGGCCAAGTCAGACTTCCCAAGGTATGGGCACAGCTGGCGCGCAAGCTTTAACTGTGCAAATGCTCCCCTGGTCACCTCAAAACCTAGGGTTCCAGACTCAGCAATGAGTCCAGGATCACACCCGAGCTGCAAACCTGCATCTTCATAATTACATAATTACAAAGTTTCTGCCCTTTCTGAATACTGATGTTACACATATTTGCAATTCTATATTGCATACACCTAAGTCCTCTAATAAGCAAGCAACGCCCTCACTAGATTCCAACCAATATGCTGGGGAGAACACACACTCTGCATGCATATATGAAGTTTTGAGTTCAGTGCCCAAGAATGCCAATTAAGAGGTCACAGCCAACTGGGAAATATTGATATTTGCAACCCCAGAGAACTGCTATCCAATCACAGTAGACTGGACAAAGCAGAACTAGATAGACTATTTGTATGATTCAATATGTTGAGAAAGCTGCATCATACATCTAGAGTGATCATCAAGTGACTACACTTCACAAACCTAAACTAGCCTGACTTTCAACACTGCAACCACAAAATACTGGCTGGCATCTGCTCAATATTTATAATATTGTAAGCCACATAACTTTGAAGATTGCTTAATGGCCAAACATGGCTCCCCAAAAACCTACCTCTCAAACCAGCAACATCCCCAGTGAAATAGTTTATTTTGTTCTTATTAATGGCCTTCAAGTCATCTTTGACTTCTGATGACCCTATGAAAGACAGATCTCAAGTCACTCTATCTTCAGCAGTCCTGCTCGGGCCTTGTACACTCGAGGCAATTGCCTTTCTAATTGCACCTGTAATGCAGTCTTCTTCTTTCTGATCTATGGCTGCTCAACACAAACTTTATCTGCTCCCATCCAGGCAATTAATTGGATCAAGACACATCTCTACTCAAAACCCAAGGGGGAATGAACTACCCAGACTTTAAGCCAAATCAGATCATTGCAAGAATCACTGGAACTGACCTATGCATGTACCCCAGTATCATAATATAATGTAAAACCAACCTCTTGAGGGTTTTACCCCATCCATGTCTGGTCAAGAGTGTGAGTTTGTCAGGCCAAACTGCAAAACAAATCAAGCTGTGCTGATTGTACAAAATTGCCTTTAGTCTTAGTGACAACTAAGCATGAGTGCCAGGCTAATCATTTACTCATCCATCTCTTTTTCACTGGATCTGGCCTCTCTCAGAGACAGGATATTGAACCAGGTTAGATTTATTTCTTGGCTCTGAGGACTGCTCTTCTCATTGTTCATGGACTTCTCCAGATGTACCACATAGTATGAACAAGGTGAATTGTAGTAATCCAATGCCTTCCCCCGGAGAACTATAAAAGAGGTAAGTTGTATATGTGTATAGAATGACTATCCCTTATCTGAAATGTTCGATACCAGAATTATTTTTATTTCAGGGTTTGATATTTTGGAATATCTGTATTTGCATATCCATGCTGTAGATGAGACCCAAATATACGCATGAAATTGATTTATGTTTCTTATACATTTCATACACATAGCGTAAAGGTAATTTTCAAAGCCAATATTGTTTTAATAATTTTCTGTATGAAACAAGTTTGTGTACATTGAACTATCAGAAAAGAAAGGTGTCACTATCCCAGCCACCCATGTGAACTATTTTGGATTTTGGAGTATTTTAGATATCAGGAATACATCTCCTAAGGTTTAAGTAATGACAGCATGAGCTTAATATTAGGACAATGTATGGTATTTCCAATCCAAACTTTCCAACTTTAGTGCATCCTGTCACTCAGCTGAGGACCTTAACAATTTATCTGAAAATAAATTGGGCTCTCAGGCACAAAGACATTCCCCAATCTTGTCCTGATGTGGGGGCATTTCAAGCATAAGGAGAAAGAGCAGAGTTGTTTGAGGATGGATCTAGACTGCCCTATATGCCAGGATCTGATCCCAGATTATCTTCTTATCTCAGATTATTTGGCAATGTAGACTCATGCAAAGCAGATAATCTGGGATCCAATCCTGGGATATAGGACACTGTAGATCCAGATCCAGCAGGGAGTTTCAGAAAAACATCTATTTCTGTTTTATTGACTGCCTTTGACTGTGTGTATCATAATAAATTGTGGCAAGTTCTTGGTGGGATGGGCATACCAAATCACCTTATCTCACTCCTGAGGAATCTGTATAAAGACCAAGTAGCAACAGTAAGAACTGACCATAGAACAACAGACTGGTTCAAGATTGGGAAAGGCATACGGCAGGGTTGTATACTCTCACCCAACTTATTCAACTTGTATGCAGAGCACATCATGCGATATGCAGGGCTTGACGAATGCAAGGCTGGGATGAAAATTGCTGGAAGAAACATTAACAACTTTAGATATGCAGATGACACCACTTCAATGGCCGAAAGTGAGGAGGAGGAGGTGATGGCAGTCAATACAAAGCTCCAAGCGTTTAATTATATCAATATCATAACATTTTTATTATGGTGTGGAAATAGTGAGGTTTGCTGATACATGCGTCCCTTTGTGTCCCTTCAATGTCCAAAAACCAGGACTGGGTGTCTGTTAGGATACACAATTGTTACTGTAAAAATGCTTTGCACCCTGCTTTGTTTCACTAAAAACAGGTCTGCCTGAACTCCTCTTTGACTGAAATTGCAGAGAAAGAGAGAGATTTGAAACAGGTCACCTTGAACCAGGTAACAACACTTCTATGGCTCCTTAGAGCATCCATTATGTGCCAAAGCATTGTACAGGGATGCATTTGGACGATGAAAATGAGGATTATGGCTGCAATGGGAAGCCATCATTTCAGACTCACCTTGGGCTCAAGATGATACAAGATAGCAAGGAAATATCTTCTTTTTTTCCAGCCCTGCATGCCCTTGACCAGCTGCCTCTTGCAAGTGTTGCAAGGACTGGGAGTTGGAGGCGAAACAACCTTCCTAGGTTTCAGGGTCAGATGAATCTCTGCTGCAATATCAAAGAGGTGGAAAAGAGTAGGGGGGACAAGGGAAAAAATATGGCAGACCAGGCTTTTGTCAGAATGTGCAACTTGCCTTTTCCCATTTTAGTGATGATTCATGAAGTATAAAACACCTTAAAATAACAAACAGAAATGACACTAGAAAGTAATGGTCATTTGACACTTGTTAAGATGTAATAAGAACATTCTAACTTAGGAAATAATACTGATACCTTTACGTGAAGAAAAGACAAGATTCCCTAAACCAGTGTTTCTCAGCCTGGGGGTCAGAACCCAAGGGGGGTCCCAAGGGGGGGGGTCAGAGGGGTCACCAAAGACCATCAGAAAACACAGTATTTTCTGTTCTGTGTGGGAAGTTTGCCCCAATTCTATTGTTGGTGGAGTTCAGAATGCTCTTTCGTTGTAGGTGAACTATAAATCCCAGCAGCTACCACTCCCAAATGTCAAGGTCTATTTCCCCCAAAATCCACCAGTGTTCACATTTGGGCATATTGAGTATTTGTGCCAATTTTGGTCCAGATCAATCATTGTTTGAGACCAAAGTGCTCTCTGGATGAAGGTGAACCACAACAACCAAACAAAAAGTCAATGCTCACCAAAACCTTCCAGTATTTTCCATTGGTCATGGGATTTCTGTGTACCAAGTTTGGTTCAATTCCATCGTTGGTAGAGTTCAGAATGCTCTTTGATTGCAGGCGAACTATTAATCCCAGGAACTACAACTCCCAAATGACAAAATCAACCCCCATCCCACCCCACCAGTATTCAAATGAGGGCATATTGGGTATTTGTGCCAAATTTGGTCCAGTAAATGAAAATACATCCTGCATATCAGATATTTACAATACAATTCATGCCAGTAGCAAAATTACAGTTATGAAGTAGCAACAAAAATAATGTTATGGTTGGGGTTCACCACAACATGAGGAAGGGCAATAATAATGTGATAAGGTCCCAGATCTTCTAGCATTTATTTATTTCTTTGCTTATATACCGCTGTATCTCAAGCCCGAAGGCGACTCACGGCGGTTCACAAACAGTAAAAACAGTAGAAACAGCAGTGGTTCCATACAACATATAACAATTGACTTAACACATTATCCATAAATTACCAATAAGCAATTACAATGCACAATTATTACAAAAAACAACCGTACCCAATCTTCTCATCATCCAAGCGTAGTCCAGGTTCGTCGTCCATTGTTCCATTCCTATGTTCCATTACCAGATTGCACTAAATTACTCAAACGCCTGCACAAACATCCAGGTCTTCACCTTTTTGCGGAATACCATTAGAGATGGTGCTAGTCTAATGTCGTAGGAAGGGCGTTCCACAGCCGAGGAGCCACCACCGAGAAGGCCCTATCTCTCGTCCCCGCCAGCCGAGCTTGAGAAGCAGGCGGGATCGAGAGCAGGGTCTCCCCGGAAGATTTCAAAGTCCTGGTGGGTTCATAGGCAGAGATGCGGTCAGATAGGTAGCTTGGGCCAGAACCGTTTAGGGCTTTAAAGGCCAACGCCAGCACTTTGAATTCAGCCCGGTAGCAGATCGGTAGCCAGTGGAGTTGGCGCAACAGGGGGGTTGTATGCTCCCTGCGCTCCGCTCCTGTTAAAATCATGGCTGCCGAGCGTTGGACTAGTTGGAGCTTCCGAGCTGTCTTCAAAGGCAACCCCACGTAGAGAGCGTTGCAGTAGTCTAAACGGGATGTAACCAGAGCGTGGACTACCGTGGCCAAGTCAGACTTCCCAAGGTACGGGCGCAGCTGGCGCACAAGCTTTAGCTGTGCAAATGCTCCCCTGGTCACCGCCGAAACCTGGGGTTCCAGGCTCTGCGATGAGTCCAGGGTCACACCCAAGCTGCGAACCTGCGTCTTCAGGGGGAGTGCGGCCCCATCCAACACAGGCTGTAACCCTATGCCCTGTTCGGCCTTGCGACTGACCAGGAGGACCTCTGTCTTGTCTGGATTCAATTTCAATTTGTTCGCCCTCATCCAGACCGTCACAGCGGCCAAGCACCGGTTCAGGACCTGGACAGCCTCCTTAGTAGCAGGTGGAAAGGAGTGACAGAGTTGGACATCATCCGCGTACAGATGACACCGTACCCCGAAACTCCGGATGATCTCCCCCAGCGGCTTCATGTAGATGTTAAACAACATGGGAGACAATATTGAGCCCTGAGGAACCCCACAAGACAATGGTTGTGGGGTTGAACAGGTGTCCCCCAACAACACCTTCTGAGATCGACCCTCCAGGAATGACTGGAGCCACTGCAAAACAGTACCTCCAAGACCCATCCCCGCGAGGCGTCCCAGAAGGATACCGTGGTCGACGGTATCGAAGGCCGCTGAGAGGTCCAGCAGCACCAACAGGGACACACTCCCCCTGTCGAGCTCCCGGCGCAGATCATCCACTAAGGCGACCAAGGCTGTCTCGGTACCATGTCCCGGCCTAAAGCCAGACTGTGCCGGGTCTAGATAATCCGTGTCTACCAAGAATACCTGGAGGTGTGAGGCCACCACACGTTCCAAGACTTTGCCCAAGAAGGGGAGATTGGAAACTGGCCGATAGTTGTCGAATTTAGTGGGGTCCAGTGATGGTTTCTTCAACAGCGGTTTTATTATAGTTTGTTTTAAGCTCGCTGGAATCTTGCCTTCCCGAAGGGAAGCATTAACCACCACCTTAACCCACTCAGCCAATCCCCCTCTGGCCTCCCCCTAAACAGTGGTGATCAAGGGATTTGGTAGCATTACAATCTAACCTGTATAGACACGCTAGTCAAGGAGATATGAAGTCTTTGCTCTTATTCAAGTCATAGAGCTGAACTTTCTGATGGATTCTTGTTCAGATGTCTCTCATATGAAGTGGGTTGACTTTAGCTGGGATTTACAATAGAATTCATGCAAAGGGAACAAAGCTATGGAAGTCACTGAAAGAATTATAGAATCATAGAATCAAAGAGTTGGAAGAGACCTCATGGGCCATCCAGTCCAACCCCCTGCCAAGAAGCAGGAATATTGCATTCAAATCACCCCTGACAGCTAGCCATCCAGCCTCTGTTTAAAAGCTTCCAAAGAAGGAGTCTCCACCATGCTCCGGGGCAGAGAGTTCCACTGCTGAACGGCTCTCACAGTCAGGAAGTTCTTCCTAATGTTCAGATGGAATCTCCTCTCTTGTAATTTGAAGCCATTGTTCCGTGTCCTAGTCTCCAGAGAAGCAGAAAACAAGCTTGCTCCCTCCTCCCTGTGGCTTCCTCTCACATATTTATACATGGCTATCATATCTCCTCTCAGCCTTCTCTTCTTCAGGCTAAACATGCCCAGCTCCTTAAGCTGCTCCTCATAGGGCTTGTTCTCCAGACCCTTGATCATTTTAGTTGCCCTCCTCTGGACACATTCCAAGATCTTGAACCATGTCACTCAGTTTTTCCTATAGATATGGAGAAGAAAGGAATGTGTACAGAAATGTGACTGTAAGAAATGATATACATATAATAGTTAAATAAATGTTTGGTTGTGGTTTCCTTATATGAGCCTCCATTTCGTATGAGAAATTTTTTAATACTGGCAGCCATTTCCCCAATCCCATTACGGTGCATTTTGCTTGTGGCAATTCTTCCCAGTTCGTGACTGTGTGTATTGTCGTGACTGTATGGTGGGAACATGGACTTCTCCTCCTTAACAACCTAATTACTGCCTAAATACCCTAATGACACCAGACCCAGTCGGATCTTGAACGCAAAGTAGAGTCTGCCCTGTTTAGTCCTTGGATGGGAGACCCCCAATGAATATCATGAGCCGTAGGCTATATTTCAGAGGAAAGAACTAGCAAAATCACCTCTGAGCTTTCCTTGCCCAAGCAAACCCTATGAAATTCATGGAGTCGGCATAAGTCAACAAACTATGCAAAGGCACAGAAATATACAACACCCTAGTGCTTCTTTTATTTCATTAAAGTCATATAAACATCAATAAAATAATAGCTTCTAACCCATGTTGGATGGTCTTGCGAATATTTTCCACTTAAAATTATCTTTCCACCCATGTTTGCACATATTTCAACTTTGTGGGCTTCTAGACCATTTCTCGCTAATAAGGCTCCTTGCAGCTTTTAAAAACACTTAGTAGATCCTTTCACCAATAAATAAAACTTCAATTTTCATTCTGATGGGTATTGCTAACCATATATGCAGGCCTGATGGTCTTAAAAATTGTTATCTTCTTTCCTTCTTCTCTTTAGGCCACCCATATATATCTCTTTGTGCAGTTCCTCCTAATTGTCCAATCTGAATTTCTACCTTTTTGCCTTCTAGGCAATTCATGCAACAGGAACATAGACAGACTAGAGAGTTCTCTTAAATTCACCAGAAGTAGCTCTGTCTCCCAGTGTAATGGATAATATGATGGGATCTTTGCCCTATCCAAGACATTGCATTTACAATTACAGTATAACTGCCAGCCATGCTATCTGGCTGCTTCCGGCCTTTGACCTTTCGCAGAACACTTCAAAGAGGCCAGGACTTTATCATTATTGGCTGCCTTCATATTATTCCTGTTTTCCTTTGCTTGCTTTTACTTGTGTCACTGTAATGTCACCCCGTCTTCTTTGCTTCTCAATGAGCCTCTGTTCTTTCTTCCTTTGCTATTGCTATTGCCCATGCTTATTCCTGTTTCTTGAACAAAACTGGTGCACATTTAATAATAAAGGTACATTTTCCCTAAGACTCCTGAATATAAAATGCAAAGCTCATACCCTGTCCTGATTTGGCAAAGATAGTCCTCTGCCGTCCCACTTTTTCAAATGCTTTTAAACACTCCTGGCTTCTTTCTCTTTCTCCCATATTTACCTTCTGTCCTTAGCATACTTCAGTTTCTGCAAACTGTATTTGAAATGCAAAAATAGTTTGCATTCAATTAATTGTGCAAGGGGAAAAAGAAATTACAAAATCCTGCCCATCCTAGATGACTCGAGCAAATGTATACTACTAAAGTCTCGTCCAAGTTTGCATGTTCTTCCTCATTAATAATAGTGGGTAAACAAAGTCCTTGATGAGTCCTGGGATTGCTGGCAATAGGTCTCTCAGCAGGAAGTCCACTGAAAGAATCTGTGTTATTTCTCAAGACATCCACATAAGCACTACATAATATGTTATGCTATTTGATAACATTGACTAATGGATTTTAAGCTCGACCACTGTACAGAAGCGACTCAGTTGTAGAAACAGAATGGTAAACTGTTGGAGCTGGCAGTTCAATTATGCAAAGTTTTGCAACAATAAAGAAGTTAGGAAAATAGGAATGAGGCACCCAGTGCAGAGAGGGAAAGATTCAGGTCTGTTTTGTTAATTAAAGAAATGATTGATTTCATATATGTGTATATGTATCTGTATAGAACAGACAAGCATCTCAAGCTCTGAGGATCACCTGGGAAGGAATCCCACTGAGGCACTGCAGCACAACAAAATACCTGGGAGTCACTCTGGACCGAGCTCTGACTTACAAGAAGCACTGCTTGAATATCAAGAAAAAAGTGGGTGCTAGAAATAACATTGTATGAAAGCTGACTGGCACAACCTGGGGATCACAACCAGATACAGGTGAAGACATCTGCCCTTGTGCTTTGCTACTCTGCTCCTGAATACACATGCCCAGTGTGGAATACACATCTCACCATGTTAAAACAGTGGATGTGGCTCTTAATGAGACATGCTGCATTATCACAAGATGTCTACACCCAACACCGCTAGAGAAATTATATTGTTTAGCCAGTATGGCATCACCTTAAATCAAGAAACAGCTTCCTCAGATCTACAGAGATACTCGCAGGAACACCTCAACAAGCAAGACTCCAAAAGTGGCATGCCAAACCTGGAACCTCAATCAGTGGCTGATACCAGATGAGACACTCCTTTCTGGGCACACAAAAGACTGGGCAACTTGGAAGGCACTGAACAGACTGCTCTCTGGCACCATGGGATGCAGAGCCAATCTTAAGAAATGGAGCTACAAAGTGGAGTCTGCAACATGTGAGTGTGGAGCAAACCACAGACCAGTTACTACAATGCAGTCTGAGCCCTGCCACTTACACAGTGTAGGATCTTCTTAAAGTGACACCAGAGGCACTCCAAGTGGCCAGCTTCTGGTCGAAGGAATTTTAGTATTATGCCAAGTTTGTGGGTTTTTTATACATTATAACTGTTTTCCCAATTTGCTTCTGATACAATAAATAAACAAACAAACAAATAAATTTGTGTATATAGGTGTTTTTTGAGGCAATAGGGTTAAGGGAAATTTTATCTTGAGGCTGAGAGGGTAGGGCTCGGGAGGTGATGGCAAGGTCAATAGGCACAGCCTAATCTTGACTCCAGGTATTTCCCTAGAATCACAAAAGGAAAGATTAAGGTGTTAGAGCTTCCTGGATGTTCAGTTTCCCAGCATTCTCCCAAGCACATTTTATATCAAGTTTCTTTGAATGCTCAGGAACATATCTGTGGTTGTACCCCTGTTTTGTGGATACATGTGATTTTCTCCCCTCTCTGTTTATTAATAAAGCATATACCTGAACCAAGAAGCTTAAAGTGTTTTGACAATGCAAACCTTTATAAGGGGTGTGGGGCTATTGTCTTCTTTGGATAGGCATTGCCTATGGCCTGGGTGGTTTAATCCTCCCTGAAATGTTTGGGGTTAGGCTGGGGCTGAGACCTACTAAAATCTGTAAAAATGTGGGGTTTTTTTTTATAACACAAGGACCTAACAAAATGGCTCTTAATGAGACATGCTGCATTATCAAAATAGCAGAACTAAAAGAATTCTTGTTGTCTACATGTTAGTCTCCCCTCTGCACCCATTGGGGGATGGGGTGGTTTGTGCCCTGCATCTTCCCTGTAAAACCAAGTCCGTCTTCCCCAAGCTCTTCCAACATGCAAAGGGACAAGCAGCTTGGAGTAAATACATGAAATATATAGCTGGATGGGGACTTTCTAGTTCCTCAGATGCTGTTGGACTACAGGTCCCATAATCCTTTACCACTAGCAATGCTTGATGAGCAAGTGGTAGGCTACCTCTTCCACCATGGCCACTGCATCAGATCCCATTACATTTTGGAAGCCAAGCAGGACCAGAGTGGATTAATACTTTGATGGAATATTCTCAAGGTGTGCCAGGTAGACACTTTCCAGGTAGAGCCTCGAAAGAACCTTGGCTGAAATATTCCAGCGAGAACAGACATCACCAGGGAGATGGAGCAATGATCTGACTAAGCAAAAGAGCAAACAAATCTCCGATTTAAATGGTTTCTTTGGAGACCAGCTGGGAAAAGGATTCAGCTGCATTATAGGCAGCTCGAGAAATTAGAAATGGAAGATAGGCACTGATGGTGTTCTTTCCGTCCGTGACCAGCTTGGCTCAAAGTAGTGGATTCTTCTGGCACCCATCTGACAAGCACGCTTCCAAGCTAGCATTCTTCATTTCTTCTTGCCATGTTATCCTCTTGCTTGTTCTTCAAAATGCTATTCAGTCAAGAATGTCAGACAGGAAAGACAAAAAGCAACCCCACCTCTCAAATCTCATTTGCTTTCAGAATTTCTTTAAAACCAACTAATGCCTTCTCTTTTACATTACTCATGCCATTTCCTCAAACCTCTTTTCTCCCCTCTCTCGCTTCCCCATGCGTGAAATCTGAATTAGAATGCCACCCTTTCACATATTTGCTGTGTTCATCAGTAATTTACATTCACTGGGCTGGAAGGGAATTGGGTGAGCAGAGACTCGGGGTTTTCATCCCAATAAGAACTCCAGATTTGCATTGCAGAAAGCCAAACTTGGCTGCTACTGATGTTTCCTCTTGTATTGCGCTACTAATGCTGCCAAATCTCTATGGCCTTCTGAATGTTACAGTATGTCGATTCAACATTGTACACTGCTGAATAAAGAACAGGGCTTGGAAACTACTCATTGCCCATAACAATGTATTTCTTAATTAATTTGTTTTCCTAATAAACTAGGCTAGAATGTAACTCAACAAAGAAAAACATCACTTTGTGTGCTGTGTATCTGTATATTCTTTTTGTTGCCAACCACCATAATTACATTCCCACACATTCCCAAAAATGCATCGTTCTGGGGGCAGGAGTGAAATGTAAATCACCTATCTGAGGCAGTAGTCAGAGCATACTCTGGAGTTTGCAGGAAAATCTATAGAATCCAAATGTTATCAAAAACCCAGCCAATGGAACCAAAAGCAGGTCCAGGTGGATGACCTGGAGAGGTCCCCCCTCGCCACTCTGAAATTCAAGAAAATAAAGTCTGGCCATTGTTCCCAGTTCCTGCTTCATCCTTTCACACAGTATGCTCAAATGCAACCCATTCCTTCTTACTTGCACTCCTCACAATAAGGATTACCCATAAACCTACCCTCACACCCTTTTGACTCAATGTCTGGGACAGATAAAGGCATCCTGGCACCCATAGTCCCTAATCAGATGCCACCATGGGACCCATATCTCCTGGGACAAACCCCTGAAGGACCCATTGTCCCCATGACTCAACCCATATCCGTCTCACAATGCACTCACCTCCAGAGTGGGCAGACGCACCAGGCAGCATATGGCCTAAAGCAGGCACCTTCAAACTCTGGCCCTCCAGCTATTTGTCCTCCAATTTCCAGAAGCTCTAGCCAGCTTGTTCAATGGTCAGGAATTTGGGGAGCTGGGGGTCCAAACAGCTGGAGGGCTGCAGCTTGAAGATGCCTGGCCTAAAGTTTAACCAATAACAGTGTATCAAAATTCCTGTAAGACCTCTTATCCAATTAGCAGCCAAGATGAATGGGCCTTTAAACTTTAAGCCAATCAGCGGACAGGAACACATGGCCCTTTAAAGCCACACCAATCATCACAGTTTTTCACCACTTTCAATGTCTGTAAAACATTATAAAACTAACTGTGCTGGTAGACCTGGGTCAAGTCAGATCATGTTCAACCACATTCCCTTATACAAACCTTCATGGGCTTTGAGATCTTCAGGAGAGGCCCTTCTCTTGGCCCCACCTCCATATCAAACTCGATTGGTGCGAATGAGTGAGTGGGCCTTCTTTTTCAGTGGCTGCCCCTTGACTCTGGGACTCCCTGTCCAGGAAACCTGGAATGGCCCCCTCCCTGCTGTCCTTCTGGTGGCAGGATAAAACTTTTTATTAATATATTGTATTATATTATTATATTTATTTATGCCCCACTTGGCTTTTGATTCAGGCAGGCTTTCAGTCTCCCGAGGTTAAATAGCTTGCCATCTGTCCGACAGATGATTTCCACTCCAGTGGGAAGCTTCCCATCAACAAGGTGAAGTATCATAGCGATGAAGATGGAGAATAAAGTTGGGGCAATAACACATCCCTGTTTGACACCTGATTCCACCTTAAATGGGTCAGCCTTCCCTATGGTCCAGCTCTCACATCCATAGGTTATTATGGGGAATACCATTGCTTTTACTATGTGAAACTTCATTGCCAGTGTGATGTCTCTACTCTTCACTAATTTATCAAGATTGGTCATTGCTCTCTTCCCAAGAAGTAAAAGTCTTCTGATTTCCTGCCTGGAGTCTGCATCTGCAGTAATCTTTGCACCTAGAAATACAAAGTCTGTCACTACATCCACGTTTTCTCCCTCTATTTGCCAGTTATCTTTTAGATAGAGAGAGAGAGAGAGAGAACAAGTTTAAAATGTCCATGCTGCTAGCTGTGAAAGAGTTAAGCTGTAGAACATTATGAAGCATGTGTGGAACAGACAAGGAAGATGTTGCAATAGACTAGGAGGTTGGACACTGAATTAATGAGATGGTTACAGTCACCATTGTTCTGTCTCTTGATCTTCTCCCTTGCACCTGACTGTGCTAATGAGTAAGTGTTGCTGCAATGAATAAAATGTAAATAAATATAAGAGCCGCTACTGTAGCAGAAACAACTGTGTCTGAAGTCAGTTAACTGGATGATAAGAAGCACATTGGCCAGCAAATTGCACTGATAAATATACACTGAAGCAACCTGCTCAATGTTCAGCATAATGTGCAAAACATTCACCACATTGTTCACACTACAACAGTGGTCTCCTTTTTATCCTCTGAATATTTCAGATTTCAACTCCTCAGAACTCCAGTTTACATATACAGTGTTGAGGGATTCTGGGAACTGAATTCCAAAACCTCTGGGTGAGAAAGGCTATTGAGTTCCTTAAATTTAAACAGCTGAAGGATGTGAACTTATCTGGAGAAGAACGAGAACTTGAAGAACACCCCACACACACACACACACACACACACACACACACAAACACACTTATTTTTGGACCACAGCTTTACCTATTATGATGACTGAGGATTCAAATTCTGGGAAATATTGGAGAATTTTCTTTTTAAAAGCCCTGCTCACCTCCGGCTCTTGACCAACCTTCACTTTCTCAGCAAGCAGTAACTGCATTCTTCCGCCTTCAGCAATGTTGTCACTCTCACTTCTCACTGGCTTTGCTGCCTCTTTCAATTTCATGTTCTCACAAACAATCTCTAGCAGAACTCCAGGTAATCTCACCTAAGTTTTGGGACACCAGTTTAATCAGAGAGAGTCAGCAGGGAAATTATGTGTTCTCGTTTCGGTGTGCAGATCGTTGCCCAGACAAATGACACAGAGTGTGAAAGAGAAATAATCTCCAAGGAGCTTCTCAAATAAGGATCTCTCCTTGGGTGGTTTCTCAACTGGGTACTCTCAAATAAGATGCATCCTCCAGGGTGAATCCAGTAGTGTTGTCAAGGTCAAAGCCAAATCCTATAGCCTCTGAAGGTTGGCAAAACTTAAGGCAAACCATTGTTGTGGCCTACAGAAGAAATGAATAGTACATCTTAAATTGGGAGAGGTCCATATCTTGTGTTTGTGGGGCCACACCATTCCCCCAACACTACTACAGGGACAGAAATATATTTTGCTACACAACTCAAGATCCTCGTGACATGTACTCCAACTATCCTGATTAGATCAGGTATATTCCTAATTGATCTCGTCAACCCTCTTTTTTCAGTGGTCTTTAAAATGCCTCAATTTCTCTCTCTTTCTCCTATTTTCCTCCTTTGTCCTCAGCTTATTTTAGTTGCTGCAAACCAAATTCACAATGCAATAGTAGTCAACGCTCAGTTCAATCAGTCAGCGGGGGACAAAACAGGGGAAATAACTTTGCCTTTTCCAGATATCTCAGGCAAAAGCAAACTGCTGCAGCTTCTCCTAGTTTGTGAGGCATATCACAAATGGGCAAAATGTGGGTTGCAGGTCATATACACCCCACACAGGATTTTCTGTGATCCACCACAGTTGAATATAACACATACTGAATGCACATTTTATTTTAAAGAAACTGAATTTTCCTCATTTTACTGCAAACAAGCACATTCTTGTTTATACCATCAAGCTTCTGAATTTCAGCATCATCAAGTCGCATAAAATAGGCAAGAAAGAGTATGTTGCCCACTTCTGATAGAAATACAAAAAAGTGGTAATAAATCACTTGTCATGACATACTTTTCAACACGTTGCAGATTAAAATGGATCATAGTCAAGCAACTTCAGAGTGTGGTCAAGATGGCAAAAAATAGTAGTGAAGAACAAACTAGGGGTGCATCTACACTATATAATTAATGCAATTTGACACCAATTTAACTGCTATGGCTCAATACTATGGAATTTTGGGATGTGCAGTTTTTGGCCTTTTCTGCCCCAAACTGCTAGTGCCTCACCAAGTTACACATCTCAAGATTCAATAGCACTGAGCCACAAATAAAGATATATCAAAATGCATTAATTCTGCAGTGTAGATGCTCCCTACAGTCTACTGAGAAGAACAAAATTTTGTCTCCAGCTTCACATCAATGACATCACAGGGTTGTTGTAGGTTTTTTCGGGCTATATGGCCATGGTCTAGAGCCATGGCAATGCCTCTAGACCATGGCCATATAGCCCGAAAAAATCTACAACCCAGTGATTCCAGTCATGAAAGCCTTCGACAATGCAATGACATCACATCTTCTGAGGATGCATGCCATAGATTTAGGCGAAACGAGAATGCTTGTAGAACATGGCCATATAGCCCAAAAAAACCTACAACAACCCAGTCTTCACATCCATTGTGCCCATATGGAATGGTGTGGTCTGTGTGAAGGGAGATGGAGGGATAAAACCTAGCTCCCGTTTGTAGTTTAGCTGACCAATCCTTATTGTTGTATGGGAGATGGTGTTTCAAGTTTAATGTTCCTCAAGACATTTCAAGTTTGATGTTCATCAGGAATGCCTCACAACAGTAGAGAAAATGGGAGATTAGAACACTTCCAGTATCTTGAAAAAAATCACTTTGTTGTATTAAACTACTGCAAATCTCTGAGTCAGCATGCTCCATTTTCCCAAGAAGATAACTTTCAAAACTCTGATTTCCCAGCCACAACTTTGAATACACTGAGCACTGATTCCACAAAGCTAAGTGCACTGTGAAGTTTTATTAAATACTGAAGCCCTCCTCCCCAAAAAAAATTTTACCCTAAACTTTCACTCTTGTACGTTCCTGTCTCGAACAATTTGGAAGGACGTTTCATAGCTGCTGAGTTGGCAAGAGCTGTCAACCCATTTTTCCCAAGCAATATGTTACACTGACTAGAGGGGATGGCAATTTGTGGTCTGTGCTTCAAAGGTAAAAAAAAAAAAAGCAAGGCAAAGTGCCCCGGGTTCAGTTTGTCAAGAAGTAATATCCAGTATTAGGTATTTGACAGTTACTATTGGATCTTGAGTTCTGATCTTGGACAAGCTAGATTCAATTGGCAGGACTTGATATTTCAAGGTTCGCATTCAGTCACCCATGAACATCCAAAGCAAGACTGGCCAATGCCACTCTTGGCCTAGAGAACACAACAGCATGGGTCAAATGTCAACATTGTTGTGGTGTGTTCAGTAGAGACTTTGCTCACTCAAGGCATACAGAAGTAGATGAGAAATGAGGATCCTTTTAATAACAAAACCATATGGCCTTCAAGTCCCATAATCCCTTACCACTGATCATATTGGCTGAGGCTTTCGAAAACTTAAATCCAGAACATCTGAAGTGACACAGATTTCCATCCTAGAACTAGACAATCTTTCATTTCTGTTATAGTCCTTTCATGCAGCATAATCCTATGGTGTTACTTTTTAATGATGATGGCTGCATCCTACAGAGCAGTGTTTCTCAACCTTCTTAATGCCATGACCCCTTGATACAGTTCCACATTTTGTGGTGACCCCCAACCGTAAAATTATATTTGTTGCTACTTCATAACTGTAATTTTGACTACTGTTATGAATCATAGAATCATAGAGTTGGAAGAGACCTCATGGGCCATCCAGTCCAACCCCCTGCCAAGAAGCAGGAATATTGCATTCAAAGCACCCCTGACAGATGGCCATCCAGCCTCTGTTTAAAATGTAATGTAAATATCTGTTATTCAGAATGTATTTTCATTCGCTGGACCAAATTTGGCACAAATACCCGATACGTCCAAATTTGAATACTAGTGGGGTTGGGGGCTGGATTGATTTTATCATTTGGGAGGTATAGTTGCTGAGATTTATAGTTAACCTGCAATCAAAGAGCATTCTGAACTCCACCAATGATGGAATTGAACTAAACTTGGTACCCAGAACTCCCATGACCAACAGAAAATACTGGAATGGTTTGGCATTGATTTTGAGTTTGGGAGTTGTAGTTCACCTACATCCAGAGAGCACTGTGGACTCAAACAATGATGGATCTGAACCAAACTTGGCATAAATACTCAATATACCCAAATGTGAACACTGGTGGAATTTGGGGAACATAGACCTTGACATTTGGGAGTTGTAGCTGCTGGAATTTATAGTTCACTTACACTCAAAGAGCATTCTGAACCCCACAAATGATAGAACTGGGTCAAGCTTCCCATACAGAACCCTGATGCCCAACATAAAATATTGTGTTTTCTGATGGTCTTTGGTGACCTCTCTGACATTCCCTCATGACCCCCTCAGGGGTCCCGACCCTCAGGTTGAGAAACACTGCTATAGAGTTTATAGTTTGATGAGGTTCCCTGATTAAGAATTCTAAATATCCTTCTTGAAACAGCAAATCCCAGCATCCCATAGAATAGAAACATAGGGCCCTTCTACACATGCATTGGGCCCCTTGGTGATGCAGTGGGTTAAACCACTGAGCTGCTGAACTTGCTGACCAAAAGATTGGTGATTCGTATCCGGGGAACAGGATGAGCTCCCACTGTTAGGCCCAGTTTCTGCTAACCTAGCAGTTTGAAAACATGCAAATGTGAGTAGATCAATAGGTACCGCTTCTGTGGGAAGGTAATAGTGCGCCATGCAGTCATGCTGGCCACATGGCCTTAGAGGTGTCTATGGACAACACTGGCTCTTCAGCTTAGAAATGGAGTTGAGCAGCACCCCCCATATTCAGACATGACTAGACTTTATCTTTACTTGCATGTGCCTGAGAGGAAGAGGGTTAAAAGTGGGGAGGGTGGCTGAACAATGTTTAGCCAAAGTACAGGAGGAATCAGGAGGAATTGGGTTAAGGGTTGAAATATACATGTTTAAAAGATGCCCTTTGAACCTGACTCTTTCTGAGAAATACACACCTTTCCATGCCTATGTAGCCCAGCAGGCATGGAAAACATGTGCTCTCCTTCCCTCCCCCTGTGTGGACTTCTGATCAGCTGTCAAACAGAGACACTGGCTCAGAGACGTACAAGTGGAAAGCAAATACAACTTTCTCATATGCACATCTCTGGAATGAATGTTTTTTAAAAACTTCCACCAAGTGTCTCCTGTCCACTCTCCATCTTAATCCACTTCAAAAGAAAACAGCTGTGAGGATGGCAGGAGACTAGGCAGTGAGACTGACAGGTCTGTGTTTGGACTCCCTTTGAGGTCCACATTTTAGAAACCCACTTCTTTGTCTTTCATTTTGGTGCTGTCTGGAAGTGCCCACATTTGTTAAACCGATCTCATGGTTCCATCATTGCATTTCATCTGTAAGAACTACAAAAACAGCAATCTAGGGCCCTTTCATACTACACAGTTGTAGTACTCCCATGGGAGTTAAGGGCACAAGACTCCATAAAAGTGAAAAACCACAAATAAAGAAATTGCTATATTTTTTTTTTTACTTGAAAGAGCAAATCTCTAGGAATGTCTTAATTTTCCAGCACAACTGTATTATTAACTTCCACTGGAAGCTGAACATAGAATCACTTTGAAGGACCTAAGCTTCCTATAGAGAATCTCTAGGCCCTCCAGCATGACGAGGAAGTGGTTCATAAAGCCACATTGGAGGACCTAGAGAAAACATTTTAAATAACATCTATTTTATAATAATCTGTAGAAAGACGGCTGTATTATGTTTTAATTTTGTGCCATGATTGCAGCAAATGGAATCTAGGGATTTGTAGTTTTATGAGGCACAAGAGCTCAGGTAGCTATAAATATGCATTTTGAAAGGGTCCTAGATCTGTTTGTGGATTGATATCAAACACCTAGTGATTCTTATCCAGCATTCATTATGAAAAAAGATAACTGATCATTTTCATTAATGAGTCATAGTCTTAACAGCCAGAGTCCCAGGAGATAAATAAAACTCCTTAGACTGAAATGGTAAATCCTTCAAGATTTCACAGATTTATTTATTTATCATGTCAGGAGCAAACCAAACAGTTGTATTGTATTAAAACACACACACACACACACACACACACACAAAGTTTGCAAACTTGGCATTCTATTAAATGTCCTTTGGCCAGTAGCTGGCCAATTGGAGTGTCCCTGGTGTTACTATAAGGTCCTCCATTGTGCATGTGGCAGGGCTCAGGTTGCATTGTAGTAGGTGGTCTGTAGTTTGCTCTTCTCCACACTCAGATGTCATGGATTCCACTTTGTAGCCCCATTTCTTAAGGTTGGCTCTGCATCTTGTGGTGCCAGAGCGCAGTCTGTTCAGCGCCTTCCAAGTCGCCCAGTTTTCTGTGTGCCCAGGAGGGAGTCTCTCATTTGGTATCAGCCATTGATTGAGGTTTTGGGTTTGAGCCTGCCACTTTTGGACTCTTGCTTGCTGAGGTGTTCCAACAAGTGTCTCTATAGATCTTAGAAAACTATTTCACAGATGTGAACCAAGGTACATGTAACCAAGACTACAAACTATATTAATGAGGGAGAAGACACAAGCTATCAAATGGAGATAGTTGGAGAGTATAAAATGGAGCAAAGCCATGCCAAGTAGACTTTGGTTTATTTTGTGGAAAATATGGAAAGACCTT
This sequence comes from Anolis sagrei ordinatus, assembly GCF_025583915.1. Classification (NCBI taxonomy): domain Eukaryota; kingdom Metazoa; phylum Chordata; class Lepidosauria; order Squamata; family Anolidae; genus Anolis; species Anolis sagrei. Next base: position 17,387,272 of record NW_026845477.1, on the reverse strand, counting down.
CATTTTGGTGATTGAAGAAATGTATTTGCTACTTTGACAGTCAAAGTTGTCCTACAAAGTATGTCTTTTTTTAAAAAAAAAGTCATGAAATGCAAGATGGAAGCAGACAAATAATAACCCACAAGCTAAAAATATTTCTATAAGGCGTAACCTAAGACATAACCATGATGCCTCACACACAAACACACCCACATAGATACTTAGAGTCGGTGACATTGACAGTCAATAACTCCTGACATTAATCTTGTAATGCTTTCCCTTATAATCTCCAAACTTCTTAACTGTATTTCCATTAAAACTCAAAAAAGAAAGCAACTTTGCAAGAATCTTTTTGTGATTTGTATGTATAGATATGCATGACAGTTAAGTGTATAAAAAACTTGTAAAATATATATAGTTTTTAATTGGGAGGAACTTTTATAGAGGATGTGAAATTGCAAAGATTGTAACAAGTTAAATTGGCTTTTTAAAAAGTGCATATCTTAAAGCTAATTTTATCGGTTGGCAAGTGCAAATTGAATGTCTTTTGTCCCAAATGATTCAGATAAGATGTGTTTGGGATTTTTTTTCCAGATTTTGGAATAGTAAAATAATAATAATAATAATAATAATAATAATAATAATAATAATAATAACTTTATTTGTATTCCGCCCTATCTCTACAAGGAGATTCAGGGCAGATTCCAACATAACAATGGCAAACATATAATGCCTGTATTTGCGTATACATACTTATTTATTTACGACATTTCTACCCCGCCTTTCTCAGCCCGGAGGGGACTCAAGGCGGTTTTACACACAGGCAATGATTCGATGCCTTAAAACACAATGTACACTTAAATAAATAAATAAAATTTAAAAATACATTAATAGCAATTAAAATATTTGAAAACAATAGATTCCGAATTTGACACATAATCCACAAATGCAACCGAGGAAATCCAGTGGTCATTGCACATTGTTCCAAGTCTATCTATTGCACAGGTTCTCTAAAGGCTTGGTCACAAAGCCATGTTTTCACTCTTTTGCAGAAGGTCAGGAGGGAGGGGGTTGATCTAATATCCTTGGGGAGAGAGTTCCACAACCGAGGAGCCACCACTGAGAAGGCCCTGTCTCTCGTCTCTGCCAATCATGTTTGCAAGGGAGGCAGGACCAAGAGCAGGGCCTCCTCAGATGATCTAAAGATCTGAGGTGGTTCATAGGGAGGGATCTGTTGGGACAGGTAAGATGGGCCAGAAACATTTACATAGTGAGATATCTTGGAGAATGGATCCAAGCCTATACCATACATTATTTTATGTTTCATATATGCCTTACACACATATAATGTAATTTTATGCACAATACTTTATCAATTTTGTACATGAAACAAAACTTATGTACACTTAATCGTCAGAAAGTAATGATGTCACTATCTCATTGGACAATTTCAGATTTTAGAGTATTTTAGTATTCCAGATAAGGGATGCCCAACCTCTATCTGTTGGTGTTCTTGCATTTCCACTCTGTGCTGGTTTTAATAATATGTAAGCCATCATACACAAAATGGTTAAAAATAATGTGCATAAAATTACCTTCGGGCTTGCATAAGGTGTATATGAAGCATCAGTGAATTTCGTGTTTAGACTTGGGTTCCAGCTTCAAAATATCTCAGTATGTACATATACAGGTATTACAAAATGTTGGGGGGAAATTCAAGGTCCAAATTACTTCTGATTTGAAGTATTTTGGATTTGGGGTACTCAGCCTTTTTTAAAAAGCAATAATTCAAAAGTATTAAAAACCATTTAATACTAAATATATATTTATTTGAAAGCCAAATATATATATTTTTAAATACACAAAACAGCACATAAAATGTCCATCATAATAAATTGTTAAAAGTCAGATGGAATGGAAAAGTTTTCACCTGTTGGCAGAAAGAGAGCAAAGAGGGGTCCTAGTCTCCTTAGAAGGGGAACACCAAAATCCAGGAATCACCATTGAGAAAACTCTCTTCTTTTGCCTCCTATTTGAGCTTGAAATGAAATCTATACCTAAGGTGCATCTACACTGTAGTATTAATGCTGTTTGACACCACTTTAACTGCCAAGGCTCAATGCTCTGGAATCCTAGGATTTGTAGTATGGGGAGACATTCTTTGGCTACAACTTCCAGGATTCCATTCCATTGAAATGTTAGTTAAAGTGGAAGAAATCTGCATAAATTCTGGAGTGTAGATGCACTCTTAAGCCCCTTCCACACAGCTGTATAAAATCCACATTGAACTGGATTATATGGCAGTGTGGACTGAGAGGTTCCAGTTCAAAACAGATATTGTGGATTATCTGCCTTCATATTCTGTGTTATATTGCTGTGTAGAAGGGCCCTTAGTCATGCTTGGGGTAGATGGAGGCTTGCACGGTCCTGGCAATTTTGGAGCCTTCCAGACACTAGGTTGTAATTCCCAGCAGTTCTAGCCTTCATCATCAATAGTAAGGAAAGCTTGAAATTGTAGTTCAATGGTTTCTGGAGAGCTACATATTAATGTATCCCATCTATTTCTGTGAGGGCCCTTTCACATAGCCATATAACCCAGAATATCAAGGCTGATAATCCACAATATCTGATTTGAACAGGGTTATCTGAGGTTCCTTCTGCATAGCCCTATATCCCAGAATATCAAGGCAAGAAATCCCCCGTGGTCTGAGTGTGGACTCAGATAACCCAGTTCAAAGCAGATATTGTGGGATTTTCTGTCTTGATATTCTGGGTTATGGGGCTATGTGGAAGGGCCCTGAGTCGACACTGCCGTATAACCCAGTTAATGTGAGATTTTATACAGCTGTATGGAAGGGACCTCAGTGGGATGTGTAGTTTTGTAAGATACTTCCCTTCTCTGTCAGATAACTTTGGCACTATGACAAAACTATGAATCCAATATAATTCTGCAATGTAGATGGTTCAAAAGTTTGAATCCCACCTGCTGGGTCTGCTTTCCTATCTTTCTTCTCTGATCAAAAAGGAGAATTGGCAAGAACCGGAGCTTGGAGACCGTTTCTTATTTGAACTAAAGTTCTAAGCTTTGTTACATCTCCAAATTTTGCTAAACAAAAAAGCTAAGCAGTATCATTTCTGCATGCAGAGTGATGCATAGTGTCACTTCACCCTTTGTATTGAATTGCAACATTGTTCAACCAAGATGCCAAATGTGCAGCTGAAATCACAACCAAATGTGAAGTCATGCATTGTGCAAATGGGCAGGCAATGCATGGTGGCACTGAATACCTAGCTCCACTTCTGTGAACTTGAACTGAGTGAATGTATCCATTCCACATTGGACAAAAATACCCAAACATAGTTAAAACATGGGTAAAATACCAACAAGATCCCAGTCAAGTAAAGCATACAGTCACCCTTAGCTACTACTGTTGACCCTTACATTTGAGCAACAATACAGACTGTGCTCAAAGGAAGCAGGCAAGCAATGAACACAATATCTAAAGCCAGCATTGATGCTTTCTGCCAGCTACCTAGCTAGTGTCTTTACAGCTGTTCTTTCCAGTGCATCGTGTGTGCTCTTATCTCCTTGTTCTCATTTTTGCCATTATTGGTCCATTTTTTCTTTTTTTAAAATAAAGTGTGATTTTAAATCTTCTGTATATTGTGGTCAAGTGTGCAGGCTTCCTTTGTCAAACACAACTCAGAACCTTTTAGACCCTGCTCCCCTACAATCCCTCACCTCAATCTGCTAGGAAGCTTTTTCTCTTGTTAGTGAATTTTTTCAGGGCAGCCAAAGGTCACCAATGCCTATCAAGACTATGATACATCTTCCAGTGCGTGTTCCCTGTCCTTTGTACTCAAGTGATGGAAAGAAGTATTTCGTCCTTGTCACTCATCCTTCAAAGCACGACAAGGCTAGCATTATGGATTTTAATAGGATCTCAGCTCAATATCCACAGGTGGGCTCCAGCAGCTGCTGAAAACCGCTCCAGTTACTGCTTAGATGGCAAATTGAAAACAAGGGAGAACAATCTAATCCAAATTAAGCAATGTTAAGTGATCCTAACAGAAAAATGAAACATGTGAACATTCATCAAAGCAGTTGACATTGTAGTAATCAATCAACATAAAAAGATGAAATAGTAACTTCTATCTAGAGTCAAAGAATCATAGAGTTGGAAGAGTCCTCATGGGCCATCCAGTCCAACCCCTTCCAAGAAACAGGAAAATTGCATTAATGAAGTATCACATTTATTTGGCAGGACTAAACTATCAGCCCCAGGGTATCCTTCCAAGTAGGGCACAAAGCTAGGGTGAGCCCTGAACCTAAGCAAGAAGGCAAATAGACAGCAAACAATAACTTTAGCCAATGGAACTACAGAGCACCTTACTGCCTTCTGGTTGAGAGAGTTCATTTCAAGCATCAGTATGTCATAGAACTTCAGAGTTACAAAGTGTGCATGAGCACTATCTAACGCATGTGGTAATTCTCATCTATTTACAGAGATTGTTTGTGGTTTACTTTAAGCCAAGACCCTCCAAATATAGATGATTATAACAAGGCTCTCCTTCATGAAGAATGCTCCCAGGATGGTTGCAAATCATACAAAGTTGGAAAGGTTCTTTCCGTTTTGGCTGCCCTATTTTCAGCACATGCCAGTAGTTTAGCTATATTTTCTAGCTTCTTGGAAATGCCTATTGCATTTTTTTAAGTTTGTTTATAAAAGTCAAGCCTTAGACAATTGATTAACTGTAACTATTTTCCCTTGGGTAGAATTTAGTGCAGAATGGATTTAATAATAGACGTTTGTAAAGGTGATTCAAACTGGCATGACTCAACACACATCCAGATGTATAGTGATGGGGGACAAATGAAGATGGAAAACACCCATAAGAATTCTGTGGCCTCTCCCCATTTTTCTTCAATCCCCACATTTCTAGAATTCTAATTAGATGCCCCCTCCCAGAAAAAGGATAGAGCAGAATCATGCAAAACCCCAAACATAAGACTACATGCATGTACACATTGACATTATACTAGTACTTAGTGCTTATGGGAGGTTTTTCTTTCTTTCTGTAGCAAAGGCACAACATAGGCTTTGGAATACATGATTAAAAGGCTTTTCCTCTGCCGGGGTAAGATAAACATAAAATAGTATTCAGGCAGAGGTGGGCAAGCTGTTAAAGTAGTCCTTTACTGTTGTCACAACACACACAGGTCCAATGAACTTTCATCTCCTTCCTCTTCTTCTCCCATTCTGCTCAGTGTCATTTCCTTTTATCTTCCCCCAGCCCCACCTTTCACACACTCTGCCAATCACCCAGCTGATATTTGTCAACAAACCTTGATCCACACCTGGTTTCTCTTCCCTTAGGATTAAGAGAGTAGTCTGCCTTCAGAAGAAGGGCCGGACTCTCTGGCTCCCTTACACTCTTACAGTGCTTCATTAGAGAAAAGCTATTTTAGCAATCTTGACTTTTATTTATTTATTTACTGTTTTTTACCTCACTCCGAAGGGGACTCAGAGTGACTTTTAAGTTTTAAAGTTGATCTTTTTTGGAAGAAATTCAAGTGGACAGTTTCTCTGTAAGCTTCCAGAGAAATCATAGTACATTTGACTTTACTAATAGTTAAGATCATTACAGTAGGATGGCTTGCACAATAGCATTTACTTTATTGTTATTTTTGTGTGCCTTCAAGTCATTTCTGATCTATGGCAATCCTAAGTCCACTGGGGTTTCAAGGTCTAAGTGTGTAATTCGGTGTTCAAATCAATACACCTCACTGGCTGTTGTTTACTTCCTAGTCATTGTTATTTAGTTTATTCTACTATTTTGTTTATGGAATATTTGTTACCGTTGTGTTCCTTCCAACTGTTTCTAGCTAAGGTGACCCAAAGGCATTTTCTTTGCAAGTTTTCTTAAAAGAGGTTTGCCATTGTCTACATCTGAGGATGAGAGAGTTAGATTTGCCCAAGGTCAGCCAGTGGGTTTCATGGATGAGGCAGAATCAAATGCTAGTATTTAATGTTTTAGTCAATGCATGAACCACCACATCATACTAGGAAAGTGTTGAAGTTTAAATTGTTTTGCTTTTTAAAGCTTCACAAAACACTTTCTCATTAAAATGCATTATTGGTGTGGAGTTTATTTACTTATTATTTACAATATTTATACCTCACCCTTCTCATTCCAAAGGGCACTCAGAGCAGCTTACAGAAGACACATACGGCAAACATCCAATGCCGATTATACAATTAAGAAGGACAGAAAACACAAACAGAAGTAAAGACAGTTTTTCCCATCTTATTTCCAGCATCTTAGAGGCTTTGCTTGACTCTGACCTTTGAGGGGGGGGGGGGTGCTGTCACTCTATCATCCATGCCAAGGAGCTTTCCTCCAGTGTCTTTAAGGGCACCTTTATTACTTCCCTGCTAAATATGGTACCTATTTATCTATTTGCATTTCTGCTTTTGAACTCCAAAATGGGCAGGTGAACTGGGGCTAACAGTGGGTGCTCACCCTAATCTGAGTTCAAATTGCCGACCTTTCAATCAGCAGGATTTTTTTGCAGCACATGAGTTTAGCCTGGGTTTACCCTAAGCCCAGACCCCATCTAAAAACTGTTTTCCACAGAAACCCTTTTATGCCCATCTCTTCTGCCTCCTCAACCTCTCCATGACAATTGTCTCATTGCATTGCTGTTCACATCCATCACTTGTTACTTAGGGCTTTGCAGACATACCTTTTTTGGATTATATTTCCCACAATCTGTTGCTAACTATACTGATTGAAGGATTTTAGAAACTGTAGCTCTCCAAATTATAACAATAACATAATAATAAACTTTATCTATACCCCACCTTCCTCCCCATGGGGACTCAAGGTGGCTAACAATCCCACAATTTTGTCAAGTTTAAAAAGTGCAATACAGAAGTTTTAAAAAAAAACAATTAGTACAGTGTGGTTAAAAGATTAAATTACAATAAATACCCTTAAAATAGCCTTTAAAACTCACCCCCCAATCCCACCAACAAAAATAAACTCTTCCAAATCCTGCTTTTTCAACAAGTCCCACTGCATATTACCTATCAAATGCTGTCAACTTCCCAATGACATGTAATTCAAACTATTAAATGAAAATAAATTTCAAATCTACAAAAATATTTGGCATTTTCAAAGGGGCAGTGCAAAAACTAATTCCTGGGGCCACAATTATGAGTTGTGATCACACCTAATAAAGGTACGTTCCGCTTTGGTTAGACCACACCTGGACTATTGTGTCCAATTCTGGGCACCACAATTCAAGAGAGATATTGACAAGCTGGAATGTGTCCAGAGGAGGGCGACTAAAATGATCAAGGGTCTGGAGAACAAGCCCTATGAGGAGCCGCTTAAGGAGGAGCGGCTTAAGGAGCGGCTTAAGGAGCTGGGCATGTTTTTTTGCTGGAATGTGAAATGAAGCTGAAAAATGCAATCCATAATTTTACTGCTTCCCCTATAATTTATCCCTTTTCTGAGCTTGTGAAGGGAAAAAAAATAGTCCTATTTCTCTTCCACCCAACATAAAAGAAATTCTCTTCTTTCTTCCTCCCTTATAATCCCATCTACCAAACTGCTCTATCTCTGCTTACTTTTCTTATTATTTCCACATGGATCACAAAGTAAAGAACCTCAAAAATCAGTTCCCTGAAACAGGACCTGTATTTTGTGTTTGTGTAGAAAACAGAAAGAAAGAAATAATTTCGCAAAAATCCAAGATAATGAAAATGTGGATAGTGAACCAGCCTAGATATTTGAAATTTTCTTGGCTCTTTAGTATTGTCTCTTACTTAATTAATTAACCTAATATAGTCATTCTGGCATTAACCTAATGCTGACATTCAAACTTGAATTGTTATTTCAATTAAAATTTGATTGATATAATTTCTCCTTTTCATTAAAATTAATTGATTTTAAATAGTTTCTATCTTGGATTGTGATGCCCTTCCACTTCTCCCCTGCCCTTTTCCAACCCAGTTACTAGCTTGACCAAATAGGTTCCATTTATCTTGGAATCTGTTTGCAAAGCTTTGGAAATCTCCTGTGTTGGTTGAGCTTTGATAAACAGATACTTGGAAATGAAACTAGGACAGATGGCTAAGGTGTCTGCGGCATGCAAGAACTAAAGGAAGTGAAAAGTGTTTTGTTGTAAGGATTAAATCTGCCAAATTGTTTTGCAGCAACTTGTGAGATGTAGCACATTTATTAACTTCACTGTCTATCTTTTTTTTATATCTTACATACCCATATTTTTGAGGTGTAAGGTTTTTCTCAACTCAGATCCCAGTGGAGTTCCTTCATAACATTGCCAGCCATTTAGCTATATTTATAATGGATTTATATAGATCTGAAAACCTGTATCACATTACGCAGCCCTTTGAAAATGTAGGGCAAGGGATATGATTTGCATTTTTCTGAGTCGTATTACATTCTGCCTCACTTTCCCAACTGTATAAACATATAACAATAGTTCCAAAACTTTGCTTTTCCAGACATCAGGGAGAGGACCATTATGACTTTCCTAGGAGGGAGTTCCAGAGTCGAGGGGCAACCACCAAGATGGCTCTTTCTCTCATCTCCCTCAACCGTGTTTGCGATGACGATGGGACCAAGAGAAGGGACTCTTTGTCTTGATCTTCAATGACTTCAAACTGATTAAGCACCTGTGCATATTTTATATTTTAATGCAGGCATCCTCATACTCTGGCCCTGGACCTGTTTGGGCCTCAACTCCCAGAAGTCCTAGCCAGCTTATTCAATGGTCAGGAATTCTGGGAGTTGGAGGCCCGCTTCAGAGCCAGAGTTTGGGAATACCTGTTTTAACATGATGTTTTATATGGGCTGTTAAGGATGCATCAAATTTAGCAAAGTAATCCCAAAAACAAGAATTAGTTGTGTAGCCACACACCTTGAGAAACCTAGCCTTCCTGAATTCACTGGGCACTGTCTTCATCCCAAGAAAAACCCATCTTCCCTATGATTACTGAGGACAGTGGTTCTCAACCTGTCGGTCTCCAGATGTTTTGGCCTACAACTCCCAAAAATCCCAGCCAATTTGCCAGTTGTTAGGATTTCTGGGAGTTGAAGGCCATAACATCTGGTGACCCACAGGTTGAGAACCACTGACTTAGGATTTCATTAGACTGAGTGGGGCAAAATGGGGGGGGGGGGGGGGGGGGTGGAGAAAAACATAGAGAATTGTCTAACTCTGTTCCCTCCTCCCCCCCCTCCCCATCTTGTGGAATTTCCAGCCACCAAACCCATCTTTCCCCCACCTTCTCCCATCTTAAGGTTGTTTGGAGTCAGGTAACACTGACTTCTAAATACAGGCATAGGGCTCCATTTCCATTCTCTGCAGAAACTTAGTCCCACTGGAAGTGCCCTTACATCATGGAAAGGCTTTCGTGGGGTTCCTGTGGGATTTCGTTTCTGCAGCACATGGAAACAGAACTTTACACCCATCTGATAAGGTCCTTAGACCCCATCTCCACTCACCATTTAATGTAGTTCGCAGCTGATTTCAAACAGTGGCAACTACATAACAAACACCTATGAAAGCATGAAAAAAGCCTTTAATGTACACCACTGCTTTGTGGTTTGTGTAAACATCATTTGGGCCTCAATCTGGTTCCAGGATCCCCTATGTAATAATTTGCTCAGCAAAACCACATTCTTCAAACCCGATTTGAAACTGACTTAAGTAGGCAGTGTAAATATGCCCATAAACAGATGGGCATGCACAGACACAAAAGTAAAACTTACAAAGCAAAGAGAGATATAACCTACATTCTGGATTCATAGAATCATAGAGTTGGAAGAGCCCTCATGGGCCATCCAGTCCAACCCCCTGCCAAGAAGCAGGAAAGTTTCTTGGCAGGAAATTCAGAGCACCCCGGACAGATGGCCATCCAGCCTCTGTTTAAAAGCTTCCAAAGAAGGAGCCTCCACCACACTCCGAGGCAGAGAGTTCCACTGCTGAACGGCTCTCACAGTCAGGAAGTTCTTCCTAATGTTCAGACGGAATCTCCTTTCTTGTAGTTTGAAGCCATTGTTCCGTGTCCTAGTCTCCAGGGCAGCAGAAAACAAGCTTGCTCCCTATGACTTCCTCTCATATATTTATACATGGCTACCATGTCTCCTCTCAGCCTTCTCTTCTTCAGGCTAAACATGCCCAACTCTTTAAGCCACTCTTCATAGGGCTTGTTCTCCAGACCCTTGATCATTTTAGTCGCCCTCCTCTGGACACATTCCAGCTTGTCAATATCTCTCTTCAATTGTGGTGCCCAGAATTGGACACAATATTCCAGGTGTGGTAATGGAGTAGCGGGCAGACAAAATGATTTCTTCTTTCAAAACACAATATCCCCCTCTAGACATTTTCAAAGTCTTCCAGTGTAACTCTATGGTCTTCTTGAGGTGGATATCCTTAATTTCAACAGGATTTGCTATTACTTGTGATTTCACATGTCCATATGTCCTCTGCAGATTTGCAAAAAGAGAGAGAGAGAGAGAGAGAGAGAGAGAGAAATGCAGCTCCCCATGGCAAGATATATTGTTTTTCTAATTTGTTTATGGTATATCAGAAGAATAATGTATAATTCCATAACTATGGAGATTGTACAAGAACCACAAGTAAAAACATATATCATTAGATACCAACATCAAGATTATCTATGCCATTGAATGATATGTTGGAGCTAGAGCTAGAAAAAATAAAGAATGACTAGCAAAATAATGTTGGAAAAGGAAGATGACAGAAGGGAGGAAAAAATTGGAGGAGTTGAAAAAGAAAGCTCACTCTGCTAGTCTGCTAATTAAATCAGCAGCACAACGGTAGATAAAGGTGGGAGAAAGGTTAAGGAGGAGAGCCTGGTGACCTGCAAGCTAGAAAGGAGGAGCGCTGAAGAGAGAGACTCCGGCCCCTTCTACACTGCCACATAATCCAGATTATCACAGATTGCAGTCCACATTATCTGCTTTGAGCTAGATTATATGAGTCTACACTGCCATATAATCTAGTTCAAAACAGATGATTGGGATTTTATACGGCAGAGTAGATGGGACCTGTCAAGACCCAGAAGCCTCAGTAAAGCCAAACACAAAGGAAAAGGTTCAAACACAGTTTTATTGTACAAAAAGAAGTCTGTAAAACACTTAAATTCAGTGCAGTAAGCTCTGGCAGTAAAATGGCATCAAAAATGAGATGATACGAGCAACACAAATATAACCAGGATTATATCGCTGTTTAATCCGGGTTAACACAAAAGTTCAGCAATCTGCTCCAAAATTCACACAGTTCAAAAGCACAATAACATGAGGCAAAAAACAAAGTCCAAAAAACGTTGCAATGTCAAAACATGAAGTTAACAAGTTGATACAGTTCAGGTAGCAAAAGCATGGTCAAACCAGTCCAAAGTCAAGCCGCAGAGTTGAGGTAAACACGGGAATGCAGGAACACAGGAATCTGTAGTCCAAGGACCCAAGCTCGAGAGTTGGCAACAAAAATTCACATCCCAAAAGAGACACTTTGGCTTCTGCAAAGAGCCATACAATCAAAACCCACTTCTATCCTAGAGCTCCTCATTAGAGGATGATGAGCTCCCCACCCTTTCCTCATCACTCTCAGCTGCCTCCATCCCCGCAGCTGAACCCGAGTGCCCATCCCTCCACCTCTGCCAGAGTCTGTCAAGACTTAGGTCTTGCCAAGTGCTCCCCAGTTGCCAAACCCCTGTGAACCCCTCAAATTCATCACTGGAGGTGGGTTGGTTACAAATGTCCCTAATCTCCTGAACACGGGTCCAATCCAGCTCATCCTCCTCCCCCATATCACTCCCAGACCCATCACTCCTTTCAAACCCCATGAAGTCCTCGTCCTCTGTAGGAGCGCTAAGTATTTCCCGAATATGCTTCCTCTGAAGCTCTTCGTCGGACTCTTGATCGCGAGTAGCCCGCTTTACTCCCCTGCTCTCCTCCCCATTCCCCATTTCACAATCTGAGAAACCTTCAAACGTCTTAGAATCACTTGGAGCCATGATTATCTCTCTAATGCGCTTTTGCTGCTCCTCCTCCTCCAACACCTGCGCAGACCTCCTCTCCCTTCTACCAGTAGTAGTAACGTTACCATCACACTGAACTACAACAGGACCTGAGAGGCCCTTGAAGAAAAAACAGCTGAAAACTGAGAGCTCAGCAGGAAGGAGGAGAGAGGTAGGAATGTAAGCTACTGAGAAACAATGCAAACTGCTGGAAAAAAATTACTAAACTTTGTGCATGCTCAAGACATTCTGACTATGAAAAGGGCAAAGTTGCATCTCAGCCTTGTGGCACATTTGGCACCCAATGGCTTTGCTCTGCAGATTAAATCTATTGTATTTTAAACCTCCTTCTCTCTAGCCTCTGATTGAAACAGAGACACCTCGCCTCAACAGGTAGTAAAGGGTTAACAATCAAGAAAGATGAAAAGAAGAGAATCAGATGATTCGAAACATGCGGCTGTAAGAGAAATCTATGGCTAAGGAAGACTGCAAAAAGACAAATGAGTGGGTCTTAGAGCAAATTAAGCCTGAATTCTCCTTAGAAGTCAATATGACTCAACTATCATACTTCATACATACTATAAGAAGACATTATTCTACAGAAAGGTTGTAATGCTTTGTAAGGTTGTAGGCAGTAAGAAAAGAGGAAGGCTGCATTACAGGTGGAGATAAGGAATCAAGGAAGCCACAGTCCTGAGTTTTCTAGACCTGAGCAGAGTGTTTATAAAATGATCACTTGCAGGTCTTTCATTCATAGGGCTACCAGAAGTTGTAGTCATCTTAGTGGAAATTAATAACAATTACATAAGTTGAGTAGTAGACTAAAAACCTCATCACATGGAGGTGAAGACAATGGGAAACAACATAAGGCTTTGTACCTTACACTTGGTGGTCGTGGGATCCCATCCCACAATGTTTCTATTCTGTCCCCTCCTTCCTCCCGCGTCCTGCCTAACTTCTTCTATGAGGAGTTGGGTGTACACCTTACTCCTCTGGGCTCTACTTCTCAGCGCTGCCAATATGCGGCTGGAACAGAACCCAAAGAAGCCCCACTGAGAGTAGCTCTGCATCATTTGATGGGCTCCAGCAGACTCTGTGCTGGTAGTGTGTTGGCAGAGCTGAGAAGCAGAGAAATTCATCTACGTGATGAGGTTGTATAGCTTTCACCATTACAACTGAACTTGGCAATTGTCTATCATGCATGGCAAAGTAACCCAGCTTGATGTTCACTTGGCAGAGAAAAAATAACCATTGGATTGCCATCTAGCATAAAGGTGTAGTAGAACAGACTGTTGTATGTAACTCTTGTCTTGTCCTAGACACGCATAGAGAAAAGGAAGGAGTTAACATTTCAAATAGAGCTTTTTCTCTGAGCGCATGTGCCAGATGGTCTTGTCAAACAGAGGGCATAATTGCATATCCTCCTTTAAAAATCCACAGCTTTTCAATACTTTTTTTTCAGGCTCTAGATGACTTGGATGACATTTAGCTGTCTTTGAAAAACACTTCTAATAGAAAAGAAAGAACCGGATTACAAGTGACAGTGTCACTATTTATTTTGAGCCTTGAGAACTAAGCTTTTCCAAAGGTGGAACCACACGCTGTGTTAACATACCTGTGCATTGCCCTGCAGCTTCTTTTGAGAAAGGTGGCCACAAAGTAATAGATGAGCAAATCTGAATTTTCCATTGGTTTGGAGATGAAAGAAGAATGACACTGGATCTTTGACAACTGATTTTTGCTTGAATAAGCCAAACCCCAAAGACAAAACTTCCCATTGCCTTTCTTTACGTACTGAGTTTTGGATCATAAGTATTGCAATTCTGTTCGCATTTGAAGAAACTCCAGTTGACTTCATTAGCATTTACTCCTGAGGAAATGTGTGGAACTACACCCTAAATGTTTAGGTATGGAGCATATAGTCAAACTGGGAAACTCAGGAAATAACATCCACTTGAGAAATTGTAGCACATTTTGGCTTGACTCAGACCTCTCTGAGCCTGGACTAGAACTGGAAATGGGTGAAAATTAAGATTCCCATATCTACTAGTGGGAGCCTCTGGATTCCATCTCAATGAGGTAGTACACATACAAGGGGTTTTACTCTGGTTTTTAAAACAATTATCTGAAGTGGTGAATCTATTTGGAATTGGAGCTCAGCATAGCTTCTTCAGGCTTCAAAACCTAGAGTGGACTGATGATCCCACTGACATCAGTTAACATGAATGGGACCTGCAGTTTTCTCCGAGGATAGGAAACTACAAATTTTCTTATTGATGCAGGAAGCAAAGTTACTGAACATACTCAGATGGGTGATTTCATCTTTCGGAGCTGTCCATATCATGCCAAGTGGTTGACTTGCCCATTTGAAAAACAAACTCCTTCTCAACTTCCCTTCATCAATATAAACCAATCTTCAAACTTGGTTTTGCAATCATTTCTTGTATATAACTCATAAAACACCACTGATGTTTGGTGGCATGTTTACTTGTTGTTGTTGTTGTTGTTGTTGTTGTTGTTGTTGTTGTTGTTGTGTTCCGTTTTTTGAGCAGTCGTACCTGCACAACCCATGGAGTCTGTAGAGAGGAGCAGAGAAAGTCTGCTCAGTGGTCATTGCATAACCAAGGCCTGGTTCACACACACACATGTTCACAATTCAGCCACAATCTAATATCATGGGCAGAGTTTTTATATAATCTGGGACAAAATAATCTAAGTTTTGTTGTTAACCTTGACTGGAATAATCTATTGAATCAATTGGATTTACTTATTAATTGAGTCATCATTCAACCATTAATTGCATGTGTCTGATCTAACCATGACTAACCATCCAAATTCCAGCTAATACTTTGCAATGAGTTCAATTTGCATATTCATCTATCAGCCAGAAGGTATAGATAAATGAAGGGGTGTATACACATCAAAATACACTGTGCAATGGGAGTCCCAGTGGGCAACAGGACATCTAGCGCAGTGTTCTGTCCTGTTGCATCATCAAAAATTCACTAACATGCTTGTGTGTCATGTCAACAGTGTAGCTCCATCACCATTAAATTACACATTACAAGCATGAATACAGAATCTTGTCCATAGTCTTCATGGCAAATAGTCATCAATAACCATAGCTTCCATGAATTTCTCTCATCCTTATTTAAAGTATGCCAATTGTTGGCCATCTCTACTCTCATGGTAGCAAATTCCATTGGTTAACATGCAGTTTTTATGAACTATGCCTCAATATGAAAAAGCAGGGGGAAAACATTTTCTCATCTTTCAGCTTTTCAATCTGTGGGACTGAGGAGGGAGGGAAAGTCTTTAGTAGCTGTTCCCCCCAAAATTATTTTGACTGCAACATATAAATTGATTTAGGAAAGTTCAGCAGAGGAAAACATTCCTTACCTCAGTAAATAATATGTATTAGGGAATTCTAACACAGATAAGTGCTTTCTGATCTCAGTGACTCAGCAGCATTCATCCTATAATATATTGGGTTTGTTTTTTTTTTGTTTTACATGTGCACATGAACCCAGCCAGTGTTGGTACAGGAGTTTTGCACATTTTTCTCCACCAGAGTCTACCATAGAAGTCACAAAAGAGGAAACAAGGAATAGTCACAGTCAATCAAGGAACAGTCACAGTCAGCATGCCAGCCATATGATGCAGCCAGGGAATTATTTGTTCCCCTAGATGGGCATCCAGCAGAACACTCAAGCTAGCAAACAGCTGGAGTTTTCTTATGGTCTGAGTGTTGAACTTGATTCTGGAAGAATTTGAATCCTCTTCTCAGCCACAGAAAGCTTCTTGGTGACTTTCAGCAAATCAAGTTCTATAATGTATTGTCGAAGGCTTTCATGGGTTGTTGTAGGTTGTTGTAGGTTTTTTCGGGCTATATGGCCATGGTCTAGAGGCATTCTCTCCTGACGTTTCACCTGCCTCTATGGCAAGCATCCTCAGAGGTAGTGAGGTCTGTTGGAACTAGGAAAAAGGTGTTTATATATCTGTGGAATGACCAGGGTGGGACAAAGGACTCTTGTCTGCTGGAGCTAGGTGTGAATGTTTCAACTGACCACCTTGATTAGCATATAATGGCCTGACAGTGCCTGGAGCAAGAGAAGCCATTGAAATACACAAGCATGTGTGTTTCCTCTCTGTTGTTGTGCTGTTGTAATTTTAGAGTTTTTAATACTGGTAGCCAGATTTTGTTCATTTTCATGGTTTCCTCCTTTCTGTTGAAATTGTCCACATGCTTGGATTTCAATGGCTTCTCTGTGTAGTCTGACATGGTGGTTGTGAGAGTGGTCCAGCATTTCTGTGTTCTCAAATAATATGCTGTGTCCAGGTTGGTTCATCAGGTGCTGTGCTATGGCTGACTTCTCTGGTTGAAGTAGTCTGCAGTGCCTTTAGGGCTCTCCAGGCCAATGGATACTCCACCTCAGACATCAGAAGAGCTGCAAGACCGAGAACAAGGCACGAGAGTCAAGACAAAAATCCACCCAAAGGAAAAGTGTTTTTGCCATACATCAAGGGAACCACTGACCACATAGGGAAGCTGATGAGGAAATACAACATACAAACTATCTACTATCTACAAATTCTACGTTCAGCAAAGGACAAGAGGGATTCTCTCACTTCTGCAGGAGTCTACCGTGTACCATGCAGCTGTGGACAAGTCTACATGGGGACCACCAAACACAGCATTGCCCAAACACGAATCAAGGAACATGAAAGGCACTCTAGACCATGGCCATATAGCCTGAAAAAACCTACAACAACCCAAGTTCTATAATATTTAAAAGAATGAAAGGGCAAACCTCCCCTGAATAAACCTTGCCAAGAAAATCCTAAAATAAGTTTGCCGTAAGTTGGAAAGCCAAGCTGGTATCCTGGTTTGAGTGCTGGACAATGACCCTAGAGACAACGAAGTCAGCGAACATGCAAGTTACCAATTCATATCAGCATGCAAAGTTCCTAACTGTAACAAAACTAGTTTGCAGGGTTGTGGTCAGGATAAAAAGTCAGCACTCCATTGATGGAAGGCAAGGTATGAATTGCATCGAACTAATGGGTGGGAATATGTGAACCAGTCCCTAATGGTGGACACTTGGAATAGACCAGTGTATAAATCAAACCCCATGTGTTTTCCATTTATTACTTTATCTGTAGACAATCTATGGTTATCATCTGTTAGGAGGCTGCTTAAGTCCAGAGACCTTGGTGTGGAAGAAATGATTAATCTATGAAGTTCAAAAAACATGTTTGCCCTTTAGTGATTGAGCCCTCACAGACATAGAGCAGCCTTTGCCCTTTCCAGACTAGAAGTCACCCGTTGTCTCTTTAAAAGATACAGATCAGAAGAGAGACAGAAAAACAATGTTCAATATATCTGCTCTCTCTACCCACAGCAAAAACTATATAACATAGTAGATAAAGGTCAGGGCTTATGATACACAGGCGCATGTGAAATAACTATAAGCCTAATTCCAACACAACACATTTAACAAACTTCTAGCAAAAATGTCAAGAAAGAAAACCTGCCATTGTTCTTGGAATGGAGGACTTGTTTGTAAGGTGTGTGATGAAAAAATGTTTGGCTGTTACAGAGTTAACGGTGAGAAGATGTTGTGGACTGTCTACTGCTGCCCTCTGGGAAATACAGTCCTTTAGGATACCATTGGGAATTGATGAGAGTACAGATGGGAGAGAATTTCATCTTTTTTTCCTTATAGGTCCCAAAATGCACAAATGTCCATTTTCCAAATGGAAAAAATGAGACTTAAAAAAATGAAAAAATGAATCCTCAGCCAAGTTGCTGGTTGAGGATCAAGATAGAAATCTTATCTAAACGAGCTGTTCCCAGATCAAGGTGAAATGAAGGGATAATTCTTTCTCACAGATGAAATAAGGAACAATTAATCTAGGCTGCTTGCTTCGAGCCAGAAAGTAGATGATGAGAAGAGTGGAAGGTGAGCCCTGGCACTGCAAAGACTAGGAGGGAAGGAACAAGCTGACTACAGAGTGTATCATATGAGGCGAGGAAACTGCAATTACAGCAGGAAAAGGTGTATCTAGCTTGGAGTTATCACACGATGTCGCTCCTCTCTCGTCATTCTCAGGTGGGAGGCAGCCTGGACAGTGTCTCTTTTAGGGGCACAAAGAATCCACTAATGACCTACATTTGCAAAAGAGATGTCTTCCAATAATCTCTACCCTCATTCCAGAAAAGAACAGAAAAAGGAGGCACCACATTATAAGACCCACTGTTATCCTGCTTTAACTGCCATTTGCCTGACTTCTGTGATAACATAAACCCACTGAAAGTCATTGCATGGAGTAGCAACAAATCAGGGCACTTCCACACAGCCCTATATCCCAGAATATCTCCAATGCATGTGGTCACCCTCGCTATGAGTCTACACTGCCATATGATCCGGTTCGATGCAGTTAATCTGCATTCTGCAATTGAATTATATGGCAGTGTAGATCCAGCCTCATACAAAAGTATATAAGGTTGTCTTCTTTATTCCAGAAGTAACTGTGCCTTTAGGATTTGGATCATAAATATGTAAAAAAAAAATCAATTTCAGATTTTTTAAATTTTTTGCATATAACAGTATATGTTTTTGCATATAACAGTATATGTTGATCATATATTTGGGATAGAAAGAAGTTTACGTCCTTTGATTTTAAAAAAAACTGAATGTGGGAGAAAGTGAAATGGACATCAGTGTGTGAAAATTTTCTTTTAGTTTGTTAATATTTAAAAAATCAAAATCCAAAAAAATATGATTAAGGTGGGCCACTATGCCCTGGACATATCAACTCCTTCCACATTGGGTTGACACTTAGCAACAGTGATGCCCAAACTGTGTGCCAAGGGCTGCAGCAACCAGTTGTTCACATCTCTGTGAAGTGTAAAATGCGCTCTTTAAAAGAGCTGTCCAAGGTACTGGATCTATTTAATGAAAAGAGTCTATCTCCTTAGATAACTCCTATAAAGTTCAAAGCAGATTTACTGCCTTCATTGACACAGAAGCCATCGACCAGCACTGTCAAAAGGGCACTCTTATGCTCTGAGAGATTTGCTTTTGTGCCACAAAATTAAGAAACTATCATCAGCCCTCCACAATCACTGGGGTTAGTGGCACAGGATCTCTGCAAAAGTAGGCAAACCATGAACAAGACTGCATTACAGATGGATAGACTCAATCACTGGTCTGCAAGATTTGAAGGGGAATGTTGATGATATGAAGGATTCAGAGATCTCACATTTGTAGGGTCACCATGGGTTAGTCAACACATTGGTGGCTAACAACAACATAGTTACAAGTATGATGACCCAAAATAATTAAATGAGGCCTCCAAATATCAAGGCAGTATCTCTCTTAGTATCCTGGAGACAAGCAAAAGGGGTGTGTAGTGTTTTCACATTCTTCTTGTAGATTTCCCCAAAGCAACTGTCTGCCCACTTCAAGACAGAATGCCAGATGAGATTTATTTTTTGAAATGATGTGACAGAGCTCTTCTTACATCCCTAAATATATTGGAGTGCCATGCTTTAGATCAATTCCCCACAAAATCCTATGCATATTTGAAAAACAAGTCTCTTCTTATAACCTTCTCTGAATAATGGGGGGAACTGAACATGGCAACTTAAGAAATGAAATATTGACAGTGTGCTTTCCAAGAGATGGGTTACGCTTTCCATTTGTCACAAAGGATCTAGGCATCATATGTCCAAGTGAACTCCTGTCAAACTCCAATGAAACTCTGTAGGCTTGCCTCTCTTACCAGTTTCACCCACTAAACATTAATTGGGTGCATACACACCCCAAAATACCCTAGACTGCTTTTTTATGCACTTAGCAAATTTGATCTATTATTTATATTTCCATTAAAATATGTTAAATCTTTTTTTCATTGGTTTAGGGTTCAGGATCAAAGTTACTTTGATGTGAATTTGTTCCAGTTGTTAGCTCAATGGGTATTTCAGGAACGTCTTTTTGAGGAAGGTCATGGAGAGGAGGAACTGGGGGAGGACTATCACTGGAGCATGACTTCTAACAAGGGAACATCAGCCCAAATGGAACTTGGCAGCAGCATGAGTAAACAAAGCCTCACCCAGATGGAGACATGGAGAGAAGACAAGGCAAAAGGCAGGGAGTTTAAGAGGAAATGGCAGAGATGAAGGGACAGGAAGTGGACAGGAGGAAGAAGAGTGAGCATTGGAGGGAAGCTGAGATGGTTGAGAGATGATGGAAAGCTAGACATGGTGTCCTAGCTGGAAAGTGAAAGGAACAGAAGGAAAAAAGTGGACGGAAACAGGGAAAATTGAAAAGGATGACAAGAATATGTTTGCAGAGAATAAACAGAGAGTGGACCAGAAGCAAGCAGTGAGTGGAGAGGAGCAAGACCGGGCAAGACTGAGAGTGGGGACTGCAGAGGCTGCAAGTTATTGTAGACAGAAAGAAGTTACCTTTTGACCTGTGGGATGAGAGCTTCTAATCCTTCATCTAAGTCATTAATAAAGATGTTGAACAGAACTGGGCCCAGGACAGAACCCTGCTTATGGCACTCCACTCGCCACTTCTTTCCAGGATGAAGAAGGAGCATTGGTGAGCACCCCCTGGGTTCGTTCATTTAACCAATTACAGATCCACCTCACCGTAATTTTGCCTAGCCCACATTTGACTAGTTTGTTTGCCAGAAGGTCATGGGGTACTTTGTTGAAGACCATATTGAAATCCAGATTTGCTACATCCACAGTGCTTGCATCTACCCAGCTTGTAACCCTATTGAAAAAAGAGATCAGATTAGTCCGGCATGACTTGTTTTTGATAAATCCATGTTAACTATTAGCTATGACTGCATTTGTTTCTAAGTGTTTGCAGACCACTTCCTTAACAATCTTTTCCAGAATCTTGCCTGGAATCGGCCTGAGGCTGACCGGACAGCAATTGTTCCTTTCTTGAAGATGGGTACTATATTTGCCCTCCTCCAGTCTGCTGGGACTTCTCCCATTCTCCAAGAACTCTCAAACAGACTTCTACCAATTCCTTCAATACTCTTGGATGTAGCTGTTCTGGCCCTGGGGACTTGAATTTGTTTAGAGCACCCAGGTATTCCTGGATGACTTGTTTCCCTATTTGGGGTTGTATTTCCTCTGATCCTTCATCCACTCCATCTTGCTGAGGTTGAGGATGGCTTTCTTCTTGTGATGTGATGTATGGTGATGCAATGACAAGCTCAGTATTATCAATGGTGCATAGGGGGACAAAGACAAGAGGGGAGATATTGCCTAAAGACAAGATGAGTCAATAACTTTTCTGATTCCCAACCAGCATCACAGTACATTCCAATCACTCCCTTCACCATTCATATGGTTATCAGATCTTGCCTTTAGACAAATATCTTCCATCCTGTCTTTATCCTCCAATGATCACCTGAACTTGTCACCTCATCACCATACCTGATCTCTCACCAGTATCATTTTGTAAGGATCCCATTTTACCTCTTGGTTCCAGCTATGCAAGGGACTTGAGGATGCTAGGATGACTCTGCATAGCCAACCAAGGACTAGGGTGGGGACTTTTTCAAATATATTCACACAGATAGGGTTGGAAAAGAAGGAACAGTTCTGGAGGTGTAACACCTTCTACAATGTTCAAAAAAGTACATACATTGGGTTTTTTTCCCATGTTAGGAAACACTTGAGAAACTGCAAGTCACTTCTGGTGTGAGAGAATTGGCCGCCTGCAAGGACATTGCCCAGAGGACGCCCAGATGTTCTGATGTTTTACCATCCTTGTGGGAGGCTTCTCTCATGTCTCCGCATGGGGAGCTGGAGCTGACAGAGGAGCTCAACCCACTCTATCATGCATTGATATGATAGCAGGTCTTTTCAACAAGATTTTGACCACTGTGGCATGCTGTTCTTTCTTCAAAGTAATAAGACAGAGACTTTTCCCATTTGCAGAGAGCAGCCACCCTCGGAACATCACTCTTCTTTCTCTTACACAATAGCAACGGAGACAAATGTGAATAATGGATTTTTTTCAGGTCACAAGATGGGAACTTTGAAATGTAAATAATGAAGGATGAACTCCATTTTGTAATCCTTCTGTCTGCCATCACGACGTTTTCCTGACTCATGTTTCATTAGCGACTGGATTCTGAATGATGCTAAGCAAGCATAAAATATTCATTTCCAAAGATGGAGTGCATTACATTTGTTAAAAAATGTGAGTCAATGGAACAATATAAAGATGGGAAAGTAATTTACATAAAACATATATTGTGGCAACTATTTTCAATTTCACCTTTGCATCCTTGCATTTTAGATAATGTGTATAATATCAAACACAGAGCTAGAAAAAAATTCAAATTCCTACTCATTTTTAACAAGTATTTTGGTGCCAAAGTGGTTGTGCAGGTGTGTATGTTTGGGGAGCTGTTTGGAGCCAGATAGAATATTGTATAGAAATATCTTTTCCATTTATGTTTATCTGCATAGCTTTAAAGAACACACGGTTTCACTATAAGAGCTGGTGCTATGATATGACAGAGGTAGAAGATACATGACACAATAATCCAAGGAGCTTTCAATCAAAAGTCAAATTCAGTTCACATTCTTGAGGGTTACATTTCAGAAAGGGGCAGAGTCCAAGGCAGAAGGTGGGATCACAAATATCAGTACATTTTTTCCTTGAAGATCTTTCCACCAATAACCAAATCTTAGGAGAGGATGCTAAACTTTTACAGGGTGAAAACCCTGTATAAAAGCTGTGAAACCATCCAGCTGTGATGTCAGATATGGTCATCTGGAGAACCACAATGGACCACATTAGGATCCAAGAAGGCTGTGATTTGGCCCGAGGATCTGATGCTGGTTTTTGTACCACACTGCTAATCCGTGATTTATGTTAATCACAACTCATTGTTTGATCCACGAATTGCTAACAGATGACAAAACAAACTATGTCTGGTCACTTTCTTTTCCACCACATTGTCAGTTCCTTCAAGCTAGGAAACCAAAACAGAGTTCAGATATATTTAATGACATGGCACAGTATACAGACAATAATACAGCTGCAATGGCAGCACAAAAGTTAAGGCAGCCACAGAGATAGTCCTGAGTTATTTCCCTCCTCCCTTGGTTAAGAAAGGTTTGGATTCAGCCCTTGAGGAGATGTGTTTGCTTAGTTGACCCTTGGCCATCTTCTCCAGTTTGAATTAAATGTTTTTCATTCATGTCCCACTTTACTTATAATAGCAGGACCCAAGGTGGCTAAAAATGAATTTAGAAACAATTCAAATTAATACTATGAAAATAATAAAGTATAAATGTAAGAGTTATTTTAAAAGTCATTGTAAAGTTAAAACACTGAACATTAACATTCATTAAAAGACCATATACAAGCCTTTGAAACAATACCAAACAGAGGAAAGATCCAGATTCTAAATGCACTAATTAGGCTCATAAAGAGACCACAAGAACCACAAGGCACCTGTGAGGGAAGTGGAATTGAGAGCAGAGCCTTCCCAGAAGATCTTAATCTAAGCACTTCTCAAAGACGGGTTAGAGTGATCCATTTACAGTAATCTTAATAGCATGTAGCCAAGGCATGTACCATGGTAGCCAGATCTAATTTCAAGAACAGGATCAGTTGGCACATAAGTTTTAAGTATGCAACCACACTCCTGGTCACTGGGCCTCCAAGCTCAGAGCTGAATCCAGGAGTTTATCTAATGGCAAACTTGCATTTTTAAGGGGAGCATATCTCTATTTAACATAGTCTTTGCAGATCTGGCTTTTGGCTGACCAGGAGCACCACTATCTTGTTTAGATTAAGCTCCAGTTTGTTCATCTTCATTCAGCATTACAACTTCCAGGTATTAGTATAGCACATTAGGTATTACGTTGAAATGAGTAAAAAAGCTAGATATCATCAGCCTACTGGTGACACTCAGCCACAAAACTTCCTAGTTTCTTATGGCAGAAGAACCATGACTTCAGAACAAGACCAGATATCCCTGATACATTTGCGAGTCAAGAAGGCTGATTGTTCTGTTGAGTGAAGCCTAGACTCTAGACTTGCCTTACCTCCCCTGTGGTGACGCTGCGGCTGTGCAAGTAGATGACGGGTCAGTGTGCTCAAAGAATCACAGAAGAGACCACAAGGACCATGCAGTCTAAGCCGCTGCCATTCAGAAATGTGCAATCAAAGCACAACTGGCCACCCAGCCTCTACATCCTGCACCATACCAGGATAAATGAGGGGGGAACTGAGCTTTATCTCTAAAGCTTTTTTGAAAAGGTAAAATAAGCAACTGGACCTTCTCCCCTGAGAGGACAGGAGAATCTGAAGATTTTTTTGCTGTCAGAATGTAGGTAGATGCCAGCTGCTACAGACGTGTCCCACTGTCTCACTTCCCACTCATCTGCTGGGATCACTGCAGGGTGCATCTTGAAAGACACTGAGATAAAGAACAAACTCGCCTGATGCATAAGCTACTTTTCTCACTTGTGTGGCCAAAAAAGGTCTTTTGTTCTGTTCTCATGGATACATTAAATGCATGCAAAAACAAGAGAGTTTTCTGCTCCTTACATCTTCACAGAACCAAACTAAAGCTGCATCAATTTCAATCATTTCCATTTCCTTCCTCTAAAAAATTCAGGTAGTCTCCTTGCATGACTACACTTGAAAATCTTCAGGAGTATATAGAATAAAGGTGGAAATTGCCATGGTAAGCCATAAGAAAACAAAATTCCAAAATAGCAATACTTTTATTAGGGGCGAGATGGAACAATGGAATGTGTCCAGAGAAGGGCAACCAAAATGGTTGAAGCTCTGGAAGTCAAGCTCCATGGGAAACATATTAAAGACTTGGGTATGTTTAGGCTGAAGAAGTGAAGGTTGAGAGAAGTTATGATATCTGTGTTTGAAAAGAAGTCAAATTGATGAGGAAGCAAGATTGTTTTCTCCTACTCTAGAAACTAGCACATGAGGCAGTGGTTTCAAGTTGCAGGAAAAGAGATTCTACCTAAACATTATGAAAAATTTCCTGATAGTAACAACTGGTCAACAGTGGAATATGTTGCCTCAGAGTGTGGTGGAGTGAAATGTTGAGGCCTAAAAGCAATGGACCTCTGTTCCTGTAGCCTGAAAAACTTACAACAACCCAATGAACCTCTGTTCCTGTTGCCTTCAAAACTGGTCGGTGTCTTGGCCTGCCCTTCAAGGTAGTGTGGTGTGCCAGGTGCCAAACTCTCAGCCTGCTTCTTTAGCAGATAGATGAATCTTGGCCTCATCTCCTATGTAACTTTTTAAACAGAGTCTGGATGGCAATCTCTCAGGAGTGCTTTGATTGTGTCATGCTTCATGACAGAATGCAGCTTTACTAGATGGCCCTTGTCACTTCCAACTCTATGATCCTATAGAGTCAACTGATTTGCTGAGGTTATCTAGTTGGTTTCCATGGCTGAGAAGGGCTTCAAACCATAATCTCCAATGTTGTAATGCTCAAACCACTACAGTACATTGGCCCATTACAACCCTATATACTCCAGGAATGGGAGCAATGCTCTGACCCTAAAACTGCTGGTGTGCCCTCCAACCGCAGCCCTATCATACCCAGCTGGACTTCTTTGGAGGCAAAGTATTGCTGTTGTTATTTGAAACACAACAAGATTAGTACACAGCAAACAAGATCACTATGCTGGCTGTTGTGTTGTTGTTGTTGTTGTTCAGTAAACCCCCAAGAGCAATGATCCAAAACAGTCCCTATAATCTGCAATGCTTAACATTTAAAAACAACAATTAGCAAATGTAACTTCTAGGTTGGTTAGTATTTTGCTTCTTTGAGAGAGAGGGCCATTTTCCATAGTTTCTGTGGGCCCAGAATTTCCCAGGTGCAGAAAATGACCCCCAGATCTGCCATAATTTCCCAACTTCATTGACTCCATAGTGAGTCCTATTGAATTCAGTGTGAAACTCACTCCCTGAGAAGTGGGAACAGAGTTACCACTGTGTTTGAAATGTCATATACTTGGAACTGATCCCCACTGAGCTCAATAAGACTTTTGGAAATAAAGGTGCCACATCACAGGGGGAGCCAATTAAATGGGTCAATGTGCCTAAAAATGGTGGTAGTAAATCAAATGAGTTCTCTTCCATTGTTTTTGGGTGACACTAATTGGAAACCATTGGTGGAGAATCATCTCTCTAGTTTGAAAGAGACAAGAGACTGATTCTTTTAAGACACTATTTAACACTAGGGATGTAAAGCATATTCGCTGATTTCTCATTCAGTGAGAAGTGTCAGAAATCGATAATCACCCTATGAGTTTTCACCTTCTGTGTGAGAATGAGATGGCAAGCTTTTTCTTTCTTTTCATCAAGCCCTCCACTATTTGACCAAGAAGCCTTTGTGACAAATTTGCTTCTTTCCCTTTTAAGAGCCAAATTACATATGTTCCAAAAGCACAAGAACTGGCTTATTGATCAAACAAGGGCAAATTGTTCTTCAGCTATGCAACAAGGCAGCAGCAGTCCTAACTTCTGCAAAAGTTGTTCACTCGACTTGTATTTTTGAAAAAATCTTATACATTTAAATACATTTGGCCCTCTATTTCAACAGATTCTATATCCATATATTCCAACATCCATATCTTGGAAATATTTATAAACACTCAAAAATAAAACCTTGTTTTTGCCATTTTATATAAGGGACCCTATTTTAGTATATCGTATACAATGGAACTAGAGCAGTGGTTCACAACCTGTGGTCCACAGACCACCAGTGATCAACAAAATGAAAATATGGTCTGCGGTCTCACCATAACTACATCATTGCCTTAAAACCACAAGGCAACGAGAGTGACTAATCTTATGAAACCTTCTTATACTGCTAAAGCAACGGGGATGTTGGGTGGGGAGAGCCTAACTACCCACGAAAGATAACTACTCTCACATCAGCTCTAGATTATTAAATATGGTTTTTTGTGGGTGAGCAGATGGCAACTACTGGATGGCATATCTTCTGTATCAGAAACTAGAGCTGATGTGGTCTATCCAATGCAATTTTCTGAATCACCTCCTCAAATAAACAAACCAAATTTAACCACCCAAAAATTGATTTGTAACCTTTTTGGTATGAATGTTGGAGAGTAGTCCCTGGTCAAAAAAAGAGTTTGGGAACCACTGAACTAGAGCATCCAAGGATTTTGATGTCCAAGGAGGGTCCTGGAACCATGTCCCAGTGGATATTGAGGGCCCACTGTACTCTTGTTAAAATGCACCAAAAATAGTTGTTGTCTTGCCCAATGAGGAGCAAAGTTATGAGACTTTTATTTCTATTTCTACATGATTTCTCTTACCATCTTGTGCATGCCTGTCAGGAACCGGTTTCCAGGCCTTGAGTCTTGGCGCAAAAAACCAGAATCCTGACATGGACTGCTGATAAGAATGTGCAGCTGGTGGCCTTGGGGGGAAGCAGTTGGCATTTGGCGGGGAATATTGCGCGGGATTCTCGGCCGGCGGGAAAAGGGAATTCAATTGTGAGGGAGGGTATATAAGGGTTAAACTGCGGCTGCCGGCCAATCCTGGCTTTCTTCGTGTATGAATGTCCAGCAGTAAAAGTTCCTGATTGATTACGGATTGGCGTCCTGTGTCGTTATTGGGAGCGGCTGCTGTGAGCTTACATTAAGCCAGGATTGCCGGTACCATCCCGCGGCTGCGGTGAGGTACCCTTATGGAACGGGAGGAAATTCCAGCAGCAGGGGGAGAGCCGGACTCCCCTTTTGAGAATGCGGAGGAGGAGCTGGAGAGAGTAGCTGCCTTGGCTTCATCGACTGCTTATGCCCGGCCCAACGGAGTAACCCAGAGGCGAGTGAAGGGGGCCGAGGCGGCAGCGAGAGAAAGCAGTGGGCTAGATTTCCCCTCCCTGCAGAGGTTGGAGTATCTGGAGGAAAAAGTGGCATCCATGGAAACCACCCTCGACATCACTGCGATGGAGCGGCTGGCCCCCTTGATAGAGGAATCACAACCCCGAAGGGAATCGGTGTGGAGTGCAGAGGAGAGGAGTGACCGGGGACCCGGAGCACGGCCTAAAATGCAGGCGAGTTGGAGAACCGGGGCAGAGAGTGATGAGGAGGAAGGACAGCCGCAGGGACTAACGCTAACGTCCCAGCAGATGCTTCTGGTGCCCCCGGCCGGAGCCGGGCGTGGCACAGGGCGGCACGGATTGCCCCCGGAGCAGCATGGGCTCCAGGGAGGGCCACCGCGAGCGGAGAGCCGGGAGAGGCAGCCCCTTGTCCCTCACCAGAGGAGGGAGGAGCTGCGAGTCGAATTTGGAGGTGAAGCCGGGAACCTCGATTATTTCCTAACCATGGTGAGGGGATACCTAGAGGACAACGCACCCACCTTCAGATCGGAGGCAAGCAGAGTACGGGCAGTGGGTGCGGCACTGAGGAGAGGAGCGGCAGAGTGGTATGTCCAACTCCATGCCAGACATGACCCATGTTTGGGGTCCACGAGGCGTTTTCTGGCAGCGATGGAAGCACGCTTCAGGGATCCGCTTGAGAGAATCCGAGCGAGAGAGAAGTTGCAAACAATAACCCAAGGTCAGCGTTCCGTGTCCGAATACGTAGAAGAATTCCAGTTGCGGGCAGAAAAGGTACCTGAGTGGTCCAATACCACTAAGGTCCAGATATTTAAGGAAGGCCTGCGGAAGGAAATCTTGGCCTGGGCACTTCATCGCGATGATCCGGAGGAGATAGGCGGATGGATTGAGCTGGCTGGCCGCATCGAGACGACCCTGGCTCAAGTCAAGAGACATCGAGGGGCGACACTGCAGCAGCCGAGAGCCAAGGAGGAGAGTCGGAGGGCGGAGAGAGGCACGATCGGGAAAGGCCCAGCCGGAGGACCCAAGGAGCAGAGAGGCGGCTGTTTTGTATGCGGCCGTTTTGGGCATCGGGCTGCAAATTGTCAGCAGAGGAAAGGGGGGGATCCCCCTCAGTCAAGGTTTAAACCGGCCGCTGGGAAGAGAGCGGAAGAGAGCCTCCCTCACAGGGCCCCAGTGGGGGATCTGGTGAGTCACAACCCAGGGATGTTAGTATTCCCGATAAGACTAGAAGGGGAGGGGAAGTGGGCCAGCTGCAAAGCCCTCATGGATTGTGGCTGCTCCAGGAACATTATGACCCCAGAATTGGCAGATGAACTGAAATGTGAGAAGGCCGTCTTGCCAGCCCCTATAGCATTCTCACAGCTGGATGGCTCGGTAGCGGCTGGAGCCCCGGCGCGATTCGAAGTGGGGGAAGTGCAATGCAAGATAGGGAATTGGGAAGGCGGCATAACATTTGTGGTATCCCCTATAGCAACTTACAATGTGATATTGGGGATGCCGTGGTTGAGGGAGGCAAACTCACGAATCAATTGGAGGAAGGGCAGCCTGAGCTTCCAAGGCGAAGAGAAGGGGGAATGTTGTAAGGGGGAGGGAAGCATGACAGATGGAGTGCAGGAGATCCCTCCCGAATATAGAGACTTTGAGGACGTGTTTGATGAAAAGGAAGCAGATCAGCTTCCTCCCCCAAGACGGGTCGAGGTGAAAATTGAGCTCTATAAAGATGCTAAGCTGCCAAGGAGTAGGCTATACCCAATGTCGGCTAAGGAGATGGAGGAACTGAGGAAGTACATCGATAAGAACTTAGCCCGAGGGTTCATAGTACCATCTGAATCCCCATTGGGGGCCCCAGTGCTATTTAGGCACAAAAAGGACGGCTCATTGAGGTTGTGTGTGGACTATAGGGGGCTGAACGCAGTGAGCACGACCAACAATTACCCATTGCCTCTAACCAAGGACTTACTGTCAAGACTGTCAGAGGCAAGGGTGTTTACGAAAATTGACTTGATTGAGGCCTATCATAAGTTGCGAATACGGCCTGAGGACAGGTGGAAAACGGCTTTCGCATGCGCATTGGGGCATTTTGAATATTCCGTGTGATCCTTCAAAGGTAGAGGATGTCAAGGGGTGGGGACCCCCCCAAACACACAAGCAGTTGCAATCATTCCTAGGATTTGCAAACTTTTATCAGGTGTTCATAAAAGACTTTGCTCAGGTGGCACTGCCCCTCACCGAATTGCTGAAGACAAAGGGGAGGGGGGAGACAATAAAGGTACGGTCCCCGGGAGCAAAGTTGAATTGGTCAGCAGAGTGCCAGAGGGCCTTCGAGGAACTGAAATGCAGGTTCACAGAAGAACCTGTCCTAATCCACCCCGATCTGACTAAGCAATTGTTGATCCATTGTGACACATCAGATTGGGCCTATGGGGCAGCATTGATGCAAAGGGATCCGGAAGGAAGGTTAAAACCATGTGGGTTCA
>NW_026845477.1:17165090-17354930 GCF_025583915.1 Anolis sagrei ordinatus | reverse complement strand
TAAAAGTTCCTGATTGATTACGGATTGGTGTCCTGTGTCGTTATTGGGAGCGGCTGCTGTGAGCTTACACATGCCTACAATCGTTTACCTTATACCTACTTGATATTTCATTTCTCTTTAGTATTTCCATGTTATTTTTATAATGACAATACAAACTGCAATTGTAACTAAAGAAATAAAAAATGATTTAAAATGCACCATACATATAATTATGGCACCCTTTTGGTTCATCCAAAATATTTTGAATTGATAATCTAACTAATGAATCATTTTAATATTACCATCCCACTCAGTTATGGTGAACTGCGAGAGCTCTCTCCCAATTTCTAGAGCCAGCACTAAAGTTATCCCCACTTAACTCTGATGGATAGTTTTAGTTTTCTTCTTCCCTTTCATATGGCAGTGCGGTATATACAATCCTGATTTCTTTGAGCTTTTTTGGCACAAGGAAAGAAGACATCAGCAGGTTAACAAATTACACGTGTTCCACCTGGACAGGCCATCAAAAAGCTAATTTTGCCTAGACTCATTGTCCCCTACCTTCTCTATCTAGATATGCATCCAAATGATGGAAAACTACTCCGATTCATAAAATATTTTACCAAGGAGTCAAACACATCTAATAGACCCATTTCTCATTAAAAAGGTCAATGCAATGAACATCAGATGCTGTATAACTGTCTGATTCAATTTGTTAGGTCAAGCTTGACTAACCCAATCTCCCAATTGGTCTTGGAATTAATTTCTATTGAAAGAGAGGAGGGAAGCAATTTTATAACAAACTGTTAGAATTAGTAACTCCATTTCTCTTTCATACACACACACGCATTTTTAACATCATCCACCATATTGATCAAGTCAAATATTCTTCATTATGCAAGACTGAGCAACACTTTCACATTAAATTTTGCCATCTCAGATTCATAAGCAATGAACCTTATAGTCCTCAAGGAATGAAAATTATGCATTTACATACTTGTTAAATAATAAAGTTGGGAGATGAGGAAATAAAAATGATGTGTTTCCTAGATGGGAAGCATGCAATCAGTCTACCGAATCATGTTTAAAAGACATTTTATGGGCCAATGCTTTTTTCCCAAGTAATGAAGAAAATGGCAAACTCTTCTGAAAAAATATTGCCAAAGAAACCCTGTGATAGATTAACCTTAGGGTTGCCATAGGTCAGAAATGACTTCAAGTCACAAAGCAGCATCAACAACAACAATGCATCCAACCAGAAGATTTCTGTTATGAAGCCAGAAAGATGATGTACAGAAAACTTAAGGAAGGACCAAAGGCAATATGATCCAAGATCCCTAGCAATGGAAGCTCTGCAGAAATTTATATTTGTTGTAATGAAAGTAAAGCGATTTGGCTGGGAACCATGGCCCTGAGAAAAAAGAAGTTCCTATTTTGCTGGTTAATTTATCTCCCACTATCCACAGTTGCTATTTGACAGCCAGTGGGATATCAGGGTTGGACTAAGATCAAAGAATCTAAGATAGCATCTTGTAAGCTGAATTATGCATTGCACAATGAAAAATGGCTTGTTGTTGTTGTTGTTGTTGTTGTTCAGTGTAGGAACTGCATCATGCAAAGTGGAAAGTAACTATGCTGGTGGTTATCAGCTCTACTCTCTACCAAAGTAGGATCTAAGGCCTAATTTGGAATCTCCACTTAGGGTCCAGAGTTACCCTTGGACATCCACTCAATGGGCACTTCCGGTCCCTAACATTGGGTAAAACCAGTTAACCCAATTTTACATTGCGTTAGCCGGAGTCGGGGAATGGTCTGGAGCTTCCCCGTGTTGAAAATGTAATAATGCAATGAGAAATATCTCAGAATGGTTAGTGAGATATTTCTCATTACATTATTACATTTGGCACAACAGGGAAGATGGTTGGGTGCAATGCCTTCATATCATTGGACAGCAAGCAATTGTCTCCTTGGAAGAACCCAATTGATGAAAATGGCAAACTCTAATAATAATAATAATCATCATCATCATCATCTTTATTTATACCCCGCCACCATCTCCCCAAAGGGGACGGGGCAGCTCACATGAGGCTAAGCCCAAAAATACAATAAAATAAAATAAATACAAAACAATAGAAAATATACATCAGAACAAAATACATAAAATCACAAAATAAAATAAACAATGCAAAATAACATAATAAAAATCAAACAAATAGGGTGGGCCAGATGCATAGATAGAATAATAAAACCCTGGATGAGATAAGAATAGAAAAAGTCTTCTCTTCTGAAAAAAAATCTTGAAAAAATAGGGTTAGATAGTTGGAGTGACCTGAAGCATCCTCTGTCTCTCTTTACTTATCCTGACCCCACTGAGATGTACTTTTAGGGATGTTTCTATGCCTCTTCTTCTTCCATGAGTCCTCTCTCAACCTTTCAAGATGTAGTTAGGTTAGATTAGTAACCTGAGTAACTTTTCTGTCTTTTAACTACATAAAGGCTTAGGGCCCTTCCACGCAGCCATAGAACCCAGAATATGAAGGCAGAAAATCCCACAATATCTGCTTAGAACTGGGTTATCTGCTTTGAACTGCCATATATTCCAGTTCAAAGCAGATACTGTGGGATGTTATGCCTTGATATTCTGGGTTATATGGCTGTGTCGAAGGGCCCATAGGATTCTGGGTTATATGGCTGTGTCGAAGGGCCCCTTTCTTCAAACGATTGGTGTGTTTGCTCATTAAATCAAATTCTCTAACTGCTGCATTCATTCTAACACCTTGAAACTCTGCAGCAGTTCTTCACTTCAGAGTTGGTATGAACTGCTGCACTGATTCTAATTTGAACTGGTCCAGCTGTTCATGTAGGGCAGTGCTGCCATTCTATTGCCCATGCACTGCATAGCACAGGGAAAACAGGGCGGCACTTACTTTTTCTATTGTTTGTCACTGTGGCGGCAGCCGTTGAGCTCCGGAGAACTCCTGGCTGTTGCCGGGTGCCTTTCCTCAGATACCTTTCCCCAGATTGCATGGGAAAAGATGGACTAGCTCATGCCAGAGCTCCCTGTCAGCCGTGGCCACCCCCAGTTCCTTCAAAGTCAGGACAGTCACTTCAAGGACACCATCCACCCATCTTGCCCTTGGTCGGCCCCTCTTCCATTTTCCTTCAGTATTTCCCAGTATCATTGTCTTCTCCAAGCTTTCCTGTCTTCTCATTATGTGGCCAAAGGACTTAATCTTTGCCTCTAATATCCTTCCCTCCAATGAGCAGTCAGGCTTTATTTCCTAAAGTATGGACTGGTTGGATCTTCTCGCTGTCTAAGGCACTCTCAGAACTTTCCTCCAGCACCACAGTTGAAAAGCGTCTATCTTCCTTCACTCAGTCTTCCTTATGGTCTAGCTCTCACATCCATAGGTTGCTACAGGGAATACCATTGCTTTAACTATGCAGATCTTCGTTGCCAATGTGATGTCTCTACTCTTCACTATTTTATCAAGATTGGTCAAGAAGTGAATGTCTTCTGATTTCCTGGCTGTGATCTGTGTCTGCAGTAATCTTTGCTCATGGAAATACAAAATCTGCCACTGCCTCCATGTTTTCTCCCTCTATTTGCCAGTTATCAATCAATCTGGTTGCCATAATCTTGGGGGTTTTAAATGTTTCACTGCAACCCAGCTTTTGCACTTTCTTCTTTCACCTTAGTTATAAGGCTCCTTGGCTCCTCCTCGCTTTCAACCATCCAAGTGGTATCACCTGCATACCTAAGGTTGATAAAGTTTCTTCCAGCAATTTTAACTCCAGTCTTGGATTCATCAAGCACTGCACGTCACATGGTGTGTTCCGCATACAAGTTGAATAGATCGGCTAAGAGTATTCAGCCCTGCTGTACTCCTTCCCAAATCTTGAACCAGTTTGTTGTTCCATGGTTTGTTCTTAGTGTTGCTACTTGTCGTTATCCAGATTCCTCAGGAGACAGGCAAGGTAGCTTGGTATGCCCATACCACCAAGAACTTGCCACAATTTATTGTGATCCACACAGTCAAAGGCTTTAGAATAGTCAATGAAACAGAGAGAGATGTTTTTTTCTGAAACTCCCTGCCTTTTTCCATTATCCAACAGATATTGGCAATTTGGTCTCTTGTTCCTCTACCTTTTCTAACTCCATCTAGTACATCTGGCAACTCTCGCTCCTTGCATTGCTAGAGTCTACCTTACATGATCTTGAGCATTACCTTACTGGCATGTGAAATAAGTGCCACTGTACATGCAGTATTTACAGATCCCTATTTAAATATTGCAATTATAATAGTAATTAACAACTATTTTGAATTAGGTTTGCACCTCCTTTAAAATAATAACTTCGCAACCTCTTAGTGTCCTCTTGGCATTTCCCCTCAGCTTCATTGAATATTTCACTGCACTTGTGTTTTAACACACACTTCTGAGGCAATCTGGTCCATGCTGGCTTTTATACGTGGGAATTCAGTTGCCTGATTTTCCCTCTTTTGCCAGGAAGCAGGTCTTCCAAGAAAAAAGTTACACAGTGGGTCCCATTTGCTGCCTGAACTCCTTTGTAATTACTTGGGATTGGCAGGCAGTGTGTGCAGGAAAGTGGAATTATAGTAGAGTAGGCAAAAACCACAGACACGTGCTTCAGAGCTATGTGCATCCCGTGGAGAGAGAGGCAGCTTTGAAGGTATCAGGGAAAGTAGACCGTTTGATAGCTAAAGCAAAAAAGGAAGCACAGTTGCATGAAGGAGACAAAACAAAAGTAGATAAAACAGACTGTAAAGCAAAAGCTTGGAGGAGAGAAAGGCTCCTAGACATTTTCGTCTTGTACAGAACATCGGCATCTAAGTTAAAGGTGGCAGGAGTGGAATTGAGGAAGCAGTGTGTTTGTGCATGTGCACATGACTATGTATGTGACACACATATATGAGGTTATCAGCATTTCAGTTGCATACTGGGATGTGAATTGTATCATTGAACATATTACTGGAAAAAATAGGAGCAATCCTGTATAAAATCCTGAGCATAGGATCCCCATGGACCAAGAGGGGACACCTCCTTGCACCATCGTTGCACTCAGATCAAAGCTTCTCACTGCCTCTCTTCTCAAATATTCTTGGGCTAGCATCCTTATTGTGTCTTAGACAGAAACAGCTGGAAATCTTGGTTTAATGCAGATTGACCATGTTAAGTTCAAAGTCATAGAAAAGTGAATGCTGTGTCATTGTGCCCGCAAGTTGCACTCAGATGTGCACAAAATGTTGCATTTGCATTTGATTGTGCATGTATTTGTGCAACAGAGCAATTCTCTAACAAGGCAGCAATTTGCTCTGGCCTTATAGCTATTTGGCCAAAATAGCTTCAGCAAGATATAAATATCTGCCAGTGAAATTATATTATACAGTCCTGTACAGGAGACCAATGTTGTGTAACATATGTGAAACAATGGTCAACATGGCTGACAAGTCGTAATGTGCAGGCACACAGAATCAATGTGCATTCATGTACTGCTCTATGTATTTTTTTTTGTTCCAAAATGTCTAAAAATTAACAAGAAACCCACTTCAAAGTTGGAATAGACTATTGTAGCTATTGGTGACAGGAATTGCTGGACTATAGTCTAGGACAGTGGTTCTCAACCTGTGGATCCTCAAGTGTTTTGGCCTACAACTCCCAGAAATCCCAGCCAGTTTACCAGCTGTTAGGATTTTTGGGAGTTGAAGGCCAGGAAATCTGGGGACCCACTGCTTGAGAACCACTTCATTCAACTGTTGATTCAATAGGTCTTACCAACAGAATTTCAACCACTGGTCTAGGATAACAAAAACATTGTTTCAATATATAATTTTTTAAAATACACAATAATTACCATAATGAATACCAAGACTCCCTGGTACATATACCTTATCTGGAAGAGCCTGTATAAAATGTGTAGACATGTGTTCTATTGATAATTATCACAAGGATAGAGCCATTGATTCAATTAGTTTGCCCTGTATGTTGATGTTCATTCAACTGTTGATTCAATACATCTTACCAACCGAAGTTCAACCTCAATTTCTAGACATTTTTATAAAAAATTGACGAACAGAAACTCTAGAGCACAGGTTTTCATATTCCAAAAAGTAGTTCAGAATCACAA
This sequence comes from Anolis sagrei ordinatus, assembly GCF_025583915.1. NCBI lineage: Eukaryota > Metazoa > Chordata > Lepidosauria > Squamata > Anolidae > Anolis > Anolis sagrei. The sequence goes on along the minus strand of NW_026845477.1, from coordinate 17,348,803 downwards.
GTCTCCAGAGAGTCAGTAATTTACTAGGAACGGATGCCAGAATGCAAAAAATAGTCTGAGAAATTGTAACAATTGCATTACATTCCATTTTCTTCTAATTCTCATCTAAAAGCCTGCTGTTGTTGGCTGTGTTCTGTAGCTGTATACCTTGGTTGTTAAACAACACTGGACAAACGTTATTAACATTCCTAAGTCAGGCTAGCAATAAGAGAACCATTTGTCTGTTAAATTAAAACTCAGCCATCAATGTGATTTAAAGGCTAACGTGCTTCTGGTCCTCTGAGAGGAGCAGTAGCAGCAACAACGACGACAACAACAACAACAACATGAATTCAATGCTACTTAGGAATGGATGGGTAAGCTTCAGACATCTTGTATCAATGGTAGGAAGGTAACAAAAGAAAGAACCAGACTGACCTTTTCATCCTGCACACGATCACACACAATGCCGCTTCTTGTTCCACTCTTCTGTCAGGAAAGAACAAGACATGTATCTGGGTTGTTGTAGGTTTTTTTGGGCTATATAGCCATGTTCTAGAGGCATTCTCTCCTGACGTTTCGCCTGCATCTATAGCAAGCATCCTCAGAGGTAGTGAGATATGTATCTCTGGTAGTTTTGGTGTCATTTTGTAAGCAAGGCTACAGCACTGATCCAAGCTTCTGTTAGAGCAAACTGTTTGACCAGCACTCCGAAATATAGCCCATGTACTATGGCAAATCAGGCAAAACTATATCAGGATCCAATGGAAACCAATGATAAAAACAAAATCAGTCTCCTGTGAAAATTAATGCCACCAAATGCTGTGATATTAATGTAGGATAGTCAATATGAGAAAAGAGCCAAGGGTCAAATATAGGTATGTGGAGGCAAAAAGACTGACATAGAACAAGACGAATTTCTCACCATACCATTATGGTACTTTAATTCCACTTTATATGCCATCTGGACCAATCCTATGAACAATTCTTTCATAAGACATTTGGAGTTTTCTGCCAGAGTGTTCTGGTGCCTCTCCAAACAACAAATCTCAGGTTTCCAGTGAATGCAGCCATGGCAGTTTAATGTGCTACAAATTGGGTTTCTCATATCCGAGATGCTTGGGACAACAAGTGTTTTGGACTTTGAAATTGTTTTGGGATTTTTGGAATATCTGTAGTTGAATATGTATGTGTATATAGATAAGATCTCTTGGAGGTGAGACCCAGGTCTAAACACAAAATCCATTTATGTTTCATATATTCTTTACATAGCCTTAAGTTTATTTTAAACAACCAGAAAGCAAAGTTGTCACTATCTCAGCCACCTATGGGGACAGTTTCAGAATTTGAATTTTTAAAGAATTTTGGATAAGGATGGTCAACCTGTAATGCCAAGAAAGTTGAGGCAGAAGATCCAAAAGCCAGATTTTACAATTACATGTTACTCTTCTTGATATKAAACTTTAATATTGTTGCTAGTATCCATCTAGTGAGGCACCAGTACTCTTTAGCAGAGAAGAGCTTGAAAAYGATTTATATATTTATTTAGAGCATTTGTATCTACATACAGGGAGCATACCACCCCTCTGCTATGTCAGCTCCACTGGCTGCCGATCCAGTTCTGAGCACAATTCAAAGTGCTGGTCTTGACCTATAAAACCCTATATGGCTCCGGCCCAGCGTACCTGTCCGAACGTGTCTCCTTCTATGTCCCACCTAGGAATTTAAGATCTTCTGGGGGGGCCCTGCTCTTGGCCCYGCCTTTGTCACAAACAAGAATGGCGGGGATGAGGGACAGGGCCTTCTCGGTGGTGGCCCCCCCACCTGTGGAATTCACTCCCTGGGGAAATTAGATCATCGTCATCCCTTCTCTCTTTTAGAAGGAAATTAAAAACATGGATATGGGACCAGGCCTTTGGGTAAACTGGCAGCTTGACAAGGACAATGACAACAAGAGCTTTGGAAACGGATTATGATAAGCTGAATGGCTCACTAATTACGGAACTCGGTGAAATGATGGCCACCAAGCTGGCTTTTTTCTATGAGATTTTATTGTAATAATTCAATCTTTTAACTATTTATAATTACTGTTGATATGTATTTCATTGTGTTTAACTGTAGGCATCGAATATGTGCCGGCTGGAAGCCACCCTGAGTCCCCCCCCCCCCCAGGGGGTTGAGAAGGGCGGGGTAGAAATGCTCGAAATAAATAAATAAATAAATATCCCATCCTTCTCAACCCCTGAAGGGGGACTCCGAATGGCTTACAATTGGCAGTCATTAGATGCCAACAAAGAAACGGAGCACAGCAATTAACATGAACAAATCAATAGCTATAAAAATACATTAAAAAGGCAATAAAAATAAATTAAAAATATTATCACTTAAAATATTAACACAACCAGGTCCGCAAATCTAAATAATTGTCCAGAGTTCCAGTTCAAGGTCTCTTAATTAACAATTCTCATGAGTCATTGCAGATGTTGTTCAGCCAGCTGTGTGAATGCTTGGTCTCAAAGTCAAGCCTTGAGTTTCTTCCCGAAGGAGAGGAGAGAAGAAGTCGCCCTGATTTCACTGGGGAGAGCATTCCACAGATGAGGGGCCATCACCAAGAAGCCCCTGACTCTCGTCCCCGCCAATCGTACTTGTGAGGGTGGAGGAATGGAGAGCAGGGCCTCCCCCGACAAGTCCCATGACTCCATAGCATTGAGCCTTGGCAGTTAAAGTGGTACCAAACTGCATTAATTTGACGATGTGTTTATTCAATTGTGCATTCAGTTTCATCTCATTACCATTCAGAATTAGGACCCTGTGGCACAAGCAACTCGTAACTCCACATGCAGAGATTTAAGCCTACATACTTTTCATAATGCAGCATACAGAATCCCAGGCATCATGTTAGGAGAAGTTCTTTGTAAAATAAAGAATGCTTTTTTCCAAAGTGATGATTGTGTATTATGTTTTTAATTTGCAAAAGAAACATTGGAATTGGAAACCAATACAAATTTTGAAGACTTGAGTCAGGTGTGTTGACTGATTTCCACTCTCCTCATGGTAATGAATCCATTTGAAAGACATTGAATTTCCTTCCACAGGGTCTGGTTGTTGCTCTGATGGAAGCAAAAAGATTCACAGTACAATTTATAACAAGCAGGAGATCATCTCATTGCCTGCAGGTCCATGGTTCTCCTTCCATTTCCGATCATTTCCAGCCAGCTGGCGCTCATGTTCGGAGTGGAGTAAATATTAATGCTCCTGGCACATGGCTGACAAAGTCTTTCTGCCTTCCTGTGATTCCCCTCACTGGCTCCCCAGCATGTCATTTATTGCACCATAAAGAATTAGGGATTCATTTCAGTTGATGGGATGATACTTTAAAACCCCAAGCTACTCCAAATAACCTGCAAAATGAAGTTTTCTCCTGATATGGAGTATCTTCTGCAGGACAGAAACCTGATGGAAAAATATCAACCCATTTGAGATGTGCTGAAGAAGAGTTCTGTGGATACCATGGACTGCTAAAAATTCTTATTGCAAATCAAGCCTGAACTCTCACTAGAAACGGAGATGACTAACCTGAGGCTATCATACTTTGGTCATAAGATAATGTGACTTATTGGGTGGAAAGTATAATGGTTGTTAAAGTAGAGGACAGTAAGAAAAAGGGAGGCCACATTACAAATGCATAGACTTCATCGAAGAAGCCTCAGCTCTGAATCTGCAAGATCTGAACAAGGCTTTCATGGCCAGAATCACTGGGTTGTTGCAGGTTTTTTCGAGCTATATGGCCATGGTCTAGAGGCATTCTGAGCAAGGCAGTTGATGGCCAGACCTACTGGAGATCTCTCCATCAATCAAAGTTGACTTGATGTCAAGGTGGCTAGCAATATATTTGAAACAATACTAATTAAAAACTATGCAAAGATTTTAAAGTATAAATATAAACATTAAGAAACAATTAAAGAATGCACATTATTTAAACATTAAACTTTTAAACTATTTAAATGTGTTAAAATTTAAACCAACCATGAAATCCCAATAATATTGCTTTTGAAAGCCCAATCTTTGTTAGTTCAAAAATGGCTAATGGCGGAGAGATGTTTTTATGTAAAACTCCCAGAATTCCCCAACCTGTAGCCATGCTAGCTAGGAGTTTCATAGAGGTGCAATCCTCAGAGGTTTCTTTTCCCAGACCTACTACATATATCTATCCTTGTAATTCTAAGTTCTTGAGTTTGCCCTCCTCCTTCCTCTGGTTTCTGCTGCTCCATTACTTTGTATTCCACATATATATGCATTTCCTTCTCCTGAGACTGTGGGCCAATCCTCAGGTCATTTTAATTTAATTTAATTTTTTTCGTAAGTGTGGCAGCGGATATACATGCCGTGCTATACTGTGCTAGGCTATGTGAAAAATAATAAAAAGGAAGGACAGAAAAGGTTGAAATATTTCTCAGAGATAATAGAAACCCCAAGATGATTCATGTTTACTATTTTGCATCTGTGGAGAGAAGAAATAGATGGCAGGAAGCATTGGGATAGTGTCGCATGGGCCATTGTCATCCCATCCTAAAGGCAGAAAAAAGGCTCCTATCTCAGTGGACAGTTCCAAAGCTTGGAAAGTGTTACTATTTTGGGAGATTAACTCTCAAAACTCTCCTACAAACAGAGTAAGTTCCCTTACTAAATGAGGGGTTCTGGTGTTACAAACCAAAAAGGAGCCCCCGATGGCGCAGTGGGTTAAACCCCTGTGCCGGCAGGACTGAAGACTGACAGGTCACAGGTTTGAATCCGGGGAGAGTGTTTATGAGCTCCCTCTATCAGCTCCAGCTCCTCATGCGGGGACATGAGAGAAGCCTCCCAAAAGGATGGTAACACATCAAAACATCTGGCTGTCCCCTGGGCAACGTCCTTGCAGACAGCCAATTCTCTCACACCAGAAGTTTCTCACGTCAGTCCTGACACAACAAAAAAAAATCCAAAAAGTAACTTTTTCTAAGATGTGTGGTGAGGGAATGGAAAGGTACATTTTGATAAATTCATTTGACACAGTTTATACTTGTATATTTTTTAGGAATTGACACAGTACATGAAAGATACAAGTTCCACAAAATCATCAAGTCGATATATTTTATTTAAGCAGTGTTTCTCAAACAATGCTCCTCCTGATGTTTTGAACTTCATCTCCCACAATTCCAAACAGCTGGAGGAGCATGGCTTGAGAAGGGTTAGATTTGATAAGAGTTTTTAGGGTACAGCTGCTGCAAGATTCATTCTGGATCCTGTAGTGGTTTTGACATGTCACAACTTTGGAGTCACAGAAAATGTTTTAAAAATAAAGAAAACAGTATTATATCTTGGTTGGAGTCTCTTAATGATCTATAAATCTTTTGTCGTGGTTCAATAATACAGTGGTTGCATAGGCTTTTTTAAATTAAAGAAATTGAGTTCTTGATTGTTTTTAACATTCACAGTATTTGGGTTATAAATTAGATCCAGCCACTGATCCTATCAAAACATACCTCAAATTATTTGAGGGTGTCACTGTACCATTCTCCATTTAAACCTCATACTGGAAAACAAAGACAGTAAATTGGTGATCATAAAACTTGCATCAAAAAGCTTGTGGGAATTGCAAGGGTCAGAAGTGTTCTTCAGATTACCAGCCTTGAAGCGCTCACCCCAAAGGGCCCAACATACTATGTAAACCATATTTGCAAGTGACATATTGAAATAATAACGCCACTATTTGCACTGTTCGAGATGGCCAAGGGGCACGACAAAATTGCATGAATATGTACAGCCAAACCAAACAAGAACAGATTTGTTTTCTAAATGGCAAAAGAAATAGAGGTGACATGAAGTTTAGACAATATTTCACATTTTATGGCTGCTGGATTACATATAGTCCAGTCGCTTTTTAAAAAAAAGGCAATAATGAAGGGGGAAAGCTAAACTTGCAAGGAAGACAGATGTCTCTGCATAACGCTTAGTTGGTATGGTGACTCCATTTGCTTTCTCTCAAAAGAAATGTAAAGGAACTGAGACCAACTCTAGATTTTTGCTCCCTGCTGCCGCCACCATCTATTGAGGTATTGTATTTTACCAATGTCTTCTTTCAACACCACTCTCTTACCCTTATCATTCCCATTCATCCCATTTGATAGTGTTACTGCATCCATTGGACTACCTGTGCCTTTATTTCACTCAAGTCCCAGTCCTCAGCTAAAAATCACCTTTCTCTTCTTAATGGAAGAGCCTATCTTGATGGCAGTTTTGGGGACATTCCAGCAAGCCTTGAGTTGATACAGTAGGCAATGACATAGGACTGGCCCACTGAAAAAAACTTCGCCCTCATCAAAATGATAATGGGCAAAGAAGTGTGTATCCTGATTTCAGTGACTTTCCACCTAGTTGGTTCTACTGTTATACTGACAGCAAACCGGTCCTTGACATAAAATACTTGAATCCATAACATAATTTCATCCCCATTTGAAAGACCTTTAGTTTCATTCACCAGCATTTCCCAAGTCATCTTGCTTAACTGACCAGAAGGGGAATATAACATTATTAAGGTAATGTCCACTTGGTGTATAAGCAGAACAATGAAATTCAATTTTATCTCCAATTATCATACGCCCAGTGAGTGTTTAATGTCAGATATAAAACCTTCACATTACCTTTTCCTTAGCTCTTTCTGTCTCTCTATTCCCTGCCTTTCCTTTGTGTGTGTGTCTAGCTGAGGCTCAGTGGTGCACACTCAGAATAATGGATTTGCAATGGCCAAATTGCAGTTCTCAAACTTTAGTGTCACTTTTCTTTCCTTCTAATTTCAGGTCGGTTTTCTCTTCCAGAAAAATGAACCTCTTGGAGAAGAAGCATGCCATTTGGAGACAGTAATAAGATGTAGCTGGATCAGCAAGTAAGGACGCAAATGAAAACAGCAGGCAAGATTTCAGCTTGGACAGCTGCTTATCGCAATGTGACTTTTCATCCCAGAATGCTCACAGCATGAATTGGCATAATAGACATTGGCATTTTCCTCAGTGCCACTGGGTGGCAGTGTACGCAAAACTCAAACACTCCAGAACTTGAGAGCGTTTTTTAAGTACAGTTCGCACATTGATGAAACATATCACTATTCAGCCAGGAGGCTTCTAGTTTTGGGAAGAATCTAAAATAATAGATATATAAACCCTTTTTCCTAGTTCCAACATACCTCACTACCTCTGAGGATGCTTGCCATAGATGCAGGCGAAATGTCAGGAGAGAATGCCTCTAGACCATGGCGATATAGCCCGAAAAACCTACAACAACCCAATCTAAAATAATAATACACTTGCTAATACTGAAGATGGCAGAGATGGAAATTAATAAGAATTATGGGGGTCCTTGTCAAAGGCCTTACTGAAAAGTAAAGTGTTTCCATAATGTAAACAACCCCACACACATAAGACCTAGCCATAGGACCAATCTCCTGCCAAACAGAGCTATTAAATATTATCTTGTTGGGTTGGGGAGTCAACAGGTAAAATTGCTGAATTAAACATGAATCCTGTAGCTTTTTTGAGCCCCAGTGGCGTAGTGGGTTAAACCGCTGAGCTGCTGAACTTGCTGACCAAAAGGTCGCAGCTTCAAATCTGGGGAGCAGCATGAGCTCTCACTGTTAGCCTCAACTTCTGCCAACCTAGCTGTTCGAAAACATGCAAAGGCGAGTGGATCAATAGGTACCACTCCGGCGGGAAGGTAATGGCACTCTATGCAGTCATGCTGGCCACATGACCTTGGAGGCATCAACGGACAATGCCGGCTCTTTGGCTTAGAAATTGAGATGAGCACCAACCTCCAGAGTCAGATGCGACTGGATTTAATGTCAGGGGAAAACCTTTACCTTTACCTTCACCTTACTTGTAGCTTTAATGGTTATATAGAAGACAGAATCTCAATTGGTATTGCTTGTCACACAACCAAGTAGCTAAGCCTGCTGAAATCCCTTCTTCTATGCAACCTGGAGCTCTCTATGGTTTTCATTCTGGCATTTCCATCAATAGAGCATGTTTTGGCTTAGCTTCTTGGCTTTGTTCATCTGAGCTAATTCCTGACTTTTGTACCTTGGCATTGACCTCCCATCCCCATCCCAATCCCACCACTTTTAATGAAAAACATTTGGTTCCTTGCTTGGCTCCGCTCTGAGAGCTGGGAGCATGAAGCTCCCCTTTGCCACCAACTATTTAAGTTGTTCAGCTGTATGCAGCTAATTGGGGGGCAAATATTGAAATTGGAGAACATTCAGTACAACCCTAAATGACAGATGTGAGCACAAAATCCGTCCACTAGATTATTTTTATTTACTATTTATAACATTTCTAAGCCCATTCTTCTCCCGAGGAACATGGCTCAGCATGTAATTTTCAAAGCAAACAAAAGGAGGTAGGCACATTGTCTTGGATACTAATGTTCTGCAGATGTATAAAAGAGACTCTGATGTAATACAGCTTTTCTCTGAAGGAAGAGGAGGTGGGAGCCATTTTCAATGGTTATCTTTCCAATATGATTCCCATATATATGATATCGTGAAACCGGACCCCAAATTATGAAGTGCATGATGAAATGTATCAAAGTATGAAAAATAAGCCACTGCTCCGCCAGACCCAGTCAGCGTGCACTCATGCATCACCTAAATCTTTGTTATAAATTCCCTTCAGAATGCTCTGCGGTTGCACCCCAATCCCCTTCCTTTAATTTCCATAATCCCGTCAAAATGAACTGGGAGACAGGGGGAAATTACTCAATAAATGTACACCAGAGCTCCCTAAGCCTGTTTCCTGCTTTTATTGATAAGATCAGCCCTATCTATAGGAAAGATCCAGCATTCATAAGCCAAGCCAGCTTCACCTATCAAGATGGTCATCATCCCCAAGTATACATTGTATATATTGAATTAACCCTATTGTGTTCACCGAAGCAGGACTATTAAACTCATCACTGACTCATTACCTGGTATTGCACCACATTCTTTTAGAATTGTGCCCCTCTTGGAAGCAGACCATTAAACAGACTGATAATTCAAATGGTCAAATGACAGTTTATTGAATTTCCATTTATTTGACTTCCTGGGCTAGCTAGACATGCTGGGCTTCCAAACCCATGATTCTTGCAGTAGCTGAAACCACTCCACAAATATTTACAATGTAGAGTTCATGCAGTGTGATATCACTTCAACTCTGCTGTGGTTTTTAACTTTGAATATGTTTTAATGAATTTCTTAATACTGCTTATATTTAATTTTGTTTAAATCTTTGCATATTTGTATATTTTAAATTGTATGTTAATGCTTTATGTTAAGCCACTTTGAATTTCCTTTGGCAGAGATATAGTAAGATATGAATAAATATACTACTACTAATAATAACAACAACAGCCATATCTCAGTGCTACAGAATCATGAGAGTTGTATTTTTGCCTTCTCTTCCAAAGAGTGCTATTGGCTCACCAAACTGCAAATCCCAGGTTCCATGGCAGTTAAAGTATCATGACAACAAAGCTCTCTGAGCAGAATAAGGTGCATTCTGTGAGGGTTGGTAAATGTGTATAAGCAGAATAAGCAGAAACTTTACCACGGCATTTAAACCAAGGTATATCCTGCTGTATAATCAAATGTCACTCAGGCTTTTGAAACAAATAACAGTATCTTTACTTTAGTTCAAAAGTTCAAAAATGGTAACAATATATACATCGGTCTCTTTGAATACAAGCAAAGATAGGAGGAATAAAATAGCCCATTTTAAATAGTCTTTGAAATAAGCCTCATGCCTTAAAATGACCAGTCTTTAAGCTAGTCAGTATTTTTATGAAGTTTCCAAAAATGTAATAATCAAAGTGTGGATCACAGATCTTGGTTTTTAGAGATTCCAATTTAACATGAAACTATATGTATAAGAAATCTTTCAAAATGCTGTATCTCTCATTCTAATCAACAATTTGTGACATTTGAACACAAAGATAGATTTTATTATGTAGCTTCATTTGTTTTTCACCCCAAGGAATTATCTTTAACAGTTTTTGAAATATTATTTTAAAAACATGAAAGTAGTGGGGAATGCGTGGCTCGAGAGCAGTATGTGTGTAAGAGATCTTGGAGTCCTCGTGGACAACAAGTTAAACATGAGCCAACAATGTGATACAGCGGCAAAAAAGGCCAATGGGATTTTGGCTTGCATCACTAGGAGTCTATTATGCCTTGGTTAGACCACATGTGGAATCACATTGTGTCCAATTATGGGCACCGCAATTGAAGGGAGATGTTGACAAGCTGGAATGTGTCCAGAGGAGGGTGACTAAAATGATCAAGGGTCTGGAGAACAAGCCCTATGAGGAGCGACTTAAAGAGCTGGGCTTGTACAGCATAAAGAAGAAAAGACTGAGAGGAGACATGATAGTCATGCATAAGTATGTGAGAAGAAGTCATAGGGAGGAGGGAGCAAGCTTATTTTCTGCTGCCCTGGAGACTAGGATGCGGAACAATGGCTTCAAACTATAAGGAAGGAGATTCCATCTGAACATTAGGAAGAACTTTCTGATTGTGAGAGCTGTTCAGCAGTGGAACTCTCTGCCCTGGAGTGTGATGGAGGCTCCTTCTTTGGAGGCTGTTAAACAGAGGCTGGATGGCCTTCTGTCAGGAAGGCTTTGAATGCAATTTTCCTGTTTCTTGGCATAGGGTTGGACCTGATGGGCCATGAAGTCTCTTCCAACTCCCAGCTCTCAGTGTCTATGCCAGAGTTTTTAAGGTTGGCTTTGAGCCCATCTTTAAATCCCTTTTCCTGCCCACCAACATTATGTTTTCCATTCTTGAGTTTGGAGTAGAGCAACTGCTTTGGGAGACGGTGGTCGGGCATCCGGACAACATGGCCGGTCCAGCAGAGTTGATGGCGAAGGACCATTGCTTCAGTGCTGGTGGTCTTTGCTTTTTCCAGCACACTGACATTTGTCCACTTGTCTTCCCAAGAGATCTGCAGGATTTTTCAGAGGTAGCGCTGATGGAATCGTTCCAGGAGTTGCATGCAATGTCTGTAGATAGTCCACATGTCGCAGGCGTATAGCAGGGTTGGGAGGACAATAGCTTTATAAGCATGCACCTTGGTATCCCTACGGATGTCCTGGTCCTCAAACACTCTCTGCTTCATTTGGAAAAATGCTGCACTTGCAGAGCTCAGGCGGTGTAGTATTTCAGTGTCAATGTTGACTTTTGTGAAGGGGTGGCTGCCAAGGTAGTGGAAATGGTCAACATTTTCTAATGTTACACCATTAAGCTGTATTTCTGGCATTGGAGAGGGATTGGCTGGTGACTGCTGGAAGAGCACTTTGGTTTTCTCAATGTTCAATGACAGGCTGAGTTTCTCGTATGCTTCTGCAAAGATGTTTAGAGTGGCTTGTAGGTCTTCTTCTGAATGCACACAGATGACATGTTCATCAGCATATTGGAGTTCTGTAACAGATGTTGTTGTAACCTTGGTTTTGGCTTTCAGTCTGCTGAGGTTAAATAGCTTGCCATCTGTCTGATAAATGACCTCTGAAATTTAATCTATCTAATACTGGCTGCTTCTATTATGTCAATTAATAAAGATTAATACCATTTTAATTGCCATAGCTCAGTGCTATGGGATATCTTTAGCCATCTCTGCCCAAGAGTGCTGCCACCACATCAACCTACAATTCCCATGATTCCACAGCATTGAATCAACTTAGTTAAAGTGAAGTCCAACTTCACCTGAAGACGATGAAGAAATCTCTCACCTTTCAACCCAAAAGCCTATGCTTCTACCTGCACCAACTTCAGATCAGCTTTTTGAGTAAGACCACAGTTTGAAGATGCAAAACAAGAGACCTAACATGATTAATTTCACTTGATTTGGGGGAAGCTTGCAAAGAAATTACTTTGTCACTCACTATAGATTTTGAGGCAGAGCCAGAGTTTGGGATCCAAAATTAATGTTGCTTCTTAAACTCCCAAAACAGTCCTCATCAACCAACAATTAACATTCAGGCATACAGAGGCAAATTCTCTTTGCAGGCCAAAGCCCCAAGCCTACAGGGTTATTGATTCCAAAGATCAATTGTGCATATAAATGGAAATAAAAAGAGATAGACAGACATTTAACTGTATGAGATTCCATTATAAATGCAAAATAATTGTGCTGTATACTGATTTTTGGTGGCACCAGCATGGTGTTATGGTTTGAGACTATGGAAAGCTAGGTTTAAATCTCTGCTCAGCCTCAGAAACATGCTGGGTAACTTTGGGCAAGTCATACTCTCTAATTCTCAGAGAAAGACAAAGACAAGCCTTCTGAATAAATCTTGCCAAGAAAGCCCCATGACATCAGATACTGATAAACTGGCAATGACTTGAAGGCAAACAAGAAAACTGATTTATGAATAGTCCAGTGGTTATGATTCAGTACTTAGATGATCCCTCATAGCCCGAGGATGATAGTCCTCCAAGTGCAATGTCTTGGTGGTGGGTCCATAGGTGGCTGTGGAGCCCTGTTCTTGATCCACGTGTTCTCCCGCAGTGAAGACATCCGTTTCCAGGTGAAAGGTGGTCCCTGTCAGGGTTGGCTTGAGGCACCTTCCTCTTGGCATATTTCTTCCTTTCAGCTTCAATTTGTGCCTTTTTGAATTCTGAAGCACTGCTGGTCACAGCTGACCTCCACTTAGAGCGCTTGAGGGCCAGGGCTTCCCAGTTCTCGGTGTCTATGCCACAGGTTTTAAGGTTGGCTTTGTCAACTCTTTAAATCTCTTTTCCAGTCCAGCAACATTATGTTTTCCGTTCTTGTGTTGGAAATATAGTAACTGCTTTGGGAGACAGTGATGGGGCATTCAGACAATGTGGCCAGTCCAGCGGAGTTGATGGCATAGGAGCATCACTTCAATGCTGGTGGTCTTTGCTTCTTCCAGCATGCTGACATTTGTCCGCCTGTCTTCCCAAGAGATTTGCAAGATTTTTCGGAGGCAACGCTGATGGAATCAGTGCTGGAGTATCCATATAATGAGAACTCCAGAATATCCTGGAAAGCAGTTGAAGCTGTCTGAGGATAAGTTTCCTCCAGACCGTATCCATGCTGACAGTGATCCTATTTAATACACATTTAAGTCTTTAATGCTCTTGGGAGCCAAGTACTTTTTGCTCTCAGTCAAGACTGTCACCTAGGAATACAAAAGAGGGCGAAACACATCTACAATAGAATTACTAAAAATATATCCCAGTCTTGCTACTTTTAGTTGCTGTTTTTCAGAACTTTTTTCTCAAGAGCTTGAACACATTACTTTTTTGGTCTATAGCTCCCAGACAGGGATTTATACTCCAGTTATATGAAAACTCTAAGATGTATGTGAAATGTATTAAAATGTTTGTGAGTTCATTGAAATGTACAGATTCCTCAACAGAAGGTGTGAAACAAATGGTATAAAAAATCTATATGGGATGACCCAAAGGGAAAAGTGGTGTATATCAAGAAATAGAAAGACAGATTATAAAGCCACATACTTATTTTCCCATGATAAAAGATTCTTAAATTCAAAATCTTAAGGTACACATAAGGGGAGTATTGATGGTAATATGTCTGTTTTGACAATGCCACTATTCATAAGCTGGAAGCCAGATGGTAATCAAGAAGGAAACAGAGTTAGCTAATAACTACCAAAGAACTTGTAAATCCCTCAAATATGAAATAGGAATGGAGGAACCATGCCCTGTTTCACACATTGGGAACCTAATCCTGAACTCAGTGGGCATTTTATCTGATCCAGGTTGTTTACTATGTAGTACGTTTGATTGAGTGTACAATTATGACTTTGATAATTCGCTATGATAATTAATTAATTATTCTCATATGCATTACTAACATCTCCTGACATGATCCTTCCCATTTCAACCTTAACACCCTGCAGATTCGTCAAGAGAAGGTCTGTTTCAGCTGCCAATCTATGAAGATAATTTTCCAGATCAATTCCACCAACTGAGCAACACTCCGATAATGAATTTATTTACAGTATTTCTATTCCACCGTTCTCATCCTGCAGGGGACTCAAGGTGGATTACAATGTACATATACATGGCAAACATTCAATGCCATAGATACACAACATATATAGACCGACACAGAGAGGCTATTTAACATTCCAGCTTCATGAGGGTATCCTGGACACCAGGGGAGCTGTTGCTTCACCATCCATTTGTGACACTGGTGGAGTACTTCCTCATTCTTTTGCTTGCTTGCTGAAGATTTTATGGCATCATAAAAATTAGTTAAATTAGCCTCCCCACAAAAGCGGTACCTAAATTTCCTACTTGACAGATGCAACTGTCTTTCAGGCTGCAAAGGTCGGAAGCAAGCTATAGAGGTGGTCAACCCGGGCTGGTTTCAAACTCATGACCTTTCAGTCAGCTGATCTTAATGCAGCTGACTCCCAGCCAGCTGCGCCATAGTCCCAGTGTATTTATGGATGGTGTATGTATGAATTGCAATAGGGGGCCTGCTTCTGATCGCCTCATTCTCTCCACCACTGGTCTGCAAAATTCAAATACTCACTGAAAACTTCCTCTGAATAAATCTTCTCCAAAAAGCCTAGAGCATAGCTTCCCAAACTATGTATCAGGACACACTAGTGTCAATTGCAGTCGCTAGGTCAGTGGTTCTCAACCTATGGATCCCCAGATGTTTTGGACTTCAACTCCCAGAAATTCTAACAGCTGGTAAACTGGTTAGGGTTTCTGGGAGTTGTAGGCCAGAACATCTGGGGACCCATGGGTTGAGAACCACTGCCCTAGGCAGTAGACATGTTGTGTGAAAACTGCTCCCCCTCCCCCCCCCCCCCCCCCCCCCACACACACACACACAAGCTGGTGCTGTTCAAGTGTAGGTACTGTTATAACTTATAATGTGCACAATTTGTTGATTGAGTTGCAGGAATTACTGAAATGGATAAGTTTCTAATTAAGAAAAGAAAATTTGTTGACAGTAATGTTTGTAATTAACCACATGGAGCGGCTATAGAGGCAACTACACAAGAATCAACTATAGTACAGTTCATAACACGTGGAAAGTGGGGGGATCAAAACCTTGTTTATACAGTAAAGAATATGTGTGTGTGTGTGTGTGTATGATGCATTATTATATATATATTATATAATATTGTATTATATATACATGATATGAAACCCTTATAAGAGATTACTTTAAAATGTGGTTTGCCAGTGAAACGGAATTACCATGTTGCGAAAGGATGCATTATTATTATTATTATTATTATTATTATTATTATTATTATTATTATTATATTTATACAATGCTTAATCCCTCCCTATGGAGACTCAAAATACTTACTTAGCCGATCCCTTGTTGTTCGAGTTTGATAGCCTTCCAAGTGTAGTGTCTTGATTGTGATGGCGCGAGTGGCGCCACCTATGTGTAGAACTGTTAGTTGCAAGATTTAAGCTGTTGTATCATGCTTAATCCTGCCTTTATGTATAAATTGGATACTTATTGCTGTCAATCAGTACTGTTTGGCTCCCCCGCTTCCTGCAGGAGGGGAGTGCTTCCTTTCTTTTCATTCTGCCATCAGAGTTTCTACCAGATGGACGTGAGTAAGAGACTTGACTCTAAAAGACCCTGACTTAAATTACCTTTCAGTACCAGTTCTGAGATTTTTTACCCTTGAGAAGAAGAAGAAGAACAACAACAACAACAACAACTTTATTTTTCTACCCCACCTCCATCTCCCCGAAGGGACTCGGGGTGGCTTACATGGGGCCCAAGCCCCAAGGGCCAGGCTTCCCAGTTCTTGTTGTCTATGCCACAGTTTTTAAGAGTGGCTTTTGGCCCATCTTTAAATCTCATAAAAGTATCAGCATGTAGTTTAAAATATACAAATATGCAAACATTAAAACAGGATTAGATCTAAACAGTATTTCAAAATTTCCAGTTAAAACCATTAAAACATGTTCAAAGCTAAAAAAAAACATGTCACCAAAAAGATTGGAGAGCTCCAGCATAAGGTAGCCATATAATTCAGAGTTGACCAAAAAACGTGGCAGCTGTGATAGCTCGTGGAACATACTCTCCTTACTTCTCATGTTCGCTTATCTGCTCATTTTCCCAAACCATTCTTTTGCATATTTTAGGAAGGGGAGTATATATTTTTGGTTTTGTTTTGTATTGTATTGTATTGGAAAACACTGTACACCCCATTACAGGAGAAAGGTGTCATACAAATTAAATAAATAATATAAATTAAATTAAACAACTAAATTATTATATTAGTATTAATAATTTTACAGAATAAAATTACAGAATAAACTTTTTGCAACATCAATCACAAACATAACCTTGTTAGTATGGATCAGTATTCAAAGGGATCTTATAGCACCAATTTTATTTATTTATTTATTTATTTATTATTTAAACTTATATGTCGCCACTCCCCTGGGGCTCGGAGCGGCTTACAAGACTAGCTAAAATCTAACAAAATTTAAAAACAATTTAAAAACAACACTTATTTAAAAACAACAATGAGATCCAAAACACCAAAACAGCAGAGGGAAAAACAATCAGGGACAGCTAATCACCTCTCAACAAAAGATTGCTCCAGGCACTGCCAGGCTATCAAATGCTAATCAAGATGGTCAGTTGAAACATTCACACCTAGCTCCAGTAGACAAGAGTCCTTTGTCCCACCCTGGTCTTTCCACAGATATATAAACCCATTTTCCTAGTTCCAACAGACCTCACTACCTCTGAGGATGCTTGCCATAGATGCCGGCGAAACGTCAGGACAGAATGCTTCTAGAACATGGCCATATAGCCCGAAAAAACCTACAACAACCCACCAATGAGATCATTCTTTGCCATTGGAAAGATATTCCAAAGGGAGGGATGCGGTCATACGAGGGTCATTGGTGGACAACACAAAGGCGACATCATTTCATTCTTGGCCAAATAGTTATTTTTTTGCTACTTATCTTACTGTGAATCATTCTGGGAAGGGTTGATTCAAGGGCAATATAAAAATACAGGAATGTATAGATAAATCCTGTGATCCTGAATAGGTTTTTGCATTCTCAGGTGAGCTGGAAAGTGAACTGTGACAGAGAATTTTAAGTGAGAAAACCCTGTTATGGAGCTTCTTCACCTGCTCTGTTCATCTGGAACCTAATTTAATAGCTTCCTGGCACGAGGTAAACAAAATGGTATTATTTCCCCAGGCTTTTAATGGCCCCTGCGGTTTTACGGCTGCTTTTAACTGTTACTGCTCGCTGCTGTTTTATTATTATTTATGTGATGGCTATATTTGGGTGTTTAAAGTGCCGGCTGAAAACACTAGGAATTTTATATAGGAAGAAGAATTGTTTTAAGGGATATAAATAAATAAATAGGCACTATACAACTGAAATAACATTCCCTTGGGAATTTAACAGGGTTGGATTTGATTCATTCTTAGATGGAAGCCCATCAAGGAATAGAAGAAGTCTCCAGGTAGGAACAGAAATGAATCCTGCCTGAAATCCTGGAGAGATACAGCCAGCAAAGTTTGAAAACATGGCTTATTGAACCAATATGACATTAGTCACCCTGGTAGATGAAGCCACAGGGAGGAGGGAGCAAGCTTGTTTTCTGCTTCCTTGGAGGCTAGGACGCAGAACAATGGCTTCAAACTACAAGAGAGGAGATTCCATCTGAACATGAGGAAGAACTTCATGACTGTGAGAGCTGTTCAGCAGTGGAACTCTCTGCCCCAGAGTGTGGTGGAGGCTCCTTCTTTGGAAGCTTTTAAACAGGGGCTGGATGGCCATCTGTCAGGGGTGATTTGAATGCAACATTCCTGCTTCTTGGCAGGGGGTTGGACTGGATAGCCCACGAGGTCTCTTCCAACTATGATTCTATGACTAGACAACTCAAGTTTGTCTATTTTCTGCTGCATTCCCTCTCAAAAATGCAACAAGAAGTTTCCTCACTCCACTTCCAGTCATCATTTTGAAGTTATCTACAGAGGTATTTGAGGCTAGTGTAAGCTTCTGGGCTGTTTGTGGGGGTGTGATGGGGGTATTCCTATGGCATGCAGGTCAAGAATAGGGCTCTACAGTCACCTACGTATCCACCACCAAGAAACTACACTTGGAAGGCCATCATACTTGGACAATACTTGGACATCATACTTGCCTAAGTAACTAAGTAATTCCTATGTATTAGCACATGTTGGGGGGCTTTCTGGATTGCTTCCAAAACCCACATTGATTCTTCTTTTTTGAAAATGTGACTGGTGGGATCTTAAGGGTCTACCCCAGATACAACTACTTGCATAACAAGGAGTTACGCAGTTGTAACTTTGAGTTATAGAACACACCATCTTTGCTCTTGAAATGCATCTAATCCAAATTCATGATATATGCATTGTTATATAAATCATTTGCCTGGTACTCACCCAAAACACTTCATTACAGGTGCTCCCAGTAAATAAAGGCTGGTATGAATGCTGAAGAAGCCAGATGAATCCTGTCAGGGATGTCTTACCACATTGCACAGAGATACAGCCTGACCTGTCATTAGCACTTCCCAACTAAATCATGTGTCAAGAACATTTATGCCACACAAAGCACCACAGGACATTAACTGTTGCAATAACTGTTCTGTGGCCCTACGAGGTTGGTATGCCAAGACTACAACTAATGATGAGTAATGAGGGACTACTAGCTTTAGTAATTACTTCCACAGTCAAGAGGGCTCAATTAACTCTAGTGGCATCCCCAGACCCAGGTGGCATGCCCAAGATCAACCTTCTACCGGAGACTTAATAGGGCCCATGGGGCAAAACCATCTGTGTAGATAACTCTCAAGTTCTGTACCAGGTAACAGATGTTCTTGTTGAAGTTAATGCATTTAGAACCTAAGACACTTTGTCCAGTCCTAACAAAATTATCTAAACAGGCAACGATGACAAAATGAGGACAGAAATAGATGGTACAGATACATTTAATATATAGCCGAAAGTCTAAGTGTTCCTGGCCTTGGTTATACTCCTGCAGCCTTTGCCAAGGAAACACGTCATCTATTTTCCGCCACAGAAAATTATTATTATTATTATTATTATTATTATTATTATTATTATTATTATTTAGGTATTTTATATCCCATCCTATCTCAATCTCTGTAGAGGGACTCAGGACGGCTAACAAATCAGCACCCATGGCACCCACATCAAAACATGAATATACAATTTAACAACAATATAATTAAACAGCAATATAAGCAGTATAAACAGTATAAAACCATGTGAACAATATATAAAATATTCCCCCAATCACAAGAACAAATCAATTTTTTTCTTTGACATACAATACAATTTCCATTTTGCCCCCCAAGAACCAAAATAATGAAACCATGCAACAATATGGGATAAATATCGGCAACTTTTATTAACTTTTCCGTGACCTGCAAACTAATTCTTAAAGGATAGGAACTCGGTGTGGAATAAGCAGAGGTAGTGGCCATCCAAGATGTTCTCCTCAGCTAATTTGGGTGAAACACCTGGGTCTCAGGTGTAATCAACTGTTCTCTTGCCAGGGTGACCATTCAGGGAAACAGAAGAGAGATGTGCCCCCAAATCCGGAGGATTTACTGGGGCCAGAACTCTACCTGCTCCAAGGTCATGTCCATTCATCCTCACTTTGGTTATTTAAACCACAGGTGAAGGTTTCCATTCCTGGCCTACATAACGAAGGGGTGCTTAAGGTGCACACCAAGATGTGAACCCATCCCTGATCTCCACAAGATAGCCTATTTTAAACCTACAAACACCAATTAGCCCATGAAGCAACAGTGTAGGGTAGGTGGGGGGGAGGGGAACCCTAGAACATGGGGGAGGGAATTCCTACTCAGCTGCAGTAGTGACCCAACAAGTACACTGTTAGAGGGCAGGAGGGTGGGTCAGCGCTGGAGTAAAGAATGAGCTTCTGGGGCTGAGCTGCTTGGCAAGGGTAGCTTTGCCCCTGAAAAATAGTCCCAGATGAGACTATTTATCTGGTCTCTGTCACTGGAGGGAAGTAAATCACCCTCCCCATCCAGCAAGTGGAAGGTGAACGCTAATTGTCAGGGAATAGTTTCAAAATCCCTACATGAGTACCCGAGACAATTGAAAACAAGTAAACCCTATGTTTTTACTGTCCTTGGGCTGGAAACATACCACAGAATCACCTTGGAGGAGCTAGAAACCTATATATGACCTCTAGGTGGCCAAATCACATCACTTACATATCTCTATAGAAAGTATTCCCAAAAACCCAAGGAGGAAGATAACTTGTTCATTGACACACAGTGTGAGCCCCGACATCTATGGCAGATACATTAAAAGACTCTCCATGGTTACCTGAAACCATGGATAAATGTGAACTGTATATTTGTCTATATGTATGCTGAAAACATACCACAGAATTGCACCGAAAAACCTGAGGCTTCTGGGTGGGGCATATTTTTGGAGACTTGGTAAGTAAAACTATAGATATCAACTTTGTGTATAAGGGGGTCATACTAGTTTTCTACATTAAAGAAATGTTCCTGTAAGCTGAAATATGCAATCACAACCCCTCCCTAAGAATATTATCAATGAGACCTAGTTCTAAGGCTAGAGTGCAAACTTCCATGTGGCCAAAAAGAAAGAACACATCAATTTTTTAAAAAGAGGATGAAATAAAGCTTGTTCTTTATGGCTCCGCAAACCACTCTGTGAACTTTTAACACTGAAGAACAGAATATAAATCCTTTAAAGAAAAAAGATCTGTATTGTATTTAAAATGGTAATGTACAGGTATAGCTTGCCATAGGTCTCATTAAAAGCCAAAAATTACTAAACTGGGACTGTCATACTTTGGCTGTTTCATGAGATAACATGATTCCTTGGAACATACTGAGTCAAGTGGATAGCAATACAAGAAGGGGAAGACCACTTTACAAGTAGATCGATTAAATCAAGAAAGTCACAGCCCTGAATTTGCAAGACCTTAACAGGGATGACCAAAAGCTAATAGAAGTATCTCGTTCTTGTCAGTGTAATTCATGTATGATGTGTGTTTAAATGTAATTTTATGTGATAGGATTGTGATTGTGATAGAATTGTATTGCCAGGATGTATTTTGACACAGAAGGGTTAAACAGCAAAGTAACAAGCTGTGAGAATGTGACCCTGAGTTCTTGCTCTGTGAAAGATTAGGGAGTGCCAGAGATAAACTTCCTTCCAGCTGCAGTCTGTATTTGTTCCTATTGTTGGGGTTCAGCCTGATCCTGATCTGTGTGAACCGGATTCTCTGATAGTTTTTCCAACTGAGCAAGCTCTCCCTGACCCTGACAGTGTGGAATCTGTTGTTGATACAGAGGTCAATGGTGATGAAAATGAAACTCAACAGCTGGAGGAAAAATGTTTTGGAAACTAGCCGTGATATCTCTCCACCTGGGGTTTTTAATGAGGACCGAAGAGAACAGATAGTTAGAGACAGAAATGTTTCCCAGTTTCTACGAAGGTCACTTCGTTTACAGGAGAGACAGGCCCAGGCTCCAAAGTCAAGGGGCGTTTCAAAGAATAGCTTCTTTGGTTTAAGAGGCCTCCTGCCGGGTGCCTCTTTAGATCAAGCAACGTTTGGGACTGTGGCTGTGCCTTGGCAGAATTCCTGTGTTTCATGGCCGGTAATCCCAGAGGCTTGTATTTATCAAGTTCATGGTTAGTAAAAGACTAACAGGTTCCTGGTTCTTGTATTGTGGCTTTTGAAATTTTGCTCAAGTTCAGAGATTCTACTGACTGCTGTGTTTTTCTGTGGCTTTTTGACTTTGCATTTACCTTTCTTTTGTAACCAATTTTTCATCAATAAACAAGGATTGCTTTTCCTACAGTCCAGTGTGGTGGATTTAATCTTATGGTCTCGTTTCTTGAACTGGGATGCAACACCTATCTCTTTCGGTTTGTGTTCTTCACGTCTGTCAGCTGATGGTGTATGTTGTCTATTTTGAGCTGCTTAAGTAAAGCTGAAAACCTGCTTTTACCGGAGACTCCAGAGTCCATTATTCTGAGCTTCTGCGATACTCTGCTACCGCTAACAGTTCTTTGGGCCATCATCAACTTGATGGCAAACAACTACAATCTATAGCCATGGATGCAAATTTTAAAATAATGTAATTAAAATAGAAATCTGGTACACCATGGTAGGAAAAACCACTGGGTCTTTTTAATCTGCTCTCTAGGTTTTAATTGTGGATGGGCAATTTTAATAGCTTTGTTCTTTCTTTTAGTGGCCATTTTATCTTTAAACCTGACTTGGCCTGGGCAATCCTTCTGGAACAGGACACACTCAAACACACAACTGTTGGTCCTCTGTAAATGATTCAATTAAAACACTGCCCTTGGCAATTAAGACCAGGAGAAAGACTGGTTCGTTTAATCTTTCATTTGCAGCTGAGTCAAAAAAGAGAGAAACAACATGGCTTACCCTTTCCTTCCAAGTAACTTGGCTCAGTCCTGGATAGCAAAATGAGCCTCTTCCCTGTTGCTGCACAAATAATTACGAAAACATCTGCCCCATCCATGGTTACATATCAGTTGCTATTTTATTGGGCATTAAGATTTTGCAGAGATTTTTCATATATTTGCCCATAGCAGAAACGCTTCTGAAACTGCTCCATGGAAATTTTAACATAACTAATGAAACCCTAGCATTTAGAAATCTATCTATCTGTCTGTCAAAATATGTAGTGGCTACTTTTGTGCATGTGTATCCAAATCCGTATTTTGATTTTCAAAAAGTGCAAATTACCAAATTAAAATTAAAGAACTGAGAACAACAAAGGAAGCAATGATCAAATAGAATTTTCTGAGCAAAAACAGTACAAGGGTGGGGAAAAAAGATGTTAAACTGGTACTTAGTCTAGCCAGATCAGGATTTTCAATCTGGAATATAAAGAGAACACAACAAATACCCCACCCCACCCCCCCCCACCCCCCAAAAAAACAAGTGCAACTCTGGGTGCATCTATCCATACCAGTGGCTCCCAACCTGTGGGCCATGGACCACCAGTGGTCCCCAAGAACTAAAATATGGTCCACGGCCTCATTGTTACTACACCATTGCAATAAGAATTACTGGTCTCATTGCAACCCTTTTATAGTGCCAAGGCAACATGGATGTTGGGAGGGGATAGACTACCCACAAAAGGAACACTACTTCTCCTCCTCCCTCCCTTCCTCTATGCAGAACCATGTGGCTCCTGGAAGCAGGCGCGCCTTGGTGTCTTCATTTTTAGGCCTGTTTCTGGGGTTATTTTGGATGCTGATTCAGAAAATTGCATTGGATAGCTGGTGATGACTACTGGATAGCATAGGTTCTGTATCAGAAACTATTACTGATGTGGTCTATCCAATGCAATGTTCTGAATCAGCACCCCAAATAACCAAATCAAATCTAAAATTAAAAAAAACTGATTTGTGACTCTTTTGGTACTAATGTTGGAGAGTGGTCCCTGCTCAAGTGGTCCCTGGTCAAAAAAAGGTTGCGAACTACTGATCTATTCCATAGAATCAATTGAATTTGACACCACTTTAACTGCCATGGCTCAATGCTGTGGAATCTTTAGCTTTCTCTGCCAAAGACTGTTCTGTCGCCGCTGGGCTTGAAACAAAGTGCCTTTAAAACAGGACGTACAACTTTAGCCCAAAGGGAAGCCAGGGCCCCGAAGAGAAGCCCTTAGAGAATTTCCCCCCATTAAACAGTCTTTAGAATGCTTGAGCTTAAATACAACCAAGTCTTTTATTGATGAACAATTAAACAAAAACTTATTTCGTCTTCAAAGATTAAACAAATGCTTACAGGCTTCAAACAACTGGTGGCTTCTAACTGTTTCTTTGCTTTACTTTAAAGGAAAATCCCTTTCCAAACTTCTCCTAGGCTAACTGTGAACCTAAACCTAACTGGTGTGGATCCACTACCGGGCTGAACTGTGTCTCAAAACCGAGTGGACGTACCAGTAGGCCTGTAGTCACTTAGCTGGAGTTCTTGATGTTTAAAGCTGTTATTCCCTCCAAAATTCCTCAGGGCTGTAAGGCTGTTTCCCTGGAACCTTGGAAATCTTTAGATGTTCTTAAGACTGTTCTCCCCCGGGAAGTCTTAAGGGTTGAAGCCTTTGTACAGGAGAAAGTCTGTACACATCCTGTACATTAGCTATTCTTGCAGAGACTAACAAAATGGCTCACTTCCCCTCCCAATTGCCCTGAGCAGGGGTGGGACCAAACTTAACGATGATTGACAAGCAATTGACCCAATAACTGCAAAGTAAGGAAAGCCATCTAACTGCAAAGGCATAGAACTTTAAAATACATGCAGTAATCAACAAAAAGCTGGAGCTCCTGGTGCGGCTGTACCAGAACAAAGACTGACGGTACACCACCAAACTACAATTCCCAGGATTTCACAGCACTGAGCCATGGCAGTTACAGTGGTGTCAAACTGCATGAATTTTGCAGTGTAGATTCACCCCCAGTTTGAGAAGCATTAACCTAATTCAACAATTATGTGTTTTCCTCTTTTCTTCATGATGCTTTCTATGCATCCATTTTCTCCACTATCAAAAAAAATTCCAAATGCTGTCTGATTAAAGCAGAATCCTTTTCTTAATAGTCCTATTTAAGAGTTCATACTGTGTAGATGATACTTAAATCATTGAAGCTCTTAAGGCTACCTTTAACATCCCAAATTACATCAGGATATAGATTAGATTTCCTCAAAAGACTGTCTATGCAGTTTATACATTTCCTCTGCTTCTCCCTCGTAAAAGGTACCATGGGGAGGGAAACGAAAGGAAAAGTACTAGACACAAAGCCAGTAATTTTGCCGCTGTGGACCTGGTGCCTCCAATTATATCATCAGCCAAGAAATCTATACTTAAGTTCTTAAATTCTTAACCTCCCTCTAAGAACAGCTTTTGTGCATTGTTCAAGGCATCAGAGAACACACAGTATCAGTCAAAACGTTACCAGGAGGGCAAATGCAATCGAAGCCGGTTCCTCCTCCAAAGGAGTGATTAGCGGCAATCTTGAGATGCCTTTCAATGCATTAAAAAGACATCCATTAATACATCAAAGTGTTAAATGGAATAAAGGATGACAGCCACAGAGGAAGTGCTACTTCATTTTTTTCTGGCATTTTCTATCATTAGCACATGAATTATTTAATTTTTTAAGGCAAGTTGCTAAAGACATTGAAGTTTAAATCTAAAATTTAAGTGACCATTTCAGAAATGAAGCTTTCCCAGAAAAAAATAGTTGAACTTAAAGTATTTCAGTGGATTAGATCCATTTTTTGTGTGTATCAAAAGCAACTTGAGAAACTGCAAGTCGCTTCTAGTGTGAGAGAATTGGCCATCTGCAAGGACATTACCCAGGGGGCGCCCGGATGTTTTACCATCCTGTGCGAAGCTTCTCTCGTGTCACCACATGAGAAGCTGGAGCTGACAGATGGGAGCTCATCCCATTCCCCAGATTCGAACCACTGACCTTTCGGTCAGCAGTCCTGCTGGCACAAGGGTTTAATCCATTGTGCCACCGGGGGCTCCAGATCCATATTTAGTCATGCTCATTGAAATAACCCAACATTTATTAGGACTTCATCACATTGTCCTCACAAAGCATTGTTGCTCGCGATCAGTGCCATCACACAGGGAAAGGTTTTCCCCGCCCTCTCCTTGTCACTTTTCTAAAATACAAAGTAATCCAAATCCCAAATGTCTAAGTTCCCACAATACTTCCGCCTTGGAAAATTCCATCTCTGAGACTGGAAGTCTGCAGCACCACTAGTGTGTGATCTAAACAATTAATTCTCAAACTATTTCTTTCAATATATATTTTTCTTGTATTTCATATTACTTTTGAGAAATGGAAAGCATTGCTTTTAGCACTAGTGGCAATAGAAATAGTGTGCCTCCTCTACAGTTTGGAAATTAAAAGACTGCAGAGGAGGAATAGGATACATGCAGAAATATTAAGTGTCACTAGAAGAATGTTGGATCGTGCTGGCAGATACATGGACCAAGCAGCTGCTGATCAGGCAGAGTGGTGACATGGCATGGAGCTGCAACACAGACAAGAAGATGGTGGGTTAGACCACATGTGTGAATAACCAGGCGGAGAGACAAGGTCCTTGCTCAGTGGGATGATAGCATGTAGTTGAGTAATTTCAGATTGACCAAGGATACCTTCTTCCACAACTGCAATTTCTTGAGACCACATTTTGAACGGCAGTCTATAGTGATGAGAGATCCCATTTCTGTGGAGGAAAGGGTAGCAACTGCTGTCTGGTGACTGTCTTCACCACTTCTTTAGAATCATAGAATCCTAGAGTTGGAAGAGATCTTGTGGGCCATCCAGTCCAACGCCTTGCCAAGAAGCAGGAAACTCGCATTCAAAGCACCCCCAACAGATGGCCATCCGACCACTGTTTAAAAGCCTCCAAAGAAGGAGCCTTCCTTTACAGGAAGGTTGCTGCCCATTTTGGAGTTGGAGTATAAATGGTTACAAAAATTGGAATAGAGTTGTGCCTTGCTATTGAAAAGGAACTTCTTCAAAAACACAGTCCAGCTGGGAGACTATAAGGTGGTAAGTTTACTGTCTTTTATTATCCAATATTTAAATAAATTAATTTCCCTTTCTGGGATCCTTTCTCCTTATATCCTTCAATAAGAGCTGGGTTAAAGGCACCAGACTTTTTTTAAAAAACACCCTTTTTAGGATCGTTTGCCCTCAACACTCTTTCAATGAAGCAGAGTTAAGGGAGGCACTCTTTTTAAACACGTATTTCAGTGGGTGCCACATCACCTGAAGGAGAATTAACCATGAGATAGATAGATAGATAGATAGATAGATAGATAGATAGATAGATAGATAGATGATAGATAATTTATTTATATTATTTCTATCCCGTCCATATCAGCCCGAAGGCGACTCAGGGCGGCTTTAGAAATGCTAAGATACCTCCTCTACCCCACATTTGAATCTTGCTTCATGTGAAGGGCACCATCAGTGGCAGTTTTTTAAGTGTGTAGAAAGTAAAATATCTATTTGTTGCTATTTGAGAGCTGCAAGCGGCACTGAGAATTTAGATCACCAATCAATCTCTCTCAAAAGTCTGCTCACAACAGAAAAATGGAAGTCCAGCTTGGCTAAAAGACACATCATGACTTTCTTCTGTTCTGATTGGATCAACAGACAGGGCTCATAGGGAAACCCAGTGTGAGTGTGCAGGTGCCTCTCTGTGCTCCACATGTAGCTGAAAGTAACAGAAAGCAGTAGTTTTTGACAGCCACATGGTCTGTTGCAGCTGGGGGGAAATGGCAGGAGAGCTTTTGCCATTATGGCTGGCCAAAACAACTGAAACAGCTGAAACAGCTAGATAGATATCACTTTTTATTGAAATTGAAATAATATTGTTGCAATGTCTAGCAAAGGAAAATAATTTATAAATCATGCCAAAAATAGTTTCATAGCTGGGAAATATAACAGGCTGATTTCTAGTTACTGGTGGTCCCTTTTTTATTTTTTATGATCTTCATAGCTTAATTTCTTACATACCAAGAAAAGAATGGAAGGAAATGTGATTTTAATGAATGTAGTTGTTATTTCCCTTCCTTTAAGATAATATCACATTTTTAAGAACTTGGATTCCCACACTGCATCGGGACTGTGGATGGGACACATATCCCCAATCAATCCTTCGGACATGTTTATGAACAGGGATAACATCTATACCATTGTTATTCAAGGGACAACAGACCACACAGCATGATTCATATACATTGAGATGGGACACTTGGGGCAGAATCATGACTCCCTCATATTTAGATACATCAAGCCATGCAGGGTGGAGTTTTTGTACCAGGACCTCCTACATTTGAAACTGACAGAGTGGAAGTACCTCCTATAAAGTAGAAGGTGGAGTGTACCTGTTATGCCGGTGGCTAATGAAGGCTTACATTGGCAACCTTGATGACACAAAATGTCACTTCAACATTGTCCATGCAAGGGCAGGGAATGTTGTGGAGAGGGCTTTTGCCAGGTTAAAGTCCAGTAATGGCACGCCATGTGTCATGAATAACTTTTCAATAGCTTTAAAGCATAGGTTCTTTTTATTGCACTTTCCAGTGTGAGAGGGTATATCAGATTACAGAAAAACATTTAGACATACAGACATACAGATTCTATGCAACTACTTTGGATTTACAATTACATACCAAACAAAGGAGAATTACATTTTCAATCACCATTCACACACTTGTACATGCATTCATCCTCATGCATCCAAATATTACCATATCTTTTTCTCCCTCCTTGGAGAAGCACCTGTTAGGCCAGACCCTGCTTCCCTGCAGCCTGGCAATGCATAGTTCCAAAAATTCCATAATGCCAATGTTGCAGAACATACGTTACCCGAGATCATTTAGAGCACAATCAGAAAGGAAGGAAACAGAGACAGCAGTTGATTTCAGGCGTTTACTATCAAGCTCGATAGGGTGTTCAGAAAGCAATTATCTGACACAAGTTGGAAGTCAGACTTGCTTCAATATTTATAGCAGAAAACCACTGGTTCATACATGCGCAGAAATGTCCTGACATTTACACAGTACAATCATTAACAGGTGTCCTTCATGTATAGTTGCCAAGAACATTCTCTTGGCAAGGTCATGATGACAAACATTTGCCCACTTTATATAATTATTAACTTTCTACCCCTTATTTCCAGATGACATGTTCAATTGGTACTTAACTTCCTTGATCTCTTAATGATTTATAGTTTTATATATTTATAACATAAAATTTTATTAAAGCAATCTCCTTTTAGTTAGATTCAGCCTCAATTATTTAGTTGTTAATATGAAAACCAAGAGAATTTGTTTAAAATATCTAAAATTGCCTGCTATTTACCTTAAATAGACAGGAGATGACGCTCTCTCACTAAATGACCTTAGATGTTCTAGTCTCAAATCAATATCAATTTACCTTATACGCCAAATCTCTGGCCTTCTATGTTTAGCCTAAAGTCAACCTTCAAATATTTGTTTATGGAACAAGTCACCCCGACCTCTTATTGATTCATACCATCTGCTGATTTTCCCTCACTCTAAAAATCTCTTTTCAAACGTCAGCACTAAGGTAAGACTTTACTGTTCATTTTAAATTCATTTAAATTATAATTATTTTATTTTTCTCCTAATGGCTACCACACCAAAATGCCAAAATGCATTATTTCCCTAAGCACAATGCCAAGGACTAGATCTCTGTGTTCCATTCAGCAGAACCTGACTCCCTGTACAAAATCTAAGACTCCAAAAGTGCACTTCTTCTTCTTCTCTTGAGAAAGAAGGCCTAAGTGACCAGACTGCTCCTGTGCAAATCTGCCACTCTCCATGCGTTCACTATCTCTGTCCTTCCCATGGATCAGAGCATAGCGGGTGGAACAGACTCCTGCATTCTGCCACAATTTGAGAATTATTAGATTGAGTCCTTTATAGGAATATTCTGTTGATGTAGTCCCAAAGTTGTAAATTAATGATAGACATCTTCCATCCTGGCTCCATCTCAGTCTCCTGGCCAGATGTAGACTCTTCTTGATTGGTGATAGCCTTGTGTTGACTTCCTTCTTAACATTGCAAACATTTCCTTATCACTGTCCCGGTTTAGTTTCAGTTTGTATTAGCAACTTTTTAATTATAATCCCAGCAAGCAGGTAGTTAGTCATTGCAGGCCTTAATATTAGAATTGTGTCTTCAGCCAAATTAGGCCCCTTTCATTCAGTTCCATTCATACCCACACATATCATTAATCCACATTTATCAAATTTGCACATTAAATTTCTTGTGAGACATGCAGTCATGCCAGCCACATGACCTAGGGGGTGTCTACAGATGACGATGGCTCTTTGCCTCAGAAATGGAGATGAGCACCAACCCCCAGAGTCAGACTCAACAAGACTTAAAGTGAAGGGGAAACTGATACCTTTTAAAGGTCCAGACTGTGATATCTTTCTTCCTGCTTGACTGTTTAAGAGGAGAATTTCATTCACATCATGTCCACTTGTGTTGTCTTGCACAACATATGTGAGATCAGGGGACATGTCCTTTTCTAAGAGGTAGAGACAAGAGGAGAACTTCTACCAATTGCAAAGGAAAACATTGCTGGAGATCCTTGTGGGCGTAGAAGAGAGGGGGAAGATGTATGTAAGGCTATTGAAAATCTACTTTATGGATAGTAATAATTGCTTGGCAGATATAGCTGTTACATTCCCTAGAGATTTTTATATATTGTAACTTATACTCTTTTTTAAAAAAATGTTATTGTTTTACTATCATTACACAGAAATGATAAGTAACATACCAATCTTCCTTTTTATTTTGTTACAATTTAAATGTTTAAATGTTATCCGTATTTGTTGTGTTCAAAATATGTTTCATTGTACTGTTTTTGCTCCCCTCCTCAGAATTCATGGCCATAAAAGGAATGCTAGTTTAGCCGGATTAGGGAAGGATCATCTGAATTCCTAATGCTATAATAGTTAAAAGGTATAATTTAAAAAATCCTAAAGAAATGATTACATTTTATGTCCTTTTTCACTAAAATTTTTCTGTAAAATAGACTGTCAGATCACCTATCCATCACAAAACTCATATTTATTTTTAATAAGCACAGCATTGATAACTTCTCAATTTAAAGGGAAGAATTCTGGGAGTCACACTTTATCAGCCTCAGGTAATCTTTTCAAAACAAAAACTCATTAAAAATACTTACCCATGGATAACTGCACTCTGCACCTATTCTTCAAATATTGTTAGTACACTTAAAGTGTGAGCTCCTGTTAAGATCACTTCCCAAAATACTATTATTTAGAATATTTTTCACAATTTTAAATTAATTAAAGCAATATATTGGGTTGTCGTGAGTTTTGCGGACTGTCTGGCCATGTTCCAAATGCAATCTCTCCTGACATTTTGGCCACATCTATGGCAGGCATCCTCAGAAATTGTGAGGTCTGTTGGAAACTAGGCAAGTGAGGTTTATATATCTGTGGAATGTCCAGGGTGGGAGAAAGAACTCTTGTCAGATCAGAGTTATTTCTCCCACCCTGGACATTCCACAGATATATAAACCTCAGGGCCTTTTCACACAGCCCTATATCCAAGAATATCAAGGCAGAAAATCCCACAATATCTTCTTTGAACTGGGTTATCTGAGTCCACACTCAAATAACGTGGGATTTTCTGCCTTGATGTTCTGGAATATAGAGCTGTGTGGAAGGGCCCTCACTTGCCTAGTTTCCAACAGACAAGAGTTCTTTCTCCCACCCTGGACATTTCACAGATACGTAAACTTCACTTGCCTAGTTTCCAACAGACCTCAGAAAGAACTAATCAGACAAGACAAGAGTTCTTTCTCCCACCCTGGATATTCCACAGATACATAAACCTTACTTGCCTAGTTTCCAACAGACCTCACAACCTCTGAGGATGCCTGCCATAGATGTGGGCGAAACATCAGGTGATATATAAGGCAAAATGTCAGATGATATATAAGGTGATCCTAAGGTGACCCTATCACGGGATTTTCTGGGGCCAAGACTATGGACCTTGCCCAATGTCACTCATTGAGTTTATATGGTCGAAAAGGGAATCGAACCCCAGTCTCCAGAGTTGTAATCCAATGCTCATGCCACTACACTACACTGACTCTCTTGCAGACCTACAGGATGTCACCTACAGCACATGAAAAGAACAATCAGATTTGCATACATGTAAGATATTTCCTCAGGAGCAGATGCTACCTATCTGACCGCATCTCTGCCTATGAACCCACCAGGACTTTGAGATCTTCCGGGGAGACCCTGCTCTCGATCCCGCCTGCTTCTCAAGCTCGGCTGGCGGGGACGAGAGATAGGGCCTTCTCGGTGGTGGCTCCTCGGCTGTGGAACGCCCTTCCTACGGGCATTAGACTAGCACCATCTCTAATGGTATTCCGCAAAAAGGTGAAGACCTGGATGTTTGTGCAGGCGTTTGAGTAATTTAGTGCAATCTGGTAATGGAACATAGGAATGGAACAATGGATGACGAACCTGGACTACGCTTGGATGATGAGAAGATTGGGTACGGTTGTTTTTTGTAATAATTGTGCATTGTAATTGCTTATTGGTAATTTATGGATAATGTGTTAAGTCAATTGTTATATGTTGTATGGACCCACTGCTGTTTCTACTGTTTTTACTGTTTGTGAACCGCTGTGAGTCGCCTTCGGGCTTGAGATACAGCGGTATATAAGCAAAGTAAATAAATAAATAAATAAATAATACAGTAATCTCCTTGTTCTTCTGGCTCTTCGGTTACTGCTAACTTTGAGCTTTCATTTTCAAGGACTGCCTATGAAACTCCCCCTGGTTAGACCTGTACCTTAAACTCTCTATTACTGAGTTCTTCAGTCTGCACAAAGCTTCAGCATTGCTCCACAGCATGGCGCAGCCAGCAACTTTGGTCTTCAGGGTTTCTTCAGTTTGGTATTTTCTGATGGGAAAGGTCTTCTCCTTCCCCAGGGAGACTTTAGCCTCATCGCAAATCATCTTTCAAGTCACCACCGGCAGTCTCCGACTGACTTCCTCTATTTTCTAACTGACCTTGTTCAAATATTCTGGCCAGAATGTTTGACCAGTCATTTTCTTGATGGACCTTCCCACTCTCCATTCCAGTTTGTGGACAGTTTCCTGCTGATTCCATCCAGAGAAAAGGAGATTGAAACATTCCTTCTGTAACAACTGTAACTACAGCAGGTGCAGCTATTCGATCAGTACAGAGAAGCAAACCCAGAATACTAGACGCAGGGTTTCAAGTCCTGTCTTACTTTCCATCGTCTTCAAATTCCCAGTTTGCACCATCCTATTTACACATACTTTTTCAAGAAGCTATCTCAAGATAACATAATGCTTTAAATCACCTGCATTTTTCTCTTGTTTCTGAGTGTTTTGCGGATAATCAAAGACATTGCTCATTAGTGGAAAAATATTTCATGCATGCTTGATAAGAAACTGTTTGCCAAGTTACTCAGATATTTAGTTCTATTAAGACTGAACTTACCTGAGCTGTGACCAGTTTTTTTCCTTGAAAAGGCAGTAATGTTTGTGGTGTTGTTGCTACCACTTTCTGGTTTCTCCATTTAGTTTGTATTCATGCTGTGTTCTCAATCGTGCTTTGCTAGAAGACCCATGCTCACTAGTTTCAGATAAATTGTTGTGACTTATGGTGACCCCAAGGCAACCCTATCATAGAGCTAAAAGTGTGATTCATTAATAGTCACTCTGTGAGTTTCCATGGCTGAGTTGAACCCTGGTGCCCAGAATCATAGTTGTACACTAAAACCTTTATACCATACTGGCTGTCCTTCAAATATAGAAGGGCTAAGATGTATACCGTAAAAATAAAGGTTTTCCTCTGACATTAAGTCCAGTTGTGTCCAACTCTGGGGATTGGTGCTCATATTTATTTCTAAGCCGAGGAGCTGACATTGTCCATAGACACCTCCAAGGTCATGTGGCCGGCATGACTGTATGGAGCGCACTACTCACACGAGCATGCTTTCAAACTGCTAGGTTGGCAGAAGCTAGGGCTAACAGAGGGAGCTCATCCCATTCCCCAGATTCAAACTGGTGACCTTTCGGTCAGCAAGTTCTGCAGCTCAGTGGTTTAACCTACTGTGTCACCAGATATATATAAAAAAAATTTAAAAAATTGTCTTGTTGTGGAAAAAGTGAATTTCCCTTTCTAGGGGTAGGTTTCTCTCACTTCCTGTTGCCTCACCTCTGTTATTAACTATGAGTCAGATGTTTGTAACTCAGGGATTGCCTGTATTTTTTTGCAAGATGGACAAATGACAAAGATTATATAGAGCAGTGGTTCTCAAACCTGTGTGTCCCCAGATGTTTTGGCCTTCAAATTCCAGATATCCTAATAGCTGGTAAACTGGCTGGGATTTCTGGGAGCTGTAGGCCAAAACACCCACAGGTTGAGAACCACTGATATAGAGTAACTGGAAAAAAGAGAACCAAGAACCATTTAGAAAGAAAGAAAGCCAAAAATATGAAAGGTCACCAGTTTGAATCTGGGGAGCGGGGTGAGCTCCCGCTGTTAGCCCTAGCTTCTGCTAACCTAGCAGTTCGAAAGCATGCTCATGTGTGTAGTGAGCTCCATACCAAAAGGTCACTGGTCTGAATATGGGGAGTGGGGTGAGCTCCCACTGTTAGCCCCAGCTTTTGGCAACCTAGTAGTTCGAAAGCATGCAAATGTGAGTAGATCAATAGGTACCACTCCAACGGGAAGGTAATGGTGCTCCATGCAGTCATGATGGCCACATGACCTTGGAAGCGTCTACAGACTTAGAAATTGAGATGAGCACCAACCCTCAGAGTTGGACACAAAAAACTTTACCTTTCTCTCTCTCTCTCTCTCTCTCATATATATATATATATATATATATATGAGATAAAGTTACACTTTTAAAATGTACCTATTCCGACTTATGTACAAATTCAACTTAAGAACAAATCTACAGAACCTATCTTGTGGGGACTGCCTGTACAGGATTTTATGTTTTGGTTTGGGGTGCAGGTATTATTAGGAAGACTTTAGTTCTAAATCCAACACCTAGGTAATTGATTGTCACCACTGGATCTTACTTAATTCTGAACATCGGTTTAGCTTGTTCCGAGTTGTGGTCTGTGTAATCAAGCCTCAAGTATGTCCATTAAGTTCTGGATTTGGGTTGTTGTAGGTTTTTTCGGGCTACATGGCCATGTTCTAGAGGCATTCTCTCCTGACGTTTCGCCTGCATCTATGGCAAGCATCCTCAGAGGTAGTGAGGTCTGGATTTGCCTTGGCCCACCCTGATTTGGACAGAAAAGGTGGTGGCCAATATACTTTGCAAGACTGTTGCTGATCCTAATTCGCTGTACCTGGGACAGAACAGTAGATGGAGGAGACCCCAAGAAATTAAAGAAGGATGTTATCTTGAACTCTTTCTGAGTTGCTCTATAGCAGTGGTTCTCAACCTGTGGGTCCCCAGGTGTTTTGGCCTACAACTCCCAGAAATCCCAGCCAGTTTACCAGCTATTAGGATTTCTGGGAGAAGAAGGCAAAAACATCTGGGGACCCACAGGTTGAGAACCACTGCTCTATAGAGTCATTCAATACAGGTATTTTATTTCACAAATAGTGTGGTCAGAAACATCATATGATTGTATAACTATACTATATCTTTCTCAAACGAGCTATTTCCCAAATCTATTTTCCAAAGACTTGCCACCTGTTGGGATTGGTTTTACTGTGCATTCCCAGCATGGCAGGGGGTTCAACTAGATGGAACCTGGGGTCTCTTCTTGTATTACTGTGTATTTTTTAAAAAGAAAATGTTTATCAGTAAAACAAGCTAAGACTTGCTGAAGAGGACGTTCAAATATTATTTTTACAGGTGTATCTCAGAATTCATGTGACTCCATCCCTATGCCTGGAGAGGAAACACACTTGTTTCCAGTCACCATCCACCATAATGCAGGCAGCAGGAACACACAAAAGCAAAGCCTCTGAGGGGACTCTCAACAAACAAGTAGGTTAACACTGAAGTTCAAAGTTGTATCAGCTATTTTCTCTTGCATCAGCATGCTTTGATGGTGAAATTATAATTACAGGGACTAGGAAATCAGTAAAAAAAAAACATTCAAATACTAGTTTGGCCTGCAACTCAAAGCAGGTAATATCAGAGGCTGACATTAACTAATTATAAATAACAAGTTAGTCAATATTAATTAATTCTTTTTAACAATAATGAAAGTAAAATATATAATAATAATAATAACAAATAAACTCAATGAGTTTATTTGTACCCCACTACCACCTCCCCAAGGGACTCGGTGTGGCTTACATGAGGCCGAGCCCAACACAACAATACAAGCAATAATCACAGCAATACAAGCAATTAAAATAAAAACATAGACGATAAACATATAACATTATCAATAAGACAACAATTAAAACTGTGGGAAGGCCAAATGTAAAAATTAAAATT
The DNA here is from genome assembly GCF_025583915.1 of Anolis sagrei ordinatus. Classification (NCBI taxonomy): domain Eukaryota; kingdom Metazoa; phylum Chordata; class Lepidosauria; order Squamata; family Anolidae; genus Anolis; species Anolis sagrei. The sequence continues at coordinate 17,312,653 of NW_026845477.1, read as the reverse complement.
GGAAATAGTGCTGAGGCATGAAAAAAAGGTGATAGTGGCATTTGTGGAAAGACATACGAGCAGACCTAAAAAATATAAAGTGATTTGGAGGGACAAAGTGCTATGGGATCACTATTCTGGGAAGGCACACTGGAACAACCACGTCTTCAAGCTCCTCCTAAAGACTGCCAGGGTTGGGGCCTGCCTGATGTCCTTAGGGAGTGAGTTCCAGAGTCGAGGGGCTACCACCGAAAAGGCCCTCTCTCTTGTCCCCACCAATCGCGCCTGCATATATACAGGATCACTTCCTGTAGTTTAAATTTTACCTGTGTCTGAAAAATATGTCGTTTCCAAGAATGTTTAGGTCTTCCAACATGGTTCTATAATATACTCCAAGAGGTGACCATATAATTTCTCTGGGGGCCCTAGTGATGTCTCTCTAAGCACTTCTTAAGTTCTCCATCATGATCATATGGAATGCTTTTGCTAGAAGTCATTCATTCAATAGTGATCACTATTATCCATATTTTTTTGCCATTCATGGAAAGTCTGGGGATGTATCTCTCATGGATACGAGGATCATGCTGTACTTTGCTGTTACTGTTGTTGCGTGACTTCAAGTTGGTTCTCATTTATGGGGATCCACAAAAGTCACTCAGTGGGCTGCAGAGATGGGAAATGAGCCCTGGTCTCAAGAATGATAGTCCAAAAGTCAACCCATTTCTTCTTCATAGGCGATCCCTCATTGGCTGAGTAGGATAATCTTCCAGGATCAGTATTCTTGTGGGTCCGTAGATGACTGTGGAGCCCTATTCTTGACCTGCATCTTCTCCCACAGTGAGGGCATTGGTTTCCAGGTGGAAGGCGATCTCAGTCGGGGTTGGCTTGACGTGTCTTCCTTTTGGCACATTTCTCTCTTTCACCCTCCATTCATGCCTCCTCAAATTCTGCAGCACTGCTGGTCACAGCTGACCTCCAGCTGGAGCTCTCAAGAGCCAGGGCTTCCCAGTTCTCAGTGCCTATGCCAGAGTTTTTAAGGTTGGCTTTGAGCCCATCTTTAAATCTCTTTTCCTGTACACCAACATTCCCTTTTCCGTTCTTGAGTTCGGAGTAGAGCAACTGCTTTGGGAGACGTTGGTCAGGCATCCAGACAACGTGGCCGGTCCAGCGGAGTTGGTGGCAGAGGACCATCGCTTCAGTGCTGGTGGTCTTTGCTTCTTCCAGCACACTGATATTTGTCTGCTTGTCTTCCCAAGAGATTTGCAGGATTTTCCGGAGGCAGCGCTGATGGAATCATTCCAGGAATTGCATGTGATGTCTGTGGACAGTCCACGTTTCACACCCATTACAGCAAACGGGCTCTTACATGACTCCCACAACTGCCATAGTTAAAACTAAACTTGTCGCCTCATCAGTATACCCACACATTTTGCATTTCTGTGAATTTTCAAAAAGCCTGCTTGTAAAGCTCTCTTCCTAGTCACTTCATTTCATATATCTGAGGAAGGACACTCATAACTTGCCTACACAGACTAAGAAAATTGTACTCACCTGGTAGCCATTCTGATCCAGGCACACGACTTTTTCTTTTCTTTTCTTTTCTTTTCTTTTCTTTTTTGTTGTTGTTGTTTAAATAATTTTTATTAAAGATTTTTCAGAATCATAATAAAAAAGGCAGGAAGGGTGATGGTCAAGTTTTGGGTGCTGAGCGATTTTGGGGAATGGAGGAAATTGAAAGGGAAGGAGTAATAGGGGAAAAGAAAAAAAGAAAGAAAAAAGTTGTGTTGATTTACAATCCTCTTTATTGTGTTTTGTTGGATATAGTTCTCCTTTCTTTCTTCATTCTTCCACTCCTCAAACTGTTTATAATCCTCAGGATGTGTTGGTTCATTATTCCTTCTATTTTATAATATTATCTTCAGTTTTTCTTGTTTCATATATTCCGTCAGTAACATCCAGTCTGTCACCTTCCTAGTTTTGTTTCGATCTTTTGCTAGCTGTTGAGTCAATCTATCCATGCTCATTAATTCTATCATTCTTATTAGCCATTCCTTCCATGTTGGGGTTTCTTTTGTCCTCCAATGTCTTGCGTAAACAATTCTAGCCGCCGTTGTGAGGTAATTGAATAGGATATCTTTGTTTCTCTCTAGGTCTATATCAATGATCCCTACTAAGAAATATTCAGGTTTTATTTGCACACAACTTTTTTGATGATTCTCGTGGATTGTGGTTCTTTGGCCTTAAAACCAGTTTTTAAAGCCCTGCCTTTTATACACAGTTTTCCAAAATAAATTGGATTTTTCATCATTTGGCTGTGCCATTGAGGTGGCCTCACATCACTGTGGAGTTGGGGGAGATGACAGTGGTTGATGCAACAGGTTGGTGGGGGGTGTCCTGGGCCAGGTGGTAACCTGATTGTTTGCACCAGAAATTAATTCTTTCCCAATGTGAATTTTAAATGTGAAGTTTGACAGTGTCATTGATCTTTTGTTTCTTATTTTTAAGAAAGTGTGTGTGTATAGATACTTGCATATCAGTATAAGAGCAATGCCAATTATGGTAGCCTATTGAAACATTCACACCTAGCTCCAACAGACAAGAGTTCTTTCTCCCACCCTGGACTTTCCACAGATATATAAATCCAATTTTTCTAGTTTCCAACAAACCTCACAACCTCTGAGGATGTCTGCCACTAATGCAGACAAAACGTCAGGAGAGAATGCTTCTAGAACATGGTCATATAGCCTGAAAAACCTACACCAACCCAGTGATTCTGGCCATGAAAGCCTTTGACAGTACATTAAGTGGACCTCTGTTTCACAGCAAATATGTATATTCACAGCCAAGCTGCCAGGGAGTGGAATAGCCATTGACATTTGACTGAATATAATGTGAGGGATTGGAAATTTTTGACTGCCTTTTAAACCACGGTAGGGGATGTGTGGTTGCTATGGCTATCTCACCATGATGTGTGTAGTGTTAACAAAGTCAATGTGAGCCAGGAAAATATGGTGCAAAACAAAATATTTTTCATCAGTGTAAACAAGCCTTTAGTCTATGAATGCTAATACTACCAACTTCTTTCGCTCAGTTAGTCCCTAAGCTGCCACAAGACCCTTTTGTATTCTTCTAATCTGATATCTCCTCTAAGGAACTCCTTCTTTAGTTATTCAGTCTATTTCATGCTGCAAGTGCCTTAAGGCAAACATTTCATTTTTTGCTTTAAAAAAACCCACAATGCATGCTCAAAAGACTGAATGAATAGCATCCAAATACCAGTAAAGGACTTGATAGAAAAACCAAAAGGTCCTTCACTTTGAAAGGATGAAACAAGGTTGTGTATTGAGAAATGGGTGCAAACCTAACCTTATGAAAACTACGAACACAATGCCGCAGGGCTGGCCCTACCATTAGGCAGAGCAAGGTAGCTGCCTAAGGCAATAGATCAGGCCCAAAATCCTATTATAGTATAATACTTAGCCAGCATGCATATATTAGAAGCTGAAGGCTACTCCTTTCCATGGTCGATCAGCGCAGTGGGTTAAACCCCTGTGCTGGCAGGACTGAAGACCGACAGGTCGCAGGTTCAAATCCAGGGAGAGGTGGATGAGCTCCCTCTATCAGCTCCAGCTCCTCATGTGGGGACGTGAGAGAAGCCTCCCACAAGGATGATAAAAACATCAAATCATCTGGGCGTCCCTAGGCAACATCCTTGCAGATAGCCAATTCTCTCACACCAGATGCGACTTGCAGTTTCTCAAGTCGCTCCTGACACAACAAAAAAAAGTGCAAATGGCTACCAAACGAATTGAGGAACTGCTTCCAGTTAGCACATTGTTGCCCAGGAAAAGAGTAAACACCATGCTCCAGGATCTCCAGCATAGTTACTAGATGTCTGGGAGGAGAAATACTATTTCTTTCCCCATCCACACAATGTAAACCAAATTGCACCACAGCACATACTTGCATCTAATCCTTGGTCAGGAAAACATAGTTGTGCTCAGGATCTTCTAGCCACCATTAACCAAAGAAAAGGCATCATGCAAAAAAGTACTGGCATCTCCTTGCACAATGAACTTAAAATATGTATGTTGACATCCATCCATAACTTTACTTACACCTTACTTCTTCCCAAACTGGCCTACATAATAATGTAATGACAGAGTAGCAAGCAAGAGGTTTCTTTCCAAAAATCATGAATAAGGAGCAAACTCTATATCATTTAATGTCACATTGTGCTGTTTACAATAAGCAGCAGGCTTTAAGTAACAGAAATGGATCATGATTTTTGGGTTATTTAATTTAAAATGTGGTAATGGTAAGTGCCAGTGGTAACAGCCCTCGTTTTAATAATATTTTAAAATTTCAGCCAGAAAACCACAAGTAAATATTTTGTTAACCATTTGTACAGCTACAGATAGCGGTTTCAGTGGGTTCCACTCCAAAAAATCTCATTCAGCTCCAAACAGCTTGAAAAGTACTGAAGGAGCTAGAAATGGGGAAGTGTTCTAGGCAGACAAGAAATAAGACACTTGAACACTCATTTCATTTCTGAGCAACCCACAGCTGTGTCATGCCTCTTCAAGGTTACTTGAGGGAAGACGTGGTAGATACAACCATGTCCTTTCTAGGAAAGCCCATCTTCTGGAATCCAGGAGTTGTCAAAAACAATAGTTCAACTTTAATATAGATAATAAAACCTCAAAATATCAATTTGTCTAAATTAGGAGCAGACATCCAGGCCATTCCTGCAAAGTTGTCCTCTCCTTTTTGCCACAGCACAGTTATGCTAGGAGTGATAAGAAAGACCTGGATGGTGAAGGGCAAAGGCACTTTGTTTTGTATGATGAATTCTACACCAATGTGTTGCTGTGAGTTTTCCAGGTTGTATGGTCATGTTCGAGAAGCATTCTCTCCTGACGTTTCACCTACATCTATGAAAGACATCCTCAGAGGTTGAGGGGACTGTTGGAAACTAGACAACTGAGGTTTATATATCTGTGGAATGTTCAGGGTGGGAGAAAGAACTCTTGTCTGCTTGAGGCAAGTGTGAATGTTGCAATTGGCCACCTTGATTAGCATTTAATAGCCTTGCAGCTTCAAAGCCTAGCTGATTGCTGCCTGGGGGAATCCTTTGTCAGGAAGTGTTAGAGGTGTTAGACTAGAAGAAACTATGAAAATAAACAAAATCTGGCTACCAGTATTTTAAAAAAGCTGTAAAATTATGACAATAAATAAAGAGCAACACTCAAAAAGCAGGGGAATTCCAGACAAGAATCAATCAGGGCCAGCAAACACCTCCCAACAAATGATTCCCCAGGCAGCAATCAGCCAGGCTTTGAAGCTGGAAAGCCATTAAATGCGAACCAAGGTGGCCAATTGCAATATTCACACTTGCCTCAAGCAGGCAAGAGCTCTTTCTCCCATCCTGGATGTTCCACAAATATATAAACCTCACTTGCTAGTTTCCAACAGACCCCTGAACCTCTGAGGGTGACTGCCATAGATGTTGGTGAAACAGCAGGAGAGAATGCTTCTGGAACATGGCTATACAGCCCAGAAAACTTACAGCAATCCAGTAATCCCAGCCATGAAAACCTTTGACAACTACACCAATGTTTGCATTTCTCTGGTGGGAAGTACTAGAAGATTTTTAAAGGATTGGACTTCAGTATTGATTTCCAAGGAAGACAGCTGAGTCGGAAAAAAGCCTCGTCTTTGTTGTATAATGGTCATTGATCTTTCCTCAAAGACAATTTTTGCACCCAGTGAACCTTTACGTGTATTGTATCTTTTGTACATCCAAATACAATATAATTGTTCAATGTATCTTTTATAATTGTTCAATGTATCTTTTATATTTGTTTTATATTTGTATCTTTCATATTTGTTTGTTCAGAGTTAGTTACTGAAACTACATCTATAGATATAGGACACACACATATTACTTATTTTATGTCTCAGTTTGTTGTATAGGAAATCTCACTAAAACACTCATTGTTATAAAATAGGCTGTCATGGAGTATCAAAACAAACTATCAAGAGTTCAGATTTCTCACCTCAACAAGACACCAAACACATTTCCTTCTTTGGCACTTACACAAAACATTTCTCTACAAATGTATTTTCCCTTTATGAAGCAAAATACACTTTCAGACACACAGGAAGCATTGTTTTTAGGGGTCATGCAACAAATCAGTGGGGATTGCACTTCCTACAATGGATATAACTTGGATGTGGCCCCTTACAGCATGAGGTCTTGACAGAGAGAGGGGCCTAAATCCATCTTGTTACCCCAAATTTAGCATATTTGTTATATGAATGGACCTTACTAAGCATAGGTTTATTAAGTGTCCATTGGTTCAACAAGTCTGCATAAACTAGAATAAGCAATGGGGTTTATGCATCTAATCTTTGCATGATGTGTCAATCCTGTCTATAGGTAACCAGCTGACTGCATGCATGCACTTTGGTTAGTACTTTCAGTGTAATGGGTCAACCACATTAATTTCACCTCTATGAATTCCCCTGTAAAAAGGTGGGCAGCCTTCCTATGTTCCATCCCCTTGTGCCTAGATGTCATAAATAGCTAAATGAACCAGGAAAAACTGTATATATGTTCCCTCTCTGTGTATTACAACATATGCATCATCTAACCCAGACCTATATTATGAGAAATCAAGTGATGCCAACTTCTCAGTTGGTAAGAAAAATCAGAATATTTATCCATTTTTTTCAATGAGTGCAACTGTGAAGGAAATTGTGTCTACAGGGAACAAAACTTTGAAATGTGTCCTCTTCCTCCTCCCATTTTTACCTAGAATAGCAAGTTTGGGTTTCTTATTTCTTTTTGGGGGGAAATGACATACTTAATTGCATGAAATCAGAACTGGAGCATTAAGATCGTGAGCTGCGTCCCCTCCTCATGTGAAGAACAGCAGGAGATCAAGCATACAAAACAGAGGCGTCAGCAACTCAAGCAATATTCAAAGTAAATTTTGAGGGCTCTGTTCTGAGAAAACATCTATGCCATGCTATGGACAGCTGACACACATTGAACAAAGCTAGCAAAATGCTTTAAGGTTGCGACTTCTTTGCCTCTTTTGGGATGACCAAAGAATTTAGAAGAAGACAGAAGAAATCAGCTCAGCACTAGTATTATCCTTATCATTGTGTGGGTATTTTTAAGAAGAGCTTAGAGAAGTCTCGTCTTTGGATAGTAGCTCACAGCATCACCCAGGCATCATGGCTAGGCATCACACTGGCTAGCAGATTCTTACAACTGTTTTAATTCCAGCTTTTAAAAAGCTGTTCCAGGTGCTGACCCCATTTTCAATATAGGTTCAGAACCTTGGATAGCTATTTTACGATTGGATTTACTCCTCTGCTTCCATAGGACCCACCCACCAGTAAATTCATCACACATTCACTGTTCTAGATCAGTCTTAGTTTTTTTCTCTACCTCAAAATTCAAAACAAATTTGGAGATTCCTACATGGATAAATCACACAAAGAATTGTAGGGCACTGCCTTCTCGATTCCATCCCAATAGTGGCTACTCTGACAGTCTTTACCCTCATTTTGATATCCCTTTAGGGCAGTGGTTTTATTTTATTTATTTACAGTATTTATATTCCTCCCTTCTCACCCCGCAGGGGACTCGGGGCAGATTACAATGTACACATATATGGCAAACATTCAATGCCAAAGACACACAACACATATAGACAGACAGTCAGAGGCTATTTAACTTTTCTGGCCACCAGGGGAGCTGTCACGATCATCATCCATCTGTGACACTGATGAAGTACTTCCGCATTCCCTGCATGCTTTTGCTGGAGTGCTTTGCTGGAGTCTTTTTGATGGCCTCGTGAATTAGTTAAATTAGCCTCCCCACCCATAGGTGGTACCTAATTTTCCTACTTGACAGATGCAACTGTCTTTCGGGTTGCAAAGGTCAACAACAAACTACACAATTGGTCGGAAGCTCACTCCGACCCGAGCTGGCTTCAAACTCATGACCTTTCAGTCAGAAGTGATCTTAATGCAGCTGACACTCAGCCAGCTGGGCCACAGTCCCGGTTCTCAACCTGTGGGCCCCCAGGTGTTTTGGCCCACAAATCTCAGAAATCCCAGCCTGTTTATCAGCTCTTAGCATTTATGGGAGTTGAAGGCCAAAACATCTGGGGACCCACAGGTTGAGAACCACTGCTTCAGGGTGTTATAAATATCCACATGTAGACATATGCTATGGCAGAATAGCAATACTGTACATCATATGCCAGTAACTGATTGCCATTGCGTAATATACATGGACAGTCACAATGGATAATACTAAATGTGAGCCCCTTGTCTGAAATGTTTGGAAGGAGAAGCATTTTGATCTTCTTTATCTTGGAATATTCGCATGCATAACAAAATATTTTGGAGAAGGAACCCAAGTCTAAACATGGAACCCATTTATGTTGCAATGCATATCCACCTTCTAAGCATAGCCTGAAGACAATTTTATATACAATGTTTTTGTGCATGAAACAAAGTTTGTGTACACTGAACCATTGGAAAGCAAAAGTGTCTCTTTCGGTCATCCTGTAGACAATTTTGGAGCATTTCAGATTTCTGGATAAGGCATACTTGAAATGAAAAGTCACAGATGACCATGTTCTCCATGCAACTTTACTAACACCACTACAGCAGAGTACAAACATTGCACAATGGCAATATTTTGACCCTTCATATATAGTACGACTCATAAATATGTATGTGTTATCCAAGTAATGCATATATTTATCTAATGCAGTGGTTCCCAACCTTGAGTCCTTGAAGAGTTTTGGACTTCAGCTCTGAGACATCCCAGCCAACTTACCAGCTGTTAGGAATTGTGGGAGATGAAGTCCGAAATACCTGTTGGATCAAAAGTTAGGAACCACTGATCTAATGCCACCTCTGTTGTCTTTAAGGCACTATACGCAAAATCCATCCTAACAAGGAGGAGTGGATTATGACCTTCTAATTGTTCTTATATTGCAATTCCTATCAGCTCTAGACAGCACAGGCAATGGTGAGGGATGCTAGAAGCTAGAGTCCAACATCTGGAGGACCACCATTGCCCTCCACTATTTTGATAATATTCAGGATCCTTTTCGTCTTGCAACTGTGGTTCTTTTTCTGCTAACTCTGCTGGTTTGGAGAGTTATTTCTCTGTATGTTCAATTTTTGCCTGGTTGTAGTTTAGTGAATGTTGAAGTTTTCATACTGATAGTTGTAATCCACCTCAGGGGCATCCATAGAGACAAGCAAGCAGATATTGCATTTACACATTTTGTTGCAAGCTCGGGTGCAGATTTCTACATTTGTACTCGGTTATTTCTTCCTCTGATTTGTATTTATGATCTACTTCTTTAACTCACCAGGAATCCTGCCAAGAGCAACCCATCCTTTCATTCGGTGTCCAAGATCTCATAGAATTGCTGGTGGAACAGAATTTATTATTATTATTTATGTATTAGTTTCCTACGCATTTCTTTTTGTTTCCTGTGCATTAAGACCACACATTACAAATACAATTTCCCAGACTGTGTAGGGGCCTTGACTCCCTATATCGGAAAAAGGTGGAATAAAACTAAAGTAAATAAATAAATACACTGAGTACAATACTCTACATACAATACAATTCAAATACAATATACTGTTTTACATTACTAGTTTACTTACAATGAATCTAATCACATCTATCCCTCCTCCCTGCTTCCCAAAGTCAATTTCACCCTTGGGTGAAATACCTGACCCTGGAGGACAATCCAATGCTATAGATTGCTTACCAAGTCTAGGGGACGTCTTCCCAAGTCACAAACATATATAAGAGAGAGTGGAAAAACAGGTATTTCGCACACATACACCCCAACCAAGCCCAGCAGTTTCCCCAGCCTAGTTCTGAAGATGAGCCTTCAGTAGTAGTAAGCAATCACTCCCCAGGTGTCTGAGCAAGCTGAAGAAAGTACATCAGAGCAGTATAGAGAAGAGTTAAATATACCCCAAGCTTTGCAGCGCAGGAAAAAACATGAAAAGTATCATACATCTATGAAATTAGTAGAGAAATGAACATTAGAATCATAGAATCAAAGAGTTGGAAGAGACCTCATGGGCCATCCAGTCCAACCCGCTGCCAAGAAGCAGGAATATTGCATTCAAATCACCCCTGACAGATGACCATCCAGCCTCTGTCGGGGCAAAGAGTTCCACTGCTGAGCGGCTCTCACACTCAGAAAGTTCTTCTTAGACAAGCAACAGCAGAGATCATAGGATAAAAAGACTATCTGCATGGGGTTTTGTTGTGGCAGACAACATTCTTGTTACCTGCTGTTCTTCTGACTCCTGGCATTTCTGACTCTGGATTATAACCTTGGTTAGCATCATTGTTTCTTGGCTTGGAACTTGACTGTTGCTTTTCGAACTACTAGCATTTCTGACCCTGGATTGTGACCTTGACTTTCCTTTTTTCCTGTTTTTATCCTGTTGCTTCTCCAGCTTGATTTCAGCTAATTGAACTTTGAATCTTGACTTTGGCTCAGAGGCGGCCCTAGGTAATTTTCAACGGTAAGCAAACAGCATTTTGGTGCCCGTCCACCCAACCAATCATTGATATATATTTTCTGTTCGTCGTGGGAGTTCTGTGTGCCATATTTGGTTCGATTCCATTATTGGTGGAGTTCAGAATGCTCTTTGATTGTAGGTGAACTATACATCCCAGTAACTACAACTCGCATATGTCGAGGTCTATTTTCCCCCAATAGCACCTCAAGAGTGCCCCTGGGCAAAATCAACTATACTGCAAATGCTTACTTTGCGTAATGGGTTGAGGCGCCCCTGCACACACTTCCCTGTTTGTTGTTTGGATTCCGTGCTTCTGATTTTGGGCTTGACTTGTGGACATTCCATCTTGACCTTCAAGGATTCCTGTATCTGGCTTCTTGGCTTTGGACTGTTGACGTTGGTGAGCTTACGCCTTTCTGCTGTTTGTTGTGGACTGAGCTTCTGATAAAGCAGTGTATTAATGACAAATTATGTGTCAAATTCTTATATTCTCTTCCTGATACATGCCAAAGACAGTGTGTGTATATGTACAGATGAGGCCCAGGGGCATAAAAGCATTCTCTCTATATATATATATATGTGTGTGTGTGTGTGTGTGTATATGTGTGTGTGTGTGTGTATGTATGTATGTATGTATGTATGTATGTATATATATATATATATATATATATATATATATATATATGTAATGTTAGTGTGTGGGATTAACATAACTCAAAAACCACTGGGTGAATTGAGACTAAATTTGGACACAATACATCTATCAGGTAAATGAGTGACCATCACTCATAAAAATACTGAAAAACACAGCAGAAGAGACTTAAAAAGCCAAAAGAACACAAAAAAAGCATTACAACACATGCCCAAAACTACATATATACACAAACACACCTATATACACATATACATATACACAAACATGTACACACAGATATACTCATATATACACACATAAAACACATATACACAGACTGGGCCACAGCAACACGTGGCAGGGGGTGGCTAGTATATATATGTGCATATAACTAAAAATCTAATATTAGTTTGTGGGATTAATATAACTCAAAAACCACTGGGTGAATTGACACCAAATTTGGACACAATACACCTATCAAGCCAACAAGTGACCATCACTCATAAAAACACTGAAAAACACAGTAGCAGAGACTTTACAAACCAAAAAAAATACATTACAACACATGCGCAAAACCACATATATACACAAACACACATATATACATGTAGGTAAAGGTAAAGGTTTTCCCCTGACATTAAGTCGAGTTGTGTCCAACTTTGGGGGGGGTGCTCATCTCCATTTCTAAGCCGAAGAGCCGGCATTGTCCTTAGACACCTCCAAGGTCATGTGGCTGGCATGACTGCATCGAGCACCATTACCTTCCCGCCGAAGCGGTACTTATTGATCTACTCACATTTGCATGTTATTGAACTGCTAAGTTGACAGAAACTGGGGCTGTCAGTGGAAGCTCACGCCGCTCCCCGGATACGAACCTGTGACCTTTCAGTCAACATGTTTAGCAGCTCAGCGGTTTAACCCATTGTGCCACTGTATACACAAATATATACACACACATATATGCATATATACACACACAAAACACATACACATACACAGACAGGGCCACAGCAACAGGTGGCAGGGGACAGCTAGTGTGTGTGTGTGTGTGTGTGTGTAGGCATAAAGTTCCCCAGATACATATTGGTGTAGTTAAACAAACAAAAGGTGAAAAAATTCCTATTCTTCCCCAAAGTAAACAGCAAATTTCGCATTGTTCTCAAGGCAGGAGGATGAAATGGAAGTAGAAGCTGAAGAGAAAGGCAGGCTGGCCTTAAATGGTCCACAACTCTGTCCCTTGCATGTGTTGCATCTTGGCGCACAGCACTAAATACCTTTTTTCCTGGCCTCAATTTCAAGAGAACCATCAGAGATATAGCCATGTCACATCTGTGATAACAACCATAACAAAAAATACCCTCAAGAATGTCTATAGACTTGAGGGCTAACATACTGGTTATAACATTATGTCTTATGGATTAGTGCCACCCACCATTAAATCTTAGCATCACTAAAACTGCTACTTATTCAGATGCCACAGATGAAATTAAAATCTAAACGGCGCCTCCCAGATCCTGCATCCAACAAAATCTGGAATGCCTGCCAGCAATTAAAATGGAAGCAGCTTGGAAGGTGGGGTGGGAACCTAAATTAGCACTTCCACCCACATTAGAGAACTGTGTCTGTCATTGCGAACTGCTCTGTTTTAGGATGGATTGGAAGTGCCAGCTATAATAACAGTGTCAGCTGGATGCTTTGCTTTGCTGGGATGGGGAAGAAACCAGACGAGGCCCAGGGGCACAAAAGCATGCAAGCAAGTCCATAGAGGATCAGCATTTCCCTAGTGGGAACGAAAACTGAAAGTGACCTGATAGCCTTAAACCTCTGTGTCTGCTCCAGCGCTAATATTCAAGGGCTGCTACAGTCATGGTTATTAGCTAATTGCATCCCGAAGGCATTCCAGCATGCCAAGCATGGGTCTTTGTCACGCAGTCATTGCTCCAATGCACAAGATGCTTCTGGTAGTGGCAAGCTCTTCCTTGTCAACACACTGAGCTGTGCACAAGTCAGAAACCAAAGATCCCTGAACACTACCGAACAAGATGTTAAGTGGGAACAATATATTTTAGGGGAAGAAAGGCTGTGAGCGTGCAATGTACAAGTCAACTGAAGGTTGCAATGTATGAATTGTAAAAATGTTGGCCAGAGCAAAAGGAGAACTGGGAAGAATTTGCTATTGTTTGCTACCCAAAAAGCTTAAATTTTTGTTCTAAGCTGCCATCAACTTGATTTTGACTTAAGGCAACCCTATGAATCAGAGACCTGCAAGTCACCCATCTCAGGTCTTGCAGACTCAAGGCCTTGACTTCCCTGATTGAGTCTATCCATCTGTAATAAGATCTTCATCTTTTCCTGCTGCCTTCTACTTTAAGGTAAAGGTAAAGGTTTCCCCTAATCGTGTCTGACTATAGGGTTTGGTGCTCATTTCCATTTATAAGCCAAAGAACCAGCGCCATTACTTTACCAAGCATTATTTTCTTTGCTAAGGGAACCATGTATTGTCATTATATGTCCAAAGTACAACAGTCTCGGTTTACTCATCTTGAGTTCTTAAGGATTGTTCAGGTTTGATTTACGCGAGGACACATTTTTTTAGCAATATTTTTAGAACTCTTCTCCAGCACCCCAGTTCAAATGTGTTGACATTCAACCTATCAGGTTTCTTCATTCTCTAGTTTCCACAACCATATAAAGAAAATGGTGTGGACAATACTAACTTGGCTTCAATTTAAGATGACTATAGAAAAATAAGACATCTCAAAGAGTTCTACCCTTTGACTACCCTTCTCTGGGCTTACAAACTCAGGGCTGTGGCTTTCTTGATTGAGTTAATCTACCTATAGTATGAGATACCTTTTTATAGTGCCTTCTACTCTTGTTGTTTATTCGTTCAGTTGCTTCCAACTCTTTGTGATCTCATGGACCAGCCCACGCCAGAGCTCCATGTTGGCCATCACCACCACCAGCTACTTCAAAGTCAAGCTAGTTACTTCAAGGATACCATCCACTCATCTTGCCCTTGGTCGGCCCCTCTTCCTTTTTCCTTCCATTTTCCCCAGCATCATTGTCTTCTCTAAGCTTTCCTATCTTCTCATGATATGGCCAAAGTACTTCATCTTTGCCTCTTATATCCTTACCTCCAGAGAGCAATTGGGCTTTATTTCCTGAAATATGGACTGGTTGGATCTTCTCGCAGTCCAAAACACTCTCCGAATTTTCCTCCAGCACCACAGTTCAAAAATGTCTGTCTTCCTTTGCTCAGCCTTCCTTATGGTCCAGCTCTCACATCCTTAGGTTACTATGGGGAATACCATTGCTTTGACTATACCTTCTGCTTTACCCAACATTATTGTCTTTTCTGGTAAGTTACATCTTCGCTTGAAATCTCCAGTGTACAACAGCCTCAGCTAGTCATCTTGGCATCTAGAAAAAGTTCAGACCTGATTTGCTCTAAGATCTATTTATTTGTCTTTTGAACTGCACATAGTATCCATTGAATGCTTCTCTAGCAGCACATTTCAAAGGAAAGGATTAATTCCCTGTCCAGTTATCCCAACCATACATAGAAATGTCCAGTTCTTCACTGTGCAGTTCTCAAAACCATACAGAAATGTAAGAAATACTATGGTCTGGATGTTTCTGACTTTGGTATCCTTACACTTGAGGCAAAACATTAGAGTTGCTTCTGTGAGGCACCAGCAAAAGCCTTTTCTTTTTGCCACCACTTCCTCGGCAGCAATTTATTCACATGAAGTTTTTCCATAGTAAAATAACCATGCTCAAAGTAGCTTGTAGCAATGTCAGAAAAATTACATATACCAACAAAAGAGCATTTTGAGATAATTCAACAGCAATTGCAAATCAGTATTAAATAGTCATCCAAACAGACTCAACATCTTGTATCAATAAGCATAAACATCACAATTTGAAAACCCTCTAACTGAGAGCTTGGAAATGCTGATGGAAATGGCTAACGTGTTGTCATTAGCCATTAACATTTTATGTTGATAGTATGTTGAGCCTTTTTCCAGGCAAATGAGCTATTTGAATCTTGCACAGTCACATTTTGTTGCAGAATTCACAGAGAGAAACAGTTAAAAAAAGGTAGGGATTTTACAACATTGTCACCGGATGGGTCGAGTTATAAACTATGTTCCCAACTTTCAGCCAGATAACATGTTCCCCTCTTTAAAAAAAAGAGAGAGAGAGAGAAAGATTTCCCCAATAACTCTCTTGCATTTGCATTTCTTACTTCTTCTTCTTCTTTTACAAATGAGGAAGCCTGGCAATGAGTCAAAGCAAATGTGCCATTTATTGTGAACATATGGGTTCTGGTTCTGGGTATGGTTGATTACTGTGGAATACACATGACACTTGTATTTCTAGGAGTGAAGATTACTGCAGACACATACTGCAGTCAGGAAATCAGAAGACATTTACTTCTTGGGAGGTGAGCAATGACCAATCTCGGTAAAATAATTAAGAGTAGAGACATCATGCTGGCAATGAAAATCCACATAGTTAAAGCAATGGTATTCCCCGTAATAACCTGTGGATGTGAGAGCTGTACCATAAGGAAGGTTGAGCGAAGGAAGATACATGCACCTGGAACTGTGGTGCTGGAGGAAAATTCTGAGAGTACCTTGGACCGCAAGAAGATCCAACCAGTCCATCCTGAATCTGGGCACTATAAGGATGCTTAAGGATCTGGATGGAAAGAAAACCTGGATCTGGATATGGTAAGCTTAGACAAGAGAAGACTATCCAAATATACTACAAAGACTATGAATGGAGGTACTGTCAAAGGAAAAGTAGGCAATTTCCTAGGGGCATTGTTGAGTTATGCTCCAAAATTCTGAAAGTTGGATTCTTTAATCTTTATCTGTAGGAATCCGATGTGAAAGATTGTCTTGGGATGTATTTTCTAAAGATTTGATTTCCCAAATTATCCCAAGAGTCCAGGAAGCGGGGTGAGCTCCTGCTGTTAGCCCCAGCTTCTGCCAACCTAGCAGGTTGAAAACATGCAAGTGTGAGTAGATCAATAGGTACTGCTTCTTTGGAAAGGTAACAATGCTCCATGCCGTCATGCCCGCTACATGACCTTGGAGGCATCTACAGACAATGCTGGCTCTTCGGCTTAGAAATTGAGATGAGCACCACCCCCAGAGTCGAACACAACTAAACAATGTCAAGGAGAAAACCTTTATCTTTACTTTGGGTAACTAGGTAGTAGCTTTCTGAGAATGAGGCTTTTCTGTTTGCTCATGAGAGGCAGAGAATAAATAAAACTATATTATTATTATTATTATTATTATTATTATTATTATTTTACTGACACAAAAGCACAGTATGTCACAGCAAACGAGATCTCTATGCTGGATTTCGTATCACAAAATCACAAGTCGAACACTTCCCAAGCGTCTAGGACTGTGTGATGTATTTTTGAATGATGTGCGCAGATCCAAGTAAGGTGGCCTTTTGCAGTTGACAGATCGTGATTTTGTCGATGTTTATTGTTTCCAAATGCCAGCTGAGATCTTTTGGCATGGCACCCACTGGGACCACCTCTACTGCTTTATGCCAGAGCCTTTGCAAATTATTATTATTATTATTATTATTATTATTATTATTATTATTGATGACTGCATACAGTTCCTAAGACTATTAAGTCTTTCCAGCCTCCAAATTGTAAAATGGATAAGAAAGGGTGATCTGAAGAATATACTATATAGTATAGCACTGAGAAAATTAGAGTGCTACCTTATGCAAGTCTGCTTAGGAATTACTCTCACTGATTCCAATGGGGATTACTCCCAAATAAATGGGTAGAGCTTGATGCTTGCTTTCTTTATTCAGAATTTTTCTATGTCTTTGTGTTTCCATTGTCTGTCCTGTTCGATTGATCCTGTGTTAAGTTCCAGTCACCCATCCTGAAGTTCATAAGATCTTCTAGTTCACCAACCTCATGAACTCCATCCACCTCGTCTCCTTAGGACACGGCAGCAAACCATTAAAAATTAAATGGCCCCCTCTTTAGTAAGCAATTATCTCACTCATTGGCTCGATTCACTTGATATCTTAATGACAGCCTCTCCCTACTGTCGTTTTTTTAATGTTTAAAATATGAAATAAAACGTGCCCCGTCAAGCCGAAAAAATCTGTGTAGGTTTGAGTCGCCGTTTTCAATAAATAATGGGGAGTTTCAATTTACCCATCGTCTGGCATATTGCATGATGGAGTTGTCATCTCCCTTCAGGCTTCATAAGCCCATTTTCTCTGCTCACCTTGATAGTGCCAAAAGGGATTTTTTTTTCATCATCTAAAAAAAGAAAGAGAAAGAAACATCCCTAAAATTCCCCTAATGCTAAATAAACTGATTTGGAAAGGAAGGGGGCAATTCCAACATGTCAGGAAAAGCAACGAAGCGCAATTAATATGTACAAAGCATTCCAAATGGCGACACAAAAGAGGAGGTTGGGAATCACATTATGCTGCACTTGAATTTTTTCTTAGAAGGCAAATATTATGAGTTTAGTCTAAGTGTGTTTCCAAACTAGTTTCTAAATCTAGCTGAGGGCTACACATATAGAAAAATCAACTTCAGAATATATCTGTTTCCAGCTTGGAAATGTTGGATCACTTGTGGAAATAGAGATGTTGTACCTGCAATACCCTTTCTCCATCCATCAACTAGGGATGCTGTTTTGAAATACTAAATAATTTTCTGCTCCTGTGGAAAAGATGAAGGGAGCTAGAATCAGCCATACATACAAAGAACCCCGGGAGGCTTACTTCAAAAACATGCCAAAGAAAAAATGTATTGTTTTTCATCAAGAGCTCACATCATCCCCACCATTGGTAGTAGTAGTATTAGTATTATTCTTATCTCTAAAGTGCAGGAATATGCGGGTCATGATAG
Source organism: Anolis sagrei ordinatus (assembly GCF_025583915.1). Taxonomy (NCBI): domain Eukaryota; kingdom Metazoa; phylum Chordata; class Lepidosauria; order Squamata; family Anolidae; genus Anolis; species Anolis sagrei. The sequence goes on along the minus strand of NW_026845477.1, from coordinate 17,294,528 downwards.
ACATCACTCAAACCAACATTCGGATATTGTGGAAAGGGTGAATTCCACATTAGGGATCATTAGGAGAATAAAATAAAGCAACCCCAATCACAATGGCTTAATACAAATCTGTAGAGAGACTCAATCATTAAATGCCACCTCATTTCATACCGATGACAAAGTCATCCAGACCATCGTATTTTCTCAGTTTCTGTATATGGATGTGAAAGCTGGTATGTAGTCATCATCAATAATAATAATAATAATAATAATAATAATAATAATAATAATAATAGTTTTATTTATTCCCTGCATCTCCTGAGCAAACAAACAGAAAATCCTCATTCTCAGAAAACGACTACCTTGTTACCTAAAGTAAAGGTAAACATTTCCCCTTGACATTAACTCTAGTTTTGTCTGACTTTCGGGGATTGGTGCTCATCCCCATTTCTAACCCAAAGAGCCAGCATTGTCCATAACACCTCCAATGCTATGTGGCTGGTATGACTGCATGGAGCCCTGTTGCCTTCCTGTTAGAGTGGTACCTATTGATCTACTCACATTTGCATGTTTTTGAACTGTTAGGTTGGCAGAAGCTAGGGTTAACAGTGGGAGATCACGCTACTCCCCAAATTCGAACCACAGATATTTTGGTCAGCAAGTTCAGCAGCTCAGCAGTTTAATCCGCTGTGCCACCAGGAAATAGTAAGGAAAGCTAATGAGAAGAAAATCAAGGCTTTTGAAATTTTCTGCTGAAGGAAAGACTAAAAGACAAATAAGAGGGTACTAGAACAACTCAACTTGAAGCCAAAATTTATTTATTTATCGTGTCAGGGGCAACCAGACCATTGTATTACATTTCTAACAGAACAAAACAAACAAACAGATTAAAAAAACACAAAGTTTGCAAGTTTGGTAGTTGATTAAATGTCCTTTGACCAATATCTGGCCACTAGGAGTGCCTCTGGTGTTGCCGCAAGGAGGTCCTCCATTGTGCATGTAGCAGGGCTCAGGTTGCATTGCAGCAGGTGGTCAGTGGTTTGCTCTTCTCCACACTCGCATGTTGTGGATTCCACTTTGTGTCCCCATTTCCGAAGGTTGGCTCTGCATCTCGTGATGCCAGCGCGCAGTCTGTTCAGCGCCTTCCAAGTCGCCCAGTCCTCTGTGTGCCCAGGGGGGAATCTCTCATTTGGTATCAGCCATTGGTTGTGGTTTGGGTTTGAGCCTGCCACTTTTGGACTCTCGCTTGCTGAGGTGTTCCAGCGAGTGTCTCTGTAGATCTTAGAAAACTATTTCTTGATTTAAGTTGTTGACGTGCTGGCTGATACCCAAACAGGGGATGAGTTGGAGATGTCACTGCCTTGGTCCTTTCACTATTGGTTGCTACTTCCCGGCGGATGTCAGGTGGTGCAATACTGGCTAAGCAGTGTAATTTCTCCAGTGTGTAGGGCAGACACCCCGTGATAATGCGGCATGTCTCATTAAGAGCCACATCCACTGTTTTAGTGTGGTGAGATGTGTTCCACACTGGGCATGCATACTCAGCAGCAGAGTAGCACAGCGCAAGGTCAGATGTCTTCACTGTATCTGGTTGTGATCCCCAGGTTGTGCCAGTCAGCTTTCGTATGATATTGTTTCTAGCACCCACTTTTTGCTTGATGTTCAGGCAGTGCTTCTTGTAGGTAAGAGCACGGTCCAGAGTGACTCCCAGGTATTTTGGTGCGCTGCAATGCTCCAGTGGGATTCCTTCCCAGGTGATCCTCAGAGATCGGGAAATGACTAAACAGAAACAAAATGACTAAACAGAAAGAAAGATACTTTGGAAAGATAATGAGACCATGTAACTTACTAGAAGAGAACATAATAGAACTGTATGAACCTATCCAAATTCTGAGAAGATCGTGAGAGGCAATTCTCCAGTTCTGCCTCATCCATAAACATTTTTTATGGGTTTGTAGGGTGAGCTCCCCCTGGATCTGCCTTCTCTGGGAGTCTAAGCTGACTCCATCCTTGCTGTCTTTCTATTATTAAGGTTTTTCAACCCCAGCAAGCATTTGTGAACTCATTGTTTTATTTAATGGGCTTTCATTTTGAGAATTATACTGTTTTAAATATATGTTCTAATCATTGGCTGACGATTATGCCAGATGATGGGTAACGGATGCAAGGTGGATGGAGTTCATCCTACTGAGTGGTTACAAATGCACAAGCTGGACTTATGCATTCATAATTGTTTGGTATTCATCCTTACAATTACATTAATATTACCAGGAATGCGGGGGAAGCTCCTTCCTTGGAAGCTTTTAAACAGAGGCTGGATGGCCATCTTTCAGGAATACTTTGATTCTGCTTTTCTTACAAGAAAGGAGGTTGGACTAGATGGCCCATGTGGTTCTTCCAACTCTATTATTCTATGATTCTATGATTGCAAATCCCTGCCAACTTCATTTAACAGCCAAAAGCTGCACCAGGTGACATTGTCGCTTCTTCTGGAACCTGAGGCAAAGGAGGATGACATTTCCAACCCTTTCCACCAGCACCTTGAGGTGCAACAATCTGAAGCAGGACCCTTGTCACAACTCCTTGCACCCTGCAAATCACTGGTGATAGGGACTAGAAGCATCCCACTGCACCCAGACTGCTCCAGAAGAGACCTCCATCACTTGGTGCATCTGCTGACTATAAAAGTAGGCTTGAGGAGTCAAGTAAGAAGACAATTCATAGTTATACATTCATAGCTACATCTATGAGTTAGGATTTGGACCTATGTTTTTAAAATACAATTCAACCCTGTATCCATGAAGGATACATTCCCAGACTTCGTGTGGATTTGTAGATCTATGGATAACGTCAAATCCTACTGAAGGACTTCTGGCTCAAGAAGACTCCAAAGTCAAGCTGGAAGACCTAAAGAAAATCCTACAAGGAACGTATTTTATCAGGCATATATGAAACTACAGGTACTCATCCCATGGATACAAGGGTCATATTGTAATGTTTCTATGACTTAAACACCTTAATATTATTTAAGTATTAGCTTTTTGTAAGTTTTTAACCCTTTGTGGTTTTACCTCTATCTAATTTTATTCTGAAAGTGCTCCATGCAGTCATGCTGGCCACATGACCTTGGAGGTGTCTACGGACAATGCCAGCTCTTCAGCTTAGAAATGGAGAATGAGCACCACCCCCAGAGTTAGACATGACTAGACTTAATGTCAGGAGAAACCTTTAACTTTACTTACGGTAATTTTATTCTGTAAACTGCCTTAAGTTCCACTTAGAGGAAAAGACAGGATATATATATTTACAATGATTGATTGATACAAAATAAATGAACAGTTTGGTGAGCAGAAGCTGAATGGTGAGGGATTGATTGATGGGTCGATTTAATATTCCTGCTTTCTTCCAGGGCAATTTACAACAGAGATTAAAACAAAATGCAATTAGAAAACAAACATAATATAGTTTTTAAAAAACAAATAAGCTATCCTATCAAAAGCAGTACAGATTTAAAACATGTTAAAAGCATTCAAAACACAGCCATAAGAATGAAAATACAGTACTTATGTTGTTGTTGTTCATTCGTTCAGTCATCTCCGACTCTTCGTGACCTCATGGACCAGCCCACGCCAGAGCTCCCTGTCGGCCGTTACCACCCCCAGCTCCCTCAAGGTCAGTCCAGTCACTTCAAGGATGCCATCCATCCATCTTGCCCTTGGTCGGCCCCTCTTCCTTTTGCCTTCCACTTTCCCCAGCATAATTGTCTTCTCTAGGCTTTCCTGTCTCCTCATGATGTGGCCAAAGTACTTATAAGTATAAGTACAGTACTTATACCAACACATTATACCAACACTTATACCAACACATTAAAAGATCATAGAATCATAGAATCAAAGAGTTGGAAGAGACCTCATGGGCCATCCAGTCCAACCCCCTGCCAAGAAGCAGGAATATTGCATTCAAATTACCCCTGACAGATGGCCATCCAGCCTCTGATTAAAAGCTTCCAAAGAAGGAGCCTCCACCACACTTCGAGGCAGAGAGTTCCACTGCTGAACGGCTCTCACAGTCAGGAAGTTCTTCCTCAGCTCCTACAATACCCTGTTAACTGTGCTAAATAATCATTTGCCTTTCATAACAGAGTAACAGAGTTGGATAAAACCCTAACTGATCCTTAGGAGTGTATCTACAAAAGGGGCAAATTGAGAGTATTACCTGTCCGTAAGAATTGTGCCACCCCTCAGGAAAATTTCCTACTAAATTCTCAACATTGGTAACATAAATCTGCAGTTAAGCATTTAGAAATACAGTTTTTGCATCTTAAGTAAAGAGACAGGCAAAGTTACTAAAGGTAGGCAAACACAGCAAATGTAAGAGTTCTAGATACGAATAGTTTCTAGTGTCTCGCCTTCTTCAATGCTATGAATTTGGAAACTGAAAGAAATTTTCATGGTGGAAGAAAAATTCCTCCCCACATTAGCTATTTATTTAATTGTCGTGTCAGGGCAACCAGTCAATTGTGTTACATTTCTAACAGAACAAAGCAAACAAACAGATAAAACACAAAATTTGCAAGTTTGGTAGTTGATTAAATGTCCTTTGACCAGTATCTGGCCACTTGGAGTGCCTATGGTGTTGGCTATAAGAAGGTCCTCCATTGTGCATGTGGCAGGGCTCAGGGTGCATTGTAGCAGGTGGTCAGTGGTTTGCTCTTCTCCACACTCGCATGTCGTGGATTCCACTTTGTAGCCCCATTTCTTAAGGTTGGCTCTGCATCTCGTGGTGCCAGAGCGCAGTCTGTTCAGTGCCTTCCAAGTCGCCCAGTCCTCTGTGTGCCCAGGGGGGAGTCTCTCATTTGGTATCAGCCATTGGTTGAGGTTCTGGGTTTGAGCCTGCCACTTTTGGACTCTCGCTTGCTGAGGTGTTCCAGCGAGTGTCTCTGTAGATCTTAGAAAACTATTTCTGATTTAAGTCGTTGACATGCTGGCTGATACCCAAACAGGGGATGAGCTGGAGATGTCTCTGCCTTGGTCCTTTCACTATTGGCTGCTACTTCCCTGGTGGATGTCAGGTGGTGCAATACCGGTTAAGCAGTGTAATTTCTCCAGTGGTGCAGGGCACAGACACCCCATGATAATGTGGCATGACATTAGCCTCCTCGCAGGCAACGTCTTCATAGATGGCTGATTCTCTCACTCCAGAAGCGACCAGAAGCGACTTGCAGCATGCAAGCAAGCAAGCAAAACAACCAGACCTTTTCAGGACCAACCATGACAATAATCTCAATCAACATTGAAGGCATGTCAGCTGCCAAAGAACAACTGCTCTATGGACTGCCGAGATAAGAAACATTAGCTATAACCTCTGCAGATTTACTTTAGAAATGTGCTTAGTTCATAATAGAGGCTAGCAGTCCAGCCCAATCAAGCACAGACTGAATACCACCTGTCTGCACATCTGACTGATCTAATATCAGGGGAAAGGTGGAGAGAGAAAAAATCGGATACAGTAGAGTCTCACTTATCCACCCTTTGCTCATCCAACGTTCTGTATTATCCAGTGCAGTCCACCTCCCTCCCGGATCCACTGTTGTTTCAATACATTGCAATGTTTTGATGGTAAATTCATAAATACAGTAATTATTATATAATATTACTGTGTACTGAACTGCTTTTTCTGTTGATTTGTTGTAAAACATGATATTTTGGTGCTTAATTTGTAAAATCATAACGTAATTTAATGTTTAATAGGCTTTTCCTTAATCCCTCCTTATTGTCCAACATTTTTGCTTATCCATTTTTGCATTTACCAGTTTTTACAACCCTGACTAGACTTTGCAGTAATTATGGTACATGAAAACTTTCAAGTCCCATAAAACGTGAACCTTACTGACTCTCATAAAGATTTTTCTTCCCAGAACAGAATGTGTCATGAAGACAGAGATGGGGCTTCAGAGAAAACAGCAGCCACATCTGTACTTCTCCTATCTTATCTGTAACATAAAGCTGTAGCGCCAGAACAGGGAAACATGCCCAGATCATAACTTCTTCTTGCTGTGTCTACCTTCAGGTCATTTCTGACTTGTGGCAAACCTAAGGCAAACCTATCTCAGGGTTTTCTGAGGCGAAGAGTACGTGGCATGCCCAAGGTAATCCAGTGGGTTTCCATGGGCAAACAAATAGTCAAACTAGAGCTACAGTCCAACCAAATGGCTTCAGAAGGTAGCAACAGTTCTGCAAATTTGTGCTGTGGAACACCATCATTGGGTCTTGATCACAAAAGGCACCATGCAATTGTTTGAATGTTTCTCTTAGAGAAGCATTTCTCAACCTGGGGATTGGGACCCATGGGGGGGGGTCATGAGGGAGCTGTCAGAGGGGTCGCCAAAGACCATTAGAAAACATAGTACTTTCTGTTGGTCATGGGGTTCTGTGTGGGAAGTTTGGCCCAATTCTATCATTGGTGGGGTTCAGAATGCTCTTTGATTGTAGGTGAACTATAAATCCCAGCAACTTCAACTCCCAAATGTCAAAGTCTATTTCCCCCAAATTTCACCAGTGTTCATTTGGGCCTATTGAGTCCTTGTGCCAAGTTTGGTCCAGATCCATCATTGTTTGAGTCCACAGTGCTCTCTGGATGTAGGTGAACTACAAACTCAAGGTCAATGCCCACCAAACCCTTCCAGTATTTTCTGTTGGTCATGGGAGTTCTGTGTGCCAAGATTGGTTCAATTCCATCATTGGTGGAGTTCAGAATGCTCTTTGATTGTAGGTGAACTACAAATCCCAGCAATTGTAGTTCACCTACAATTGCTGTCGCCCTCGGGCTGAGAATGGCGGTATAGAAGCATAGTAAATAAATAAATAAATAAATTGCAACAATTGGAACATGTCCAAATACTCCAGAAAACTCACTGCAACCCAGTGATTCGGGCCATGAAAACCTTTTATGAATAGTGCTGGCTATTTCAAATCCCTGCTGGTATGGTTAACAATTTCCTGTTGTAGGATAACTAGTGTTAATTTCTTGTGATACTTACCTTTCCCCTTCCCTCCCCTCCTTTAGAAATCTGCCTGAAGGAGGTGACGTCAATTGCTGATAGTGTCTATAACATCCAGCTGCTTCGGGAATTCTCTAACGAATATCTCAACAAATGTTTTTACCTCACTTTGGAAGACATGCTCTACGCACCTTTAGTGTTAAAGGTAAGACCCGCGAATGGAAGACGCCATTTTGAAATGATGTGCCAATGGCCTACTCATGTTAACTTTTCCCGTTCAGGGCAATTTACAACAGAGATTAAAACAAAATGCAATTAGAAAACAAACATAATATAGTTTTTAAAAAACAAATAAGCTATCCTATCAAAAGCAGTACAGATTTAAAACATGTTAAAAGCATTCAAAACACAGCCATAAGAATGAAAATACAGTACTTATGTTGTTGTTGTTCATTCGTTCAGTCATCTCCGACTCTTCGTGACCTCATGGACCAGCCCACGCCAGAGCTCCCTGTCGGCCGTTACCACCCCCAGCTCCCTCAAGGTCAGTCCAGTCACTTCAAGGATGCCATCCATCCACCTTGCCCTTGGTCGGCCCCTCTTCCTTTTGCCTTCCACTTTCCCCAGCATAATTGTCTTCTCTAGGCTTTCCTGTCTCCTCATGATGTGGCCAAAGTACTTATAAGTATAAGTACAGTACTTATACCAACACATTATACCAACACTTATACCAACACATTAAAAGATCATAGAATCATAGAATCAAAGAGTTGGAAGAGACCTCATGGGCCATCCAGTCCAACCCCCTGCCAAGAAGCAGGAATATTGCATTCAAATTACCCCTGACAGATGGCCATCCAGCCTCTGATTAAAAGCTTCCAAAGAAGGAGCCTCCACCACACTTCGAGGCAGAGAGTTCCACTGCTGAACGGCTCTCACAGTCAGGAAGTTCTTCCTCAGCTCCTACAATACCCTGTTAACTGTGCTAAATAATCATTTGCCTTTCATAACAGAGTAACAGAGTTGGATAAAACCCTAACTGATCCTTAGGAGTGTATCTACAAAAGGGGCAAATTGAGAGTATTACCTGTCCGTAAGAATTGTGCCACCCCTCAGGAAAATTTCCTACTAAATTCTCAACATTGGTAACATAAATCTGCAGTTAAGCATTTAGAAATACAGTTTTTGCATCTTAAGTAAAGAGACAGGCAAAGTTACTAAAGGTAGGCAAACACAGCAAATGTAAGAGTTCTAGATACGAATAGTTTCTAGTGTCTCGCCTTCTTCAATGCTATGAATTTGGAAACTGAAAGAAATTTTCATGGGGGAAGGAAAATTCCTCCCCACATTAGCTATTTATTTAATTGTCGTGTCAGGGCAACCAGTCAATTGTGTTACATTTCTAACAGAACAAAGCAAACAAACAGATAAAACACAAAATTTGCAAGTTTGGTAGTTGATTAAATGTCCTTTGACCAGTATCTGGCCACTTGGAGTGCCTCTGGTGTTGCTATAAGAAGGTCCTCCATTGTGCATGTGGCAGGGCTCAGGTTGCATTGCAGCAGGTGGTCAGTGGTTTGCTCCTCTCCACACTCGCATGTCGTGGATTCAACTTTGTGGCCACATTTCTTAAGGTTGTCTCTGCATCTCGTGGTGCCAGAGCGCAGTCTGTTCAGTGCCTTCCAAGTCGCCCAGTTTTCTGTGTGCCCAGGGGGAGTCTCTCATTTGGTATCAGCCATTGGATTGAGGTTCTGGGTTTGAGCCTGCCACTTTTGGACTCTTGCTTGCTGAGGTGTTCCAGCGAGTGTCTCTGTAGATCTTAGAAAACTATTTCTAGATTTAAGTCGTTGACGTGCTGGCTGATACCCAAACAGGGAATGAGCTGGAGATGTCTCTGCCTTGGTCCTTTCACTATTGGCTGCTACTTCCTGGTGGATGTCAGGTGGTGCAATACCGGTTAAGCAGTGTAATTTCTCCAGTGGTGCAGGGCACAGACACCCCATGATAATGTGGCATGACATTAGCCTCCTTGCAGGCAACGTCTTCATAGATGGCTGATTCTCTCACTCCAGAAGCGACCAGAAGCGACTTGCAGCATGCAAGCAAGCAAGCAAAACAACCAACGGACCTTTTCAGGACCAACCATGACAATAATCTCAATCAACATTGAAGGCATGTCAGCTGCCAAAGAACAACTGCTCTATGGACTGCCGAGATAAGAAACATTAGCTATAACCTCTGCAGATTTACTTTAGAAATGTGCTTAGTTCATAATAGAGGCTAGCAGTCCAGCCCAATCAAGCACAGACTGAATACCACCTGTCTGCACATCTGACTGATCTAATATCAGGGGAAAGGTGGAGAGAGAAAAAATCGGATACAGTAGAGTCTCACTTATCCACCCTTTGCTCATCCAACGTTCTGTATTATCCAGTGCAGTCCACCTCCCTCCCGGATCCACTGTTGTTTCAATACATTGCAATGTTTTGATGGTAAATTCATAAATACAGTAATTATTATATAATATTACTGTGTACTGAACTGCTTTTTCTGTTGATTTGTTGTAAAACATGATATTTTGGTGCTTAATTTGTAAAATCATAACGTAATTTAATGTTTAATAGGCTTTTTCCTTAATCCCTCCTTATTGTCCAACATTTTTGCTTATCCATTTTTGCATTTACCAGTTTTTACAACCCTGACTAGACTTTGCAGTAATTATGGTACATGAAAACTTTCAAGTCCCATAAAACGTGAACCTTACTGACTCTCATAAAGATTTTTCTTCCCAGAACAGAATGTGTCATGAAGACAGAGATGGGGCTTCAGAGAAAACAGCAGCCACATCTGTACTTCTCCTATCTTATCTGTAACATAAAGCTGTAGCGCCAGAACAGGGAAACATGCCCAGATCATAACTTCTTCTTGCTGTGTCTACCTTCAGGTCATTTCTGACTTGTGGCAAACCTAAGGCAAACCTATCTCAGGGTTTTCTGAGGCGAAGAGTACGTGGCATGCCCAAGGTAATCCAGTGGGTTTCCATGGGCAAACAAATAGTCAAACTAGAGCTACAGTCCAACCAAATGGCTTCAGAAGGTAGCAACAGTTCTGCAAATTTGTGCTGTGGAACACCATCATTGGGTCTTGATCACAAAAGGCACCATGCAATTGTTTGAATGTTTCTCTTAGAGAAGCATTTCTCAACCTGGGGATTGGGACCCATGGGGGGGGGTCATGAGGGAGCTGTCAGAGGGGTCGCCAAAGACCATTAGAAAACATAGTACTTTCTGTTGGTCATGGGGTTCTGTGTGGGAAGTTTGGCCCAATTCTATCATTGGTGGGGTTCAGAATGCTCTTTGATTGTAGGTGAACTATAAATCCCAGCAACTTCAACTCCCAAATGTCAAAGTCTATTTCCCCCAAATTTCACCAGTGTTCACATTTGGGCATATTGAGTATGCATGCCAAGTTTGGTACAGATCCATCATTGTTTGAATGCACAGGGCTCTTTGGATGTAGGTGAACTACAAAACTCAAGGTCAATGCCCACCAAACTCTTCCAGTATTTTCTGTTGGTCATGGGAGTTCTGTGTGCCAAGATTGGTTCAATTCCATCATTGGTGGAATTCAGAATGCTCTTTGATTGTAGGTGAACTACAAATCCCAGCAATTGTAGTTCACCTACAATTGCTGTCGCCCTCGGGCTGAGAATGGCGGTATAGAAGCATAGTAAATAAATAAATAAATAAATTGCAACTCCCAAATGACAAAATCAACACCACCACCCCCAACACCACCAGTATTCAAATCTGGTAGTATCAGGTGTTTGTGCCAAATTTTGTTGAGTGAATGAAAATACATCCTGCATATAGGATATTTACATTCTGATTCATAACAGTAACAAAATTACAGTTATGTAGTAGCAACAAAAATAATGTTATAGTTGGGGGTCACCAGGAAGGTTGAGGAAAGCTGTCCTAGCAGGAAAGTGTGAAACTCATGAATTGTAGTCCCACAACCACCATCCAGTTGCTCTCCTAGCCTCCTCTCCATTCAGACAGGGATATATTTCCAGTTTGTGCTTTGGATAGAGGTAGCTGCTGATTCTGAGTGCAGTAGGTAGAGCAACTGATCAGCTTTAGATTTTAGGCCAAATTTTAGGTGAGCTATCCAATATGCTGGATGTATTTTGGGAGACAAGAACCTTGGGTGACTCCTTTACACGTAAGGGATATAACCCAGAGTAGATTCACTGTTCTTTTGGACATCACGGCCTTTGCAAAGTTGCTTTAGTGGACCAAATTTCACCCATAGGCCAAAGAATCTGCATCTTTGGGTTCAATACTCTCCTCCCAGTCCTGCTTTCTGGTTCATTTTCCACACACCCGAACTACTTTGAATTTAAAAACAAACATGTGCAAGGGAACTTATGAGTGACCCTGCTTTCTGTCAAGTTCAACCCAAAAGTTCTCACAAGTTCAGAATTCTATGCTCTCTTAATGTTTACAGCTCTCTCTTTCTCTGTGGGTGAGACATGGCTTGTCTCTTTTTATAATTTGAAACCTCTCATCTCCCTTACTGTTAAACAACAGTTGACAGTCATCAGCCCTTATCTTGTTCTTAATTTCCTTTTTCTCAGGAGCCTTGAGGGATGACATGCGGGAAGGATACAAAATGATGTATGGTGCGGAGGTGTTCTCTCTCTCTCTCCTTCTCCATCAAGGTCTTTACACACATTTTGTTCCGCACCTTAAAATGTAAACTGTAAATGTGACAGCAGGTGTTTGGAAATTGCGTATCCCACAGGCTATGAGATTATCCATGGCTCTCTCTACAGAAAATCTGGTTTCATTGTCACACCAAGTAAGCAATGGCTGATCTTTGGCAGCTGGCATCTTCCATGTCAGTGGGTCAGTGAATCTGCTTTGGGATTCAGTCAAAACTTTTAAAGACCTAGACAAGGAGCTGGGTCCCCAAATAGATCCACACCTTGAACAGCTTTTGTGAAGTTTGGGGAAAGATCCAGAACAGATGTTCTTCCCCACTGATATGGAAACCACCAACCTTGAAGACTGCAAAAGGTCCATCAGCTATCTGTTAGTTGAAGACAATGGGAAATCATTATTTTTTTCAAGAACTATACCATTAGGATTAAGATTTGAATCCCTCTTGGAGTGGGAAATGTGGTGGTTACTACTAAGACAAATTGTTTATTCATTCAGATCCATCCCTTCTCTTTCCCAGCCTGGGACTCAGGATGACTTGTGACTGTTGATAGAAACATAACTAAAAATATACCAAAGACAAACTTAAAAATATCATTGAACTATCCATGAAATCAAAACCAATTAATACCATGGCTATTAGTGGATGTTGTTTTTTAAAATATAAATCTTGGATGAAGTCCTAGAAAAAGATCTACAACTTGTTCCAACACGGTGGTCCTTCTGTCTTCCTGGTGTGTAGATATGACATGCTAGGAGACCGGGGGGGAGGGGGGGAGAGTGAGGAGCAAAATCACCAAGTTTCCTGGTGTGTCATTTCTACATGCCAGAAGAAGATAGACGGGTCACCATAATGGTTGTCCAGTAAGGTTTTTTTTAGTTTGTAGGGCTTCTTTTGGAGGGTTTTAGGATGGCTGGATGCCATCCCAGTAGATAATGGGGTAGTATCTAGACACTACCCCATCTATCTAGGAGCCCCCGGTGGCGTAGTGGGTTAAAGCACTGAGCTGCTGAGCTTGTTGATCGAAAGGTCGCAGGTTCGATTCTGGGGAGCGGCGTGAGCTTCCGGTGTCAGCCCTAGCTTCTGCCAACCTAGCAGTTCGAAAACATGCAAATGTGAGTAGATAAATAGGTACCGCTCAGGTGGGAAGGTAACGGCACTCATTGCAGTCATGCTGGCCACATGACCTTGGAGGTGTCTACGGACAACGCCGGCTCTTCAGCTTAGAAATGGAGATGAGCACCACACCCCAGAGTCAGACATGACTGGACTTAATGTCAGGGGACAACCTTTACCTTTACCTTATGTAGACACCCCACTGGGAAATTCCAGTTTTCATGGGAGAAGGACCCACAAGGAAGGACCCGTACTGAAGCGGGTTTAACCCCTGTCTGGAAGCCCCCCCCCCCATGGGGATATAAAAGGAAATGTCTCTCTGAAGAGATCTTTCCAAGGAAGTCCTGTGATCAGGCTGCCTTGGGATCACCATAAGTCAGGGCCCTTCCACGTAGCCATATAACCCAGAATATCAAGGCAGATAATCCACAATATCTGCTTTGAACTGGATTATCTGAGTCCACACTGCCATATAATCCAGTTAAGTGTGGATTTTATACGGCTGTGTGAAAGGGGGATCAGAAACTATTTAAAGGCACACAATAAGCTGTATATATGGAATGAAATGTTTCCTGTGGAAATAACTAGAACCAAAAATATAAGGCAAAATAGAAGTAAAATAAAAGTAAAATAAACTAAAAAAAAGCCTACACTTTATGTAATATAGTTTGTAGTGGCACTAATGGACTCTATTATCACTGCCCTACTTCTACTACTACTGCAAATGTGGCCTGCCTATTGACTAAAAGAGCTTTTCTGCTTCAGTGCTTTATGGTTTATTTGCTTATTTAACTTATATCCTGCCTGTCTCCCAGCACAGACTAACAGCAGGTTACAATACATTAAAATAAAGAACTGCTGCAAAAATATCTATTAGTAGAAGAATTGCAAAAACAATTAAATAACTATTTAATTAAAAACACAACTTTAATACAGTTTAAAACATCAAAAAGTCAATTGGACAGCAGTTAAGAACAGGAAGGAAATCAGAGATGAGGCCAATCTAACCTCTTTTAAGATGGAGGTCTACAATCTTGGCACAGTCTCTGAGGCTGGATCTACACTGTCATATACTCCACTATCTGATCCCAGATGGCTCGCTGGAACACCTCAGCAAGCGAGAGTCCAAAAGTGGCAGGCTCAAACCCAGAACCTCAACCAATGGCTGATACCAAATGAGAGACTCCCGCCTGGGCACACAGAAGACTGGGCGACTTGGATGGCGCTGAACAGACTGTGCTCTGGCACCACGAGATGCAGAGCCAACCTCAAGAAATAGGGCCACAAAGTGGAATCCATGGCATGCGAGTGTGGAGAAGAGTAAACCACTGACCACCTGCTGCAATGCAACCTGAGCCCAGCCACATGCACAATGGAGGACCTTCTTGCAGCAACACCAGAAGCACTCCAAGTGGCCAGATACTGGTCAAAGGACATTTAATCAACTACCAAACTCGCAAATTTTTGTATTTTGTCTGTTTGTTTGTTTTGTTCTGTTAGAAATGTAATATAATGGACTGGTTGCCCTGACACGACAAATAAAAATCCCCGATTCTCTGCTTTAACTGGATTATATGGGGACGCTTCCACACAAGCATAAATCCTGGGAGGAACTGGGATATTTTATCTCAATTCCTCCCAGGATTGAGGCCCCACACACAGCTCAAATCCCAGACTTTTCCTGAGGGAATGGCTACATTCCCTCCCAGGTCAACCAGAGATTGACCTGGGAGGACATGGAACGAGGCCCCAGTCCCCCATTAACCATGACAAAATTAACCATGTAATTAACCATGACAAAATTACATGAGGAGCCTGGCTTCATGCTCAGGCCCCTCTGATTAAAGCTCCTGGCATGTGAAAATGATAGTCAGGAGGTGGAGGCGAAAGAAGGAAATCTCTTCTCCCCCTCTCCCAATCTCCCAATGCATCATTTTTACTCATCAGGAGCTTTCACTGGGTGGTGTCAGGGTCTGGAATGCAGATGAAGTGGAAGGGCTGCCAGACCCACCATGTGAGTCAGTAGCAAGCAGGGAACAACAACGGCTGCAGACCGACTGAGGAAGCTATTCCTGCAGTGCAGGACCAATTGCCTCAGGCAAGTAAGAGTCCTGAATTAACTCAGGATCAGGAGAGCAATGAGGCAGAGTTAAGTATCCCAGAAAGACTGCACCTGAGGACTGATGTTATTCAGCTAAACAGATCCACCCGGATGGCAAAAAGAAGGGCCAACAGGTGAAAGCACTAGTGCTAAGAAGCATAAAGAGTGGCTGTTTGGATCTGGTCTTTGTTGGGAACAATATTTGGAACCATCTACAGCTTGAATCTCTTTCTGATGATATCATAGCCTTATTGTGTTTTGGACCTTGGTTTTGGAACTTTGGATTATGCATCGACTTGGATGTTTTGGTGAGGACCTTTGGAATGGATTACTGACTATGACTTCTGAAATAACCCTGCATTTTTGCTATTTGAATCTGCATTGGCTTGGATCCTTGACTGGCTGACAATGAGAGTAGTGACTTTTTATATTGAGAGACACTGTGCAGGGTTGTGGCAGGGGGTCTCGGCATGCAGCCAGACACCTCACCTAAATTTTAGGGTAAATAGAAGACTGGGAAGAGAGGATAGGGGTGTTGTGGAGATTAACCCCCAGGATCATGGAAGCTCATACCTGGGTTTACACCTGGAAAGATCTGGAACTTACATTAAGATCCAGATCTTTCCAGATGTTTTATTAATCTGTAGTAAACTGAGAAATACCAGTTTACTCCAGATTAATTTGGGTTTACCTAACAGGTCCCGCATTTTGGGCCTGTCTGGAAAGGCCCTGAGTCTACATGCCATATAATCCAGTTCTAATCAGACAATCTGGGTTCAAATACTGGATTATATGGCAGTGTAGATGGAATCTAAGAACCTTCTCTCCTGTATCTTCACCAGATGTGTGAGAACAAGATAGTGGTGGGAACAACTTGTCCTTCTCCACAGATAGTAAAGCTTGGGTAGAGTCATATAGATACAGTCTTTCAGAAAATCTGTCTTTAAGCATTAAAGGGCTTTAAAGATCAAAACCAACTTTTGGATTCTGCCTAAAAGCAGACTGGTAGCCAAATACATAATGGGAAATTGTTAGAGAGTCATCCTAATACATTACATTGATTAAGTTCCTCACATCCAAAATCAATTGATTTGTTGTGAGATTGTTGTACCCTAGTCATTAATATTCTAATAACAATTCCCAAGGTTTTGTTTGGTTTTTGGGAAGCACATAGTTTTGGTCAAACATTAGCCCAGAAGCAAATGCCAAGTATACTATTTCAGAGAAAAATAATGCAACATACAGCTGAATTGCTCTTAGGCACAGATGCTTGGATAAATGCCAGAATTTTTTTAACTCCATTAAAGTGCCTCCATTATCACTCAGAGGGTATAGTTCAGATTCCACTGAAATGCACTGACTGGTTATATTTTAGTCCCTTCAGTTTTTAATCTGGTACTCTTTTATTGTTCCCACTTTGTTGGTTGAGAATAATAAGCAATGACATGCTATGAAAGAATAGCTATGTTAGCCATGCAGCAAAAAGCACAAAATCTATTGCCTTAAAAACACTGAAGCTACCTGTTCCCATCTGATTTGGGAAGCTAAGCACAGGCCTGGGTTAGGGCTTAGATGGGAGACCGCCAATGTCTATGAGGTGCTGAAGACTATATTCAAGAGGAAGAAACTGCCAAATTAATCTCTGAGTATTCTTCACCCAAGAAAAGTTGTTTTCATAGGTCAACAGGCAACTTGAAGGAACATACACAAGTTTTGAAGCTTAATGGCTTCTTCATTAGTCAAGATGTCAAAGAACATCCAGGAGAAGAAGAAAAAAGGATAATGTTGAAGTCATATACCTGCTCCTTGTTTGAGATATTTGGTTAAGTTGGTGTTTGAGATGGTCTTAAGGGAAGATTGATTCAGACAGATAACGCCAGCGAACTGCTTGATGTAGAAAGCACAACTCTAACTTCCCATCACAGGACACTTCTAGGCAGTACTAAATCACGGGTTTTAAACAGGTTTCAAAAAATCCCTGGACTTCAGAAGAAGTCCTGGGATTTCTGCCTCTGCTGTTCAGACTTTATGCTTTGCTGTGAGATTTAGAGGCTCCCAAGGTGGCCGCCACAGAACTTCAGCTGGAAACCTCAGCAGTTGTATTTTTAAACCGAGATGCAGATATGCAGATACACAGAGGTCCATATATGCAGATCATTCCAAAAGTTCCATTCTTTGTCTTGGCCAGAGAAACTGTGCCCTCCACACATTTCATAAAGTTTCTGTCACACAAAGTTTTTGCCTTCTAGTCAAGTATCACCTTTTTTTAGGAACTGACCAATCAGGAACAAGCATCTAAAACCGTAAAGAAACCTAGATAAATTTCCGATTGCAGGGACATACAGAAATTCAAAGATGCGGATATTCAGCTCTAAACCATGATACTCACGCACCTGGAAATCTCGTGTTTTTTGCCTTTTGTAGCGATTGCTTCTGGGTTTGCAGGGAACAGCGTCCAGCCACCCTCCTGTTTGCTGCGGAAGTGCCTGGAATAAAGTTACTGTCTGGACAGGCCTACAGAGCCTCCTTTGAGGACCACAGATTTAGGACAGGATCATAGGACAGCAGGAAGTCTTTCAGATATCATGGCTCCAAACAATTTAAGGTAGGATCAAAAAATCAGCACCTTGAATTTAACATAAAAGTCAATTGGATGCCAGAGCCGTTATTATAAGACTGCTGTTATATGGTCTCTACACGCACGCCAATCTACATGCTGCATTTTGCATGAGCTGCAGCTTTCAAACAAGCCACGAGAGTAAAGATGAAGATCCACCCAGAGGAAAAGTGTTCCTGCCATACATCAAGGGAACCACTGACCGCATAGGGAAGCTGATGAGGAAACACAACATACAAACAATCTACAAACTCACCAAGAAAATCCAACAAATGCTACGTTCAGCAAAGGACAAGAGGGATCCTCTCACCTCTGCAGGAGTCTACCGTATACCATGCAGCTGTGGACAAGTCTACATAGGGACCACCAAACGCAGCGCCCAGACACGCATTAAGGAACATGAAAGGCACTGCAGACTACTTCAACCAGAGAAGTCAGCCATAGCAGAGCACCCGATGAACCAGCCTGGACACAGCATATTATTTGAGAACACAAAAATTCTGGATCACACCAACAACCACCATGTCAGACTACACAGAGAAGCCATTGAAATCCACAAGCATGTGGACAATTTCAACAGAAAGGAAGAGACCATGAAAATGAACAAAATCTGGCTACCAGTATTAAAAAACTCTAAAATTACAACAGCAAAACAGCAGAGAGGAAACAACCAGGCACATCTTAACACCTCTCAACAAAAGGTTTTCCCAGGCTCAGGCAGGCCTTCAAATGCTAATGAAGGTGATCAGCTGAAACATTCACACCTAGCCCTAGCAGAGAAGAGCTCTTTGCCCCACCCCAGCCATTCCACAGATATATAAACCCATCTTCCTATTTCCAACAAACCTCACTACCTCTGAGGATGCTTGCCATAGATGCAGGCGAAACGTCAGGAGAAATGCCTCTAGAACATGGCCCTATAGCCCAAAAAAACCCACAAGAACCTAGTGATTCCAGCCATGAAAGCCTTCGAGAATACAGCTTTCAAACACTTTTCACGTACTTGAAGCAATTACTACTCCATCTAAGATGTGCAGTAGATACGTCTACAAATGCAAAGTCAATAAATGAGAAAATGTGTGGGCCATACGTGGAGCAGCCCCCACTCTTTAGTGATTGTAGTAGTGGTTCATTTAATTTTTTAATGCAGTTAAAACTTTTCCCATAGACATCTTATTGCTCACTCCACAGAAGTCTCTTCTGTTCCGTCTTGGCTTGACGCTGACCTCCAGAATTTACCAGTACTCCAGTACCGTTGTTTCCTCCTGTTAAGCTCACTTTGCTCCTTTAATGTTATGTCAGAATGGTTTTTAATAAAGCCATTTCACATTCAGCTCACGAAGCAGTTTGTAATACCACGAAGAATGAGTTGCAATGGATATCTTTGAGACAAAATCTTTTCAGGTCTCCCTGTTTCATCCTTGCAGTTTCAGGAGAAAGAGAGAAGAAAAACAGAGCAGATTGTATCAAAGGCTTCATCAGATGCTATTGTCCTGTTGGGGTAGATTAATCTGAATGGGTTTCAAAAGAAAACTGCTACCTGCTGATATCTTATGGTAGCTGTCATTTACCAGATGTCTGCCTTTTGTCATCTGTAGCTTCTATAATTTCTGCACACGCACACACACAAATGCGAAGATGCTGGCAAATGGCCGTGTCGGTAGCAGAAGGCATACAGTAACCATTTTTCCCAAATGGCCTTATCCCAAATCTTCTTAGAATATTTTCTAATTTTCATTGGTGCCCTCCATGTTCTTAAAGCCTGCCTTTATACTGAATGTCTCCATATGAGGCAGCCAGCTTTTGTGCTTCAAATGGAAGCTTGGAATTCACAGTGTCGGCTTTTCCCAGTCAGAATTAGCATCATTTGTTCCTGGCACAAGCAACCGGCTGCAATCCAGTCATTATTGTTATAATGAAAGGCCTGGTAAAGATCTGCACCTTATTTTGTCAACTCTTTTTTTTTTAAAAAAAAAAGGCTTTGGAAAACTAGAAGTAAAAAATCCAGCTTTTTGGTTTTTTATAGATGAATGGTTTTCTGAATTTTCCTGTCTCCAATCAAAATGCAGTTCAAACTGGATTTGAAAAGATCTGTTATTCTGATCTTAACACTGTGAAGACCACCACAGGCAGCAATTTTCTAGAATATAGATACATTTCCTGTGGTTTCTGGATCTTTAGTAAGAACCTGGGAGCCTGGAAAACTGATTGGCTCACTATTTGTGTTTTATATACATGTTAAGTTTTCCAGTGCATCTGGGGTACTGCATAATGTCTGTATTCAATTCATAGTTGCATTAATAGAGTTCTAACAGTGCAACTGTGGCGCATGCTGTTGCACATTTTGGGATGGTGCATAGCTACTCAGAAATGTTTTCAACATTCTACTTGGTTCAAAGAGATTGTAGAAAAAGCAAAACAAAATTCAGATATGCGATTGGTTGTACAGTGTTGGTAGTCAGCAGAAATGTGACAAAACACAGGAGTAACATTCAAAGACACGAGTAGATTTACTCAGTAAGATGATGCAGAATCTTGCCCAAGAATTTCCACTACCTAGCATTGCTGTCCTTGTGTGCCTTGAAGTTGTTTCCAACTTTACAATTTGAATTACTCCTATTGCGGGGTTTTGTGGGACTCATCCAAGGTCATATAGTGGGTTTCAATGGCCTAGCAAGGAATCAAACTCTGGTCTCCAGAGTCATTGTCCAATGCTCAAACAGCTACACTATATTGGCATGATCAGCAATGTTGCCATCCCTAGGAGCTGTATTTTCACAAAACATACTGAGGATCAAGTAGACCTGATTAATCATTTTCCCAAAAATCTTGATGTCCCTGATGTTTACCTAATCAAAACTGCACCACGAGCTCTTGTTGTATTACTCCTAATGAAGGGATGAACTCATAAAGAACAAAATGTAAATTCAGGACCTTCTTAAAATTAATATATTAGTTTTGAAATGAGACAATTTATATTCTGAAGTCCCAAATTCTGAACATCAAATAGTTTGTTAGCTTTGTGAAGAAGGACCTTGTTTGGTCATTCTTGAACACATTGCCCATCAGGTTGTTTTTCAGGCTATATGGCCATGTTCTCACAACCTCTGAGGATGTCTGCCATAGATGCAGGTGAAACGTCAGGAGAGAATACTTCTAGAACATGGCCATACAGCCCAAAGAACCTATAACAAACCAGTGATTCCAGCCATGAAAACTTTCAACAATCCATTGCTCATCTGTTACAAAAGCAGATCCCAAGTTCTAGTATTTTGAGAGTGAAAGGTTTGAATCAGGAAGATGAAGAGCTCTAGGTAAAAAAATTAGCTTTCAAAAAGCCACGTTCCATAAATTGGAAGAATACTGGAAGACTGAAAACTGAGTCAGGAATGGGGTGCACAGAGCAGATCCCAAAATCTGAACTTGACTCAATCCCATCTTTATGTAACATCTCCACATGGAGCAGCAAGACATGCACAGATATTTTGAGGATGGCATGGAGAAGTAATCCATCATGATTGGGTCTGCATGTGAGGATGAACCCAGTCATGGTGGATTAAAGCTTCTGCCATCCCATAATCAATCTTCATGGTAAATCCAACCTCTCATTCTCAGAATGGCATAGAGGGCCAATCCACCATGGTTAGGTTCATTCTTACATGCCATCCCAATTGTTCTTCCTACAATCCAAAATCTTAGTGGTAAATGCAACCTCTCTTTCCCCTTTCACTCATTTGGACATGAATAGAAAGCTCTGTATTATCTGGGACTTTGTTAATTCTGGGTCCCAAATGGTGTGAAATGTTCTATACAGCTGAATCATTGAGTTGTAAAGTATTCCATTTATCATCAGGTCCAAACCCATTCTCAATGCAATACCTGCAACCCTAGCAGGCAGCCCCTTTTCCAAGAGGTCCAAAGTAGAGTCCCCACCATATCTTTAGGTAATTGGCTCCACTGCCAACCTATTTTGCCATAAGGAAATTCCATCTCATGTTCAGTTGAATTCTACCTTCCTGTAACATAACCATTAGACATCATCCTGCCCTCTGTGACAGCCTTTTAAATATGTAAAAAGGGGGATCATGTCACTCTTCCCTCTTCTTTTCACTAGATGTTAAAAAAAACATAATCCACATTGGAAAGCCAAAATGATTGTCAAGCTGAAGCATTCTGGAAATGAAGGGCCTCGTGGTACGATGGCAAACTCTCATTCAAGCATCAAGGTAAAATTGTAGGAAGTATTGTATGGCACAAGGATTTTCTTCCTTCCTTTGTGTGAATTCAATTTAGAGATAATGTATTATATTGAAGTCTAAATTGATGTCCCATTTCTGATGGTGCGCCATAAATATGAAACCAATTTTCCATGAATACTGAGGCATTACTCTCTAGATAACAGGTTTCTTGAACTGATGCTCCCATGTCTCCTGTCTAGTATGGTTTTCAGAGTTAGAAGGCTAGAGGAATATTCTGACAGTTGTACAATGGAGATGATAGAGTAAGAAGACATACGTAATTTGGTTGATTGGTTGATTAGTTCAATCTTCAAGAAAGAAGCCATACTGAATGGATTTTAACAGCAAACAGGGCAGAAAATATGATGTGAACACAGGAGATTCATGTGCTGGCAAAACAAGATACAAGACAAATCATAAAATCATAGAATCATAGAATTGGAAGAGACTGCATGGGCCATCCCATCCAACTCCCTGCCATGCATCAAAAGCACAATCAAAGTACCCCCGACAGATGACCATCCAGCTTCTGTTTAAAAACTTCCAAAGAAGGAGCTTCCACCACACTCCGAAGCAGTGGGTTGATGTATTGTCTATCCTCCAAAAATAAATGACAAAGCTTCCTCATAGGATGAAAGATTTCAGAAAGGGATGTCATTTGGGGGATGTCAGAGGGACATCAACAATATCATCTGGGTGAGTGATATGGCATAGTGAAAGTTGTATTTTTATAAGATATTTACTCTTCTCTGCCAAAGAGTAATTTTGCATCATCACCAAATTACATAGCATTGAGCCATAGCAGTTAAAATGGTGTCAAACTACATTAATTCTACAGTTTAGATGTACCCTAAGAGAGACAGAATAAAGTCCTTATATGAGAAGGCTGGATAACAAATGAGTTTGCACTGCATTACATGACAATGTAGATGGGGCCTCAGAGACTTTCAGCAAATAATGGCAGTCCATAACAGAGGAAGAGATTTACAAATATTATCTCTTCCTTCAACTCTTTTGACATCACACCAACTAAAACTGCAGAAGATATTGCTCTCTTTTGGTAATCCTAAACCCAAGTGCCATCAATCCCGATTGCTCATGAATGTTGTTATCCCCAGTATTGAAGACAGGAGAAATTATATATACAAATTTGTGTTCTGTGCCTGTGTCCCCTTTAGACTAGATCTGGGACTCCTTAAGGAGATCC
The DNA here is from genome assembly GCF_025583915.1 of Anolis sagrei ordinatus. NCBI lineage: Eukaryota > Metazoa > Chordata > Lepidosauria > Squamata > Anolidae > Anolis > Anolis sagrei. Next base: position 17,271,545 of record NW_026845477.1, on the reverse strand, counting down.
GCTTCATTTTTCAAAAACCCACAGCACTGGAGAAGAAAGAGGGAAGATTCTGAACTTATGAGAGTCCCAGAATGGAAGAAGAGTAACGATCCCAGGCTCATCTTCGCCAGTGAAACCACAGCTGCGCGCCACATGAGCAGATAAACAAATGTGATTGTGATGAGTAGGCTGACAGCTCGCCATTCAAAATGCATTATCCCAAGATGCCCCAAGGCATCTGTTATATAATTACCTTTCTTTTCTTTGTTTTTTCCCCAAATAGCTAGCTATTGCATGAACACTTAAGTCAGCTTTTTCCAGCTTGGCAGCCTCCAGATATATTGGGCTGCAATTCTCCAAATTCTGAAGCCATTGCTGCATTCTGGGAAGCATGGTTCAATAGATATGCTGGACACTAAGGTGCAAATGAAGACGGCTGAAGAAATTCAGGTTTCAGAAATATTTGCTCAGTGAACACAAACCTGGCAAGTACGGACTCAGCTCAGGTTAGCCAGAATCAACTTTATCCATAGTGTTTATGCTATTGTTGTCAAGTCAGTTTCAATTTATGAGGAACCTGTGGTGGAAACATCACCAAGAACATTCCTGCTCAGGTCTTGCAAATTTGAGGCCATAGTCTCATTTATTAGAGTCAATCCATCTGTAATGTGGTGTTTTTCCATTCTGGAAACCATCTTGGGTCCCATCCCAGAAGAAAGGTGAAGTATAAACAGATAGATAGATAGATAGATAGATAGATAGATAGATAGATAGATAGATAGATAGATAGAGATTTATTTATTTACAGTTCTTATATTCCGCCCTTCTCACCCCGCAGGGGACTCAGGGCGGATTACAGTAAACACATATATGGCAAACATTCAATGCCAGTTTGACAAACAACATTTAACAGACAAAGGCTATTTAACTTTTTTTTCTGGCCGCCAGGGGAGCTGCTGCTTTTCATCGTCCATCAACGACACCGATGAAGTTCTTCCGCATTCCACATTCCCCGGAGTCTTCTTTCTTTATGGCCTCATAAATTAGTTAAATTTAGCCTCCCACACAAGGTGGTCCCTTATTTTCCTACTTGACAGATGCAACTGTCTTTCGGGTTGCAAAGGTCAACAACGGGCTACACAATGGCTGGACACCCACTCCAGCCCGGGCTGGCTTCGAACTCATGACCTTTTGGTCAGAGTGATCTTAATGCAGCTGACACTCAGCCAGCTGCGCCACAATCCCGGTATAGACAGACAGACAGACAGACAGATAGATAATGATAGATTCCTCTTGTCTTCCTGACTTCAATTTTCTCATCTTTTCCATTGAGTCATGTTGTCTTAAGATATGTCCAAAGTATGATAGCCTTGGTTTATTCATTTTGGTTCACATTCAGGATTCAGGGTTGATTTGCTTTTGGAACTATTGCTCATTGGTATTATTAATATGATGAATGGTTCGAAGTTGGGAATGTTGTTTTTAAAACTAATCAGTTATTGTCATGGCCTGAAGTCCCTCCTGCAAAATTAGTTCCTTTTGGATCTGCAATCTCGAAAATCAACTTTTGAAAATCTCAAAAGCAACTCAAGTATTTAGTTTTAACTGGTGCTTTAAAAGCACCTGAATGCTTTACAATTATTCAAGAGATATTTTCATTGATACATCATTTAAGCATTGGACTATGTTTCTGAAGACCACGGTTTCAATCCCTACCCAGCCATGGCAATCCACTGAGTAACCTAGGGCAAGTCACATTTAGCTTCAGATGAAGCCAAAGACAAATCCCGTCTGAACAAATCTCATTGATTGATTGATTGATTTACTCTATATATAACCCACCTTTCTCAACCACAAAGGGAACTAGGGGTGGCTTACATATTGGCAATTATTCAATGCCTTAGAGTGGCAAACAATTCTAATGAAATTTAAATTTAAATTAAGATTGAAATTGATATATATTAAACATTTAAAAACATTCCATTCAATATAAAAATCATGCCATCCATAATCATAGTCTAGGGCCATTCCAATAGTCATCTTGCCTCAAAATCCCTATGGTAGGTTAGATTTAAAGTTGCCATAGATCAGAAATGATTTGAAGACACACAACAGCAAATTCAACTTAGTTAAATCCCATTGAATTTAGGTCAGGAGTGGGGGAAGTAGAGACTGTGGACTCATAAGCTGTACTTTGGCAACCCCTAAAGGTCCCCATAGGCTCCTGTATCCTTTTCATTTAAAAATGGGGCCACTTTTAGGCAATAATCACATGGAAATCATACCCAAAGTGCTCCCATGTATGCAAACATGCCCCCCAAAAGCCTTCAACCAATCCCTTCAGACCCAACAATTCTCAAATATGTTATTTTGCCTCAATTTTTCCTTTAACATAGCTCCAGAAAGTAAACCAACATCGCTCCTGGTCACAGTTTTGAAGGATGCATGGTAGGGAAACACCGTATTTTGAGCACTTGAATGGTGGTGCAGCCCATAGAAAGTGTTGTGAATGTAAAACACTCTCCACACACAGGTACATGCCCCAAATTTAAGTTCCTATGGCTGTGTCTGTTGTATTCCTGAATGCTTATTAATGTGAGGAAAAATAGTAACTCTTAATGATTAATAGGAGCAGCTCCATAGCCCATCTATGGGTCATCTATGAAACACTAGAGCACTGTACTAAAGCCAGAAGTGGAAATGCCAACTATCAAGATTTAATTTCCGCATGAAACCATTCGCTTTCTTTCCCACCTTCCCTACCTGGGAGTTGCAAACCTAGTGGCTGGAAGTGGGCAAGCTTTCAAGGCAGCATGTTGTCCAGTCCGACAGGAAGCCAGTTTGCACTTGAGCCAAGTGTTAATAAGGCTGAAGAGCCAGGCCAGTTTTGCAGGTGCACAGCAGCAGATGGTACCCATTAACCTCTTGTTTTACTTGCTCCCTGCTGAGTCGCTGGCAGCAATGCCACCTTTAGCCATGCGGAGTGATGACACTATGGAAAAGCAAAGAGCAAGCCATTCAATTATTGCCTTTTTTTTCTCTCAGCCTCTTTTTCTCAAGGCAGTCTATAACATTAAATCAAGATGCAGGTAAAAACCCCATCATTGTATGGATGCATATGTGCCTTCAAGTTGCCTGTTGAGTTATGGCGGTCACATGAATCCTCTCTTCAAAACAGTTTCAAACTGAAACTCAGACCTGGAGTGAATTCAGTATCCTCAGGCAATGAAGGTCTGAGGCATCAATACCTTCCTTTCAATTCACACCAAAATGCTTAGGTATGACCACTGACATTTCAAAGACAGGACCCTGCTATCATGGGGACTGTTATCGATGGTTTCATTTAGTCATATCTGACCAAAAAAAAGGTCCTCTTCAGATATTTTCATGGTCTTTGGTGTGATTCTATGAAATTTTGGGGCTGGACGTCCTTAATTTCACAAGGTCTGGGAATCTGCAGTTTTGTGTATCTACACAAATATAGGAGTGATACTATTTTGTTTGTGTTGCTGTTAAATATGATTTAGCGCCTGCAATGAACTGGTAAGAGTAAAGGCCTGAAAAAAATGTCAAAATATTGAAGTAAAAAATACTTCATGAGATTTTAAAATTCAAACTGATAAACAGTAAGTATACAGTGGGTTGTTGTATCAGGCCATCAAATGCTAATCAAGGTGGTCAGCTGAAACATTCACACCTAGCTCCAACAGACAAGAGTTCTTTGTCTCACCCTGGTCATTCCAAAGAAATATAAACCCAGTTTCCTAGTTCCAACAGACCTCACTACCTCTGAGGATGCTTGCCATAGATGCAGGCAAAACGTCAGGAGAGAATGCCTCTAGAACATGGCCATATAGCCCGAAAAAACCTACAACAACCCAGTGATTCTGGCCATGAAAGCCTTCGACAATACATAGTAAGTATACAATATGCCAGATATCATTTTGATTCAGAAATAAAAAGTTTGGACTATAGATGTGCAACTCCCATGGGATGTGAACACAAGGAAATGAGAAAGGTTTTGAAATAGCCAGACCTCTGGGATAAGAAAACAATTATGATTCCGTTAGGATTAAATCCATACAGAATGAAGCCATCTTAAATAGGACCACAATTGCAAAACATGGTGCTATTTGCATCTTGCCATCTGATCTGCTAATACTCACCTGTATTCCTAGATTCTTGAATAGAATCTAGATCACAGATGGTACAAAACTTCAGTCAGTGGCACCTTGTACACTTCGACACGGAGATAAAAATAATATTCTTGGTTCATTACACAGATATTTAAAGTAAGATTCACATTTATAATGCCACCAATGTTGACAGTCCCACCTACTTCTTGTGGCTCCACCTACTTTTTGTTCTGACCACTCCATCAGGTGAATTACAGACCAAGGTAATGAAGCCTCCAAGAGAGAAATGTTTTCCCTCTCCTGTGATGTGTTTCTTTTAATACAAATCATAATAATTTATCAATCTATCTATCATCTATCTATCTGTTTATCTGTTTATCTGTCTATCTGTCTAAAAGTCAAAGTACAGTATGTATGTTGTACGTATGTTGGTTGCTTGGTTGGTTCTGCATGGTCTACATGACCTGATGAATCTGGACCAAACTTGGCACACATATCCTTCATTATTCAACCTAAAATAAACTAGTATATACACTAATGATAGTAAACAATTTTATTTCCTACCCACCTCTCCTCAAAGCAAGATGTAATATCGTTAAAATAATAATAATAATAATAATAACACAATCCAGAGCAGAAGAGAAAACTGGCAAAAGAAGGCTCACCATGAACAGTTCCTAGGAAAAATTGAGAGCCAAATTGGCAAAGAAAAAACCTGGCTGTGGCTCACAAATGGAACTCTGAAAAAGGAGACGGAGAGCCTGATTCTGGCAGCCCAAGAACAAGCCATTAGAACCAAGGCCATCAAAGCCAGAATTGAAAAGTCGACAATAGATCCCAAATGTAGACTCTGCAAGGAAGCAGATAAAACAATAGATCACATCCTCAGCTGCTGCAAGAAGATCACGCAGACGTTGCTCGGATGATTCATTGGAACTTGTGCCACAAATACCATCTGCCTGCAACAAAGAACTGATGGGATCACAAGCCGGAAAAAGTTACAGAGAATGAACATGCCAAACTCCTCTGGGACTTCCAGGTTCAGACAGAGTTTTGGAGCATAATACTCCTGACCTCACAATCGTATTAAAAAAACAAAGTATGGATTGTCGATGTCACAATCCCAGGTGACAGCAGGATTGCAGAGAAACAACTGGGAAAGCTGACATGATATGGGGATTTAAAAATCGAACTGCAAAGACTCTGGCACAAACCAGTAAAGGTGGTCCCAGTGGTGATTGGCACACTGAGTGCAGTGCCTAAAGACCCTGGCCTGCACTTAAATCCACTTGGCGCTGACAAAATTACCATCTGCCAGCTGCAGAAGGCCACTTTACTGGGATCTGCATGCATTATTCACCGATACACCACATAGTCCTACACTTGGGAAGTGTCTGAGGTGTGATCCAATTCAACAGACAGCAGAGTGATCTTGTCTGCTGTGGACTCATCTTGTTGTGTTTCAAATAATATTAATAATCAACTTGGGACGGCTTCGACTTGTGATTTTATGATATGAAATCCAGCATATAGATCTCATTTGCTGTGCCATCCTGTGTTTTTGTGTCAGTAAAATAATAATAATAATCTTTATATCCTGCCACCATCTCCCAAAAGGGACTCGGGCCATCTTACAAGGCACTCCAAGAGCAATATAACAAAAATAGTACATGAGTATAAAACAATATCTCATATTAGGTTATAAAACAACCACTCTCAACACATAAAATAAAATTATACAATTTAAAAATGCAGACCATCTCTAGTTAAAACTAGCTGCCATCAATTCACAACTAAAGTGCCTGAGTATCAAATACATAGGTGGAGACATAAAACCATTAATACATATATATATTTATATATTAAAATACCTAGAAATAAGATTAAAACACATTAAAAACCATTCATTCCAATAAAATGCCAACTGATAATTCATAAAATTGTGCGTTGTCAATTAATTGTGCATTAAGTGACTTAATGCACAATATTCTACAAAGCTGGTCATTTCCAGGTACTGCATATAATATAGTGTTGATGTGGAAGCAGAGGCGGGGGAACTCCGCATGATATCATTGTCTCATATTGTACCAAAAAAGAGAGACACAGCTGAATAATTTAATAAGTGATAGCAGTTGCCAAGAATTAGGGGTGCTTTTGGAATGGAATCAGACTCTCTCTTGTCTTCCACATACAGACTTATGATTCGTAATTGAATCTAAATATGTAAAATTGCTTTATATGGCATGACGGGCATTTTAAGTAGCCAAATGCCGTTGAGAGCATTTAGATATATTTCTTTATACCATTTGGAGCTTTCTGGTGGCCCTCACAGAAGAGAACACCGCAAATATTCTCCAAAATATGAATCCCTTGCATAGAATAGCGGGTTAGGATTGGATTACGACCTTTGGGAGCTGTAAAAGCTGTTGAAACATAATGCTGTGTTAAGGCTTCTGAGACTAATTGCCATAATCAGCAATTTAATTGGTTAAGATTTGGTTGATTAAATGTCAAATATTTTTAATCAGTGGGGCAACAAGTAGAGTCATGAGAGTGTTGCTTGTTTTGATCCTAAACAAGAAATTCAAGGAAATAGTTAAGACTAGCTTAGGTACTTGGCGATGCCTGGGTTAGGTCCTTTGCAATGATGAGTATTAAGAGTAGTCATTGTTTGTTTTGGAGTTTTATAAATGGTCCTATTAGAAAATGGATGAGTTTTCTTCCTAACCATGGTTGGTATGTCTTGCTCAATAAATCAGAAATTATGTGTTCGTTAGCTGAAGACTTATAGCTCAGGGGCACAGATTCTGCAGGGAGAGGAGCAGAAATGTGTTCATTCATCCTCTCCAGTTTAAAGGATTTAAGGAAAGCTCCATCCTGAATTCCAGAGAACTATTGCTAGTCAAAGAGGACAATGTTGCCTAGATATACCAAAGGTTTGGAATCAAGAGACAACAAAGGGCCAATCATGTAACATATGCCTAAATTCTAGTTTTAATTCTGATTAGAGTAGACTGACTGAATCCATGATACGTATCCTTGTGCTGCCTCCCCATTCAATGATAGAATGGGTCTACTCTACATCAGACTAACCAAAAGAATGCCAGCAATAGACTGGAGTCCTATTGCTGAGGCCCAACATCATATGGAAGCTAACTGACACAACCTGGGAATCAGAACCAGATACAATGAAGACATCTGCCCTTGTGCTTTGCTACTCTGCTGCTGAATATACATGCCCAGTGTGGAACACATCTCACTATGCTAAAACAGTGGATGTGGCTCTTAATGCAACCTGCTGCATTATGACAGGGTGTCTGCGCCCTACAACACTGGAGAAATTACACTGTTTAGTCAGTGTTGTGCCACCTGACATCTGCCGGGAAGTAGCAACTAATAGTGAAAGGACCAAGGTAGTAATATCTCTGGGCCATCCCTTGTTCGGATATCAACCAGCACGCCAATGACTTAAATCAGGAAATAGTTTTCTAAGATCTACAAAGACACTCGCAGGAACACCTCAGCAAGTAAGAGTCCAAAAGTGGCAGGCTAAAACCCAGAACCTCAATCAATAGCTGATACCAAATGAGAGACTCCCTCCTGGACACACAGAAAACTGGGCAACTTGGAGGGTGCTGAACAGACTGCGCTCTGGCACCACGAGATGCAGAGCCAACCTTAAGAAATGGGGCTACAAAGTGGAATCCATGACATGCGAGTGTGAAGAAGAGCAAACCACTGACCACCTGCTGCAATGCAGCCTGAGCCCTGTCACATGCACAATGGAGGACCTTCTTATAGCCAACACCAGAGGAACTCCAAGTGGCCAGTTACTGGTCAAAGTACAATTAATAGAATGCCAAGTTTTTAAACTTTGTGTGTGTTTTCTTTTATGATACAACTGTTTGGTTTGCTCCTGAAACAATAAATAAATAAATAAATAAACATGAGTTGGCCTGTTGAATGTACAAGGAGGCTGTCCTATATACCTGGACCCAACCTTCTGCCCAGCTCACTATCCACCTAAGCAGTTCAAAAACAGATGTGAGCCGTAAGTAGAGAAATTAGGCACCGCTTAGGCGGGAAGGTATTTTACGGCACCATATAAAGGAAATGCCAGAAAATGCCAGCAACCAAAGAAACAGAGGAAGTCTATGATCAAGGACTCTTCATGATAGAGGGTGTAGTGACAGCACCCTCCTGTGGCGGAATCAAGCACAACCTCCAGGACACCAAAGTTGGGGGAAATGCCAACCTATACCTCTATCTGTTGTCTGTCCTGACTGTTTAACGGCATTTAATGTATGCATTCTATGATCCACCTTGAGGGTGAGAAGGGTGGAATATAAATGCTGCAAATAAATGTACTGTGAAGTTCACTATCATTACATTCTTGAGACTGTGTGAATGATGCTGCAGATGAGATGGCAATTTGATGGTTGCGAATAGAAACCTGATATAACATAGCTTACATTGGCATGCCAAGTCTTGACACATTTAGGGATGGAGTCATAGGTTGTTTAAAGCTAATATGGGAGTTTGATCTCTCTTATAAAGTCCTAAAAGACTTGGAAAGCCCCCTGGGTTTGCCTTCCAGGAAATGACCAGCCATGATGAGCAACGAATAGCATTGGATTGCCCTTGGAATCAGATGTTTTGCCCAAAGGAAAGCCGAGGGTGTAGTTGTAGGTCAACACAACTAGACTCACATCATCAACAACAACAAAACTTTATTTATATACCGCTCTATCATCCCAAAGGGACTCAGAGCGGTTTCCAAGTAACATCAATACATACAAAGTAAACAACATAAAATTAACAAGACAATATAGGCATAAACAATCAGAATAGCACATATATTTTTAAAATAATCCTGCCTGCTCAAGACAATTTAAAAGGCCAGGCCGAGGCTAGTGCAATTTGTAGAGGGCCCAGAAAATTAGGTGCAATGCTATAGCAGGCAATCATATTGCTCCCCTCCTCTTCTGCTCTTTCCCAGGCACAACCCAATCAAATATGCTCTGGGGGCCCTTCCACATAGCTCTATATCCCAGAATGTCAAGGCAGAAAATCCCACAATATCTGTTTTGAACTGGGTTATCTGAGTCCAGACTCAAAAAATGTGGGATATCCTGCCTTGATATTCTGGGATATAGGGCTGTGTCGAAGGACCCTAGGTCTGTTCTGGGTCTCATTATTTTACAGTTGATCATCAGTACCAGAATGCTGAACATTGTGGTTGCAGTGAAATTTATTTTGAACACGCTGGCAGAACAACCTGAGAATGTTGTAGCACATAAAAGACCAGCAGATTCCATTTAAAAAACAAACCCTTTGCCAAAAGCAACTGTGAAAGCTTATGCCACAATAGATTTGTCCCTCTTTTGACCACATCCTTTCTTGTGGTTTTTGCTGCAACATTCCAACATGGCTTCTGCCTAATATAGTCTAGTGTATCCTTAAACTAATAAGAACAAACGGTGCCTTTGCTTTTAGATCTCCATAGAGCAAGGTTTTTGTGGAGGAAATGAATGCATCATACAAAACGCAGGGAAAAAACTCCAGTTTATGAGACTTGGAGACATAAGAAGTGTTCTAAGGTATGAATATATGTGGATCTCATAAATACAGAACACTAAACCTTTATTAGAGTCTTAGGACTGTATTTCACAAGGTGGGCAAACTGGCATTGCAGCCGGACCATTGGTGATCGTCCCTATCACATGACACCCTGTCCATCCTACTACCAATTTGTTTGCATCCATGACTTCCCATCCCTAGCTATTGATGGGTAAAACCTGTCAATAGATCCCAGTCCTACAATATTCCCATCACTCACCTTGATGCAATGGATTTCTTCCATCTCTACGCCAGCATGCCAGCAATAAAGCCAAAATCAGAACAATCAAGTGATGTAAGGAGGTTGGAGTCTCCTCTTTGCCCCTTCTTGCTATTCCCAAGCTGGCTATTTTCCTTTTATTTATATATTCCCTTTTTTGCTTTTAAATGCTGGAACTGCTCAATTGTATTTAATGTAAAATAATAATGAATGGTCCTAAACTGGTGCCTGTCATTGGTAATGGGCTGGATGAGGGCTAACAAGCTGAAACTAAATCCAGACAAGACAGAGGTACTCTCAGTCAGTTGGAAGTCAGATCAAGGAATGGGATTACAGCCTGTGTTGGACAGAGTTGCACTCCGCCTGAAGACAAGTCCACAGCCTGGGGGTAATCCTGGACTCATCGCTGACCCTGGGACCCCATATGTCGGCAGTGGCCAGGAGCGCCTTTGCAAAGTTAAAACTTGTGTACCAGCTGCGCCCGTACCTTGAGACACCAGATCTGACCATGGTGGTCCATGCCTTGATTACCTCCCATTTGGACTACTGCAACACTCTCTACATGGGGCTGCCTTTGAAGATAATTCAGAAGTTTCAACTGGTCCAGAGATCCACAGCCAGGTTGCTAACTGGAGCATCACTCAGGGAGAGAACTATGCTGCGTCAGCTCCACTGGCTGCCGGTCTGCTTCTGGGCTAAATACAAAGTGCTGATCATTACCTTTAAAGCCCTAAATGGCTCAAGTCCAGACTATTCAATGCACCATATCTCCCACTACAGACCAACTCAGACTCTGCGGTCATCAGAGGAGGCCCTGCTCTCGATCCCACCCCTGTTTCAAGCGCGGCTGGTGGGAACAACTTCTCCGTGGTTGCCCCCACCTCTGGAACTCCCTCCCTAAGGAACTAGAAATAGCCCCTTCCCTCCTCGCCTTTAAGAAACAGCTGAAGACATACTTCAGCTCACTGGTTTACAAGGAGGAAGAGGAATAGATAATGATATTGCTATTATACCTCTGAGTAACATCTGCAATCTGCACTTGGGTCTTGTCTGCTCCACTAGCTCAGTTGACATCTTGAGCAATGATCAATTTATATGCCCCCAAGGAACTCTGTTGACTCTGGGAAATTGACACTTCTGTTTTATGTTTGTTTTATGTCTGATATGATAAGTTGTGTTTAAATCTAATCCTAATTTGCTTAGTTATAATTTGTTTTTATATGCTGTGAAGTTTAATTTTCATTATTATGTTTTTATTGGTTGTTATGTTCAAGCATTGAACGTTTGCCCTTTTTTGTGACTGGAATCCGCCCTGAGTCCCTTCGGGGAAATAAGGCAGAATAGTAACGGTAAAGGTTTTCCCCTGGCATTAAGTCCAGTCGTGTCTGACTCTGGGGGTCGGTGCTCATCTCCATTTCTAAGCCGAAGATCCGGCATTGTCCATAGACACTTCTAAGGTCATGTGGCCAGCATGACTACATGGAGCACTGTTACCTCCCCACTGGAGTGGTACCTATTGATCTACTCACATTTGCATGTTTTATTATTATTATTGCAAATTAGCACAATTGTGTTACTGAATAGAGGCGTGATACTGATGCATACAACACAGTATATATCATCTATCTCTACTAACATGACTATAGTGGAATACCGGATTGGGGTGGTAAAGTCACCAGAGCCTTTCTGTCTGATTTTTATTAAAAATGAGTGATCAAGTTTATACTTTCCACATTCATTATTTAAGCTGGCCTAAAAATCTTGGCTGTGATTAATTATCACAGTTACAGATACACTTGTAACTGATTCATATTCACAGTCTCAATGTTTTCACATTCGTGGCATCATACCCACTACTATAAAAGTTCCCAGTCCTGCTTTAGCAGGCATTGACTGCTATGCATGATGAAGGTCTGTTCCACTTTTGATCCAGCGCTAGCATATGGACGTTTCTACCTCCTGATACCAGCTTCTCCAATGTGATGAGGAAATGCAACAGAGGTTTCTTCTCCTAATTATCATGCCAGAGATCTCTGGAGAGAGGGCATAGAAACACCATGATCCAATAGACAGAAAAAGTTTTTGTCAAGCTGGGAGATACTAGGAACTCACCTGCATTTGGGTAAAATGTATCTAAGGATGGATGAGAAATCCATTTTGTTCCATCTTTACATTCTTTTTCGAAATGTTCCAATTTCTCCATGATTAGAATGGAAAGGAGAGAGTGGAAAAACTTTACAATGACAGAAGCCATCATTGATGAATAAATTTGCCCAAGCATTTGATTGCTTAACTCTCAAAATCTGTGTTTTCATCCATGTTAATGTTTTATTAGGGATGTCAATTTTTTTCTCAGAGCTCCCACTGTTTTATCAGACACATGGCAGCAGTTGCAGAGCCCTCTACTTGCTGATCATAGCCGTGGCTATTGAACTGAACAGTGAAGATATGTCAAAACTTTGGCTGAAATCCTGTTCTGCTGTTGACCGTGTTGTGCTTCAGTCAATCACTAATACAGATTATCATATACACATAATATGGATCGGTTTTGAATTCAAGCAAAATCTTGCAGTGTTAGATTTGTAGCCCATTCCTTCTCAAAACAATGCCCCCAATAAATGAGATGAAGTGGGTGGACACTGCACACTTTTTTGTGATGGCTGTAGTAAAGACTGTAGAGGTGCCTTCCTAAAGGGACTCACCAAGTGCCATTTAAACAGTGTGAACAAACGTTTTGGCTCCTGTATCTCTAACACTTGCAAAGAAGTTGGGGATTGTAGCAGAGGTAATGGTCAAGTAAACAACCCCTGCTAAAATTATCTCTCTCGAAAAAAAGGTACAAGATCTTGCCTCTCTTTTATATATCTATATACTTGTTTTCTGCTGCCCTGGAGACTAGGACACGGAATAATGTCTTCAAACTACAGGAAAGGAGATTTCACCTGAACATTAGGAAGAATTTCCTAGCTATGAGAGCTGTTCAGCAGTGGAACTCTTTGCCCCAGAGTGTGGTGGAGGCTACTCGTTTGGAGGCTTTTAAACAGAGGCTGAATGGCCATCTGTCAGGGGTGCTTTGAACACAATTTTCCTGCTTCTTGGTGGGGGGTTGGACTAGATGGCCCACAAATCTTCCAACTCAATGACTCTATGATTCTAAATGCCTATCCATAAGAACTTCACTTCATGCATCTAATGAAGGAGACTCCATCTACAGACACTGATGTTGCAAACTCCTTTCTCTCATTTATGTTTTAAAGGTGCTGCAAGATCCATTTCCATCTGCAGGTGAAGACTTTTTAATTCCAGAAGGTTTTCAAGAACTGAAAGCTTTTAAAGGAAGAGATTACAAGCAAAGGCTGCCCTCCTTTTGAATTCACTGTTTTTAAATGGCTCTGTATTATTTTAACAGTCTGTTTCAAACTGTTTTGAATTTAACTGATAGTCTAATTACATTTTAATGTTAAGCTTTTATATGTTTTTTAGGTATATTGTATTCGTTTGAATGGGCTTACGATGAAAAAACTTTTTTTCGATATTGCAGCTGTTTTTAATGTATTCCAGGGCGCTGAATTAGGAAAACTCAATAAAAGTCTACCACAAAGAGTTCTTTCACAAGTTGTGTTAGTAACTCCGACACTAATTTCATTGAGTCACAACTTACAACAGAGTCATCTACACTATAGAATGAATGCAATTTGACACCACTAACTACCATGACTCAATGCAGTGGAATTATGGGAGTTGTAGTTTGGTGAGGAACCAGCGCTCCTTAGTAAAGAAGGAGAAAGACCTAGTAAAACTACAAATCCCATGATTCCTTAGCACTGAGCCATGGAAGTGAAAGCGATGTCAAACTGCATTCATTCTGCAGTATAGATCATCCATAGACATTTCAAAGCAAGTTGTAAAAAAACTATAGGTGATGGAGCAATTCTGGTGTCATTTTTGGACTTAGAATATCAAATACATATAAAACAAGCATACGTTTTTAAAAGCTTTTTATGATCTTCCATTTTGCAGAGCTGCAAATTGTATGTCCTTTGTGTGTGTGTGTGTCAGGAGCGACTCGCTTTGGGTATGAGAGAATTTGCTGTCTGCAAGGACTTTGCCCAGAGGACGCCTGGATGTTTTGATGTTTTACCATCCTTGTGGGAGGCTTTTTCATGCCCCTGCACAGAGAGCTGAAGCTGACAGAGGGAGCTCATCTGTGCTCTCCCAGGATTCGAATCTTGGATCTGTCGGTCTTCAGTTCTGCCGGCACAAGGGTTAAATCCATTCCGCCAACGAGGGCTCCGGTGAGGCAAGTGAGGTCTATATATCTGTGGGAGAAAGAACTCTTGTCTGTTTGAGGCAAGTGTGAATGTTGCAATTGGCCACTTTGATTAGCATCTAATGTCTTTGTAGCTTCAAAGCCTGGCTCATCACTGCCTGCGGGAATCCTTTGTTGGGAAGTGTTTCAAAGCCTGGCTCATCACTGCCTGCGGGAATCCTTTGTTGGGAAGTGTTAGCTGGCCCTCATTGATTGCCTTGATAACATGCCAAACAATCCATACTGAAAGTTTTTTAAAGGTAGACTTCCAACCCTCCACTCTTATGACATAAATGCAATAATATCATTCAATTCCTACATTATTATCTATATAAATAAAAATGTAATGTTCATTTGTGGGATTAACAGAACTCAAAAACCACTGCATGTTGGAAGTTCCAGAGTAGGCAAACCAGACAATCTCCACATCAACACTGACAAAGAAACAAAAAATAGTGTTTACCCACAAGTATAAATTATATATAGCAGAAATCAACACTTTCTCATTACATTATTTTCCAGATCACCAGACTGGGCCACAGCAACACCTGGCAGGGGACAGCTAGTCTATATATATAAATGCTCTGTTCATTTTAAATGACATCATAGTTCAAAATCCACTGGACAAATTGCCTCCAAATTTGGCCACAAGGGTTGAACCCAAGGAGTGACCATCACTCAAAAAGTTGATTTTGTCATTTGGGAGTTGTAGTTGCTGGGATTTATAGTTAACCTACAATCAAAGAGCATTCTGAACTCAACCAATGATGGAATTGAACCAACCTTGGCACACAGGACTCCCATTTACCAACAGAAAACACTAGAAGGGTTTGGTGGGCACTGACATTGAGTTTGGGAGTTGTAGTTCACCTACATTCAGAGAGCACTGTGGACTCAAACAATGATGGATCTGGACCAAACTTGGCACGAATACTCCATATTCCCAAATATGAACACAGATGGAGTATGGGGAAAATAGACCTTGATATTTGGGGGTTGTAGTTACTTGGATTTATAGTTCACCGACAATCAAAGAGCATTCTGAACCCCACCAATGAAATAATTGGGCCAAACTTCCCACACAGAACCCTCACGACCAACAGAAAATACTGTGTTTTCTGGTGGTCTTTGGTGACCCTTCTGACACCCCCTCATGACCACTCCAGGGGTCCTGACCCCCAGTTTGAGAAATGCTGCCTTAAGGCCATCCAGTCCAACTCCCTTCACCAGGGCAAGAAAACATAATCACAGCCCTCCTGACTAAGAGCCATCCAGCCATAGATATAGATATAGATATAGATATAGATAGATGATAGATAGATAGATAGATAGATAGATAGATAGATGATAGATAGATAGAATTCACACACACAGAGACACACAGAGACACACACACACACATATGACAGATATAATATCATAGATTTCAAAGAGACCCCTAAAGAAGAACAATTATATATTGCATGTTCCAGAGTAGGCAAACTAGACAGTGTCTACATCAACACTGACAAAGAAACATCAAGAAATACTATTCATCCACAAGCAGGCCTGTAGCCAGGATTTTGTTTCGGGGGAGCTGAGTTTGATTCGGGGGGGGGGGGCTGAGTCTGAGTGAAAGTGGGTCTACCTTAGCAAACCTTTGGTGTCGTTACCCCAATACCCCCATGCATATGGGATATATTGAGCATGGTGATCAGATCATGATATGAATAAACATAACAGTCTAAATAATGTACCAATAAGGCCTTGTTGTGGACCACCATGAGAATTTCAGGGGGGGCTGAAGCCCCTCAAGCCCCCCCCCTTCCTGGCTACATACCTGCCCACAAGCATAAAGAAATTGCATATATTAGAAAACAACACTTTCTCATTACTTTATTTTCCAGATCGCCAAACTGGACCACAGCAATGTGTGGCAGGGACTGGCTAGTACCTAATAAAAATCTGAACATGAGGAAGAACTTCCTGACTGTGAGAGCCGTTCAGCAGTGGAACTCTCTGCCCCGGAGTGTGGTGGAGGCTCCTTCTTTGGAAGCTTTTAAACAGGGGCTGGATGGTCATCTGTCAGGGGTGATTTGAATGCAATATTCCTGCTTCTTGGCAGGGGGTTGGACTGGATGGCCCATGAGGTCTCTTCCAACTCTTTGATTCTATGAAAAATATGATAAAAATAATATTTAAAATACACAACCATGGGCCTCCAGAATGATTATATAGGAATTTGACCTCATGCAGGGACATGAGAGAAGCCTCCCACAAGGATGATAAAAACATCAAATCATCCGGGCGTCCCCTGGGCAACGTCCTTGCAGACGGCCAATTCTCTCACTCCAGAAGTGACTTGCAGTTTCTCAAGTCGCTCCTGACACGACAAAAAAAACAACCATACAGTTGCACTGGAACCACGACCTCCCCCCCCCCCCCCCCCCCCCCCCCCCCCCCCCCCCCCCCCCCCCCCCCCCCGCTCCCTCCCTCCCTCCCTACCTACCTACCTCTATCATGGTTTCCCCAGGAGTCCTGATTATTTGGAGGGATGAGTGTAATGCGGTTACCTGTAACTAATTATTTTTTTCACTAATAAAGGTCACATTTTGAAATTCACATGAACCGTACAAAGGAGCATCTACGTAAATTCAGATGATGATGATAATAATGTCATTATCCAGAGAGTAAGTGTAAATGAGCAGCTATGTAAGTTCTGCATTAAATAAACATCAATTTGAAAAGCGCACGTCCTTGCACTGCTCTCAGTCATCCCAGTGGAATTGACAAAAGATAATTTCCTCCATGTGTTCGCGTCTGTAACTCCTCTTACATTTAGGGCATTGCCTTTCCCTTCTTGGTGGCGGCAGTCATCGTTTTGCAAGAACGGCTCATGCAGTCTAGTTCAGGCATTCGTCTTTCTAATATTCATTTATACAGCCTGATGGGTGTCATCTTCTGGTGGCTAATTTCAGACCGGTTTTGGACCGAGATGATATTACTGGCTAGAAAGGCAGTGTTTGGCTGGGAAACTGGCAGCTGATGTGCTTGGGGCCATTCCAGCTGTCTGCAATTTCTGGAATGGAACATCTTTTCTGCTGGCTTTGGCCAATACAGTGGGTATTAATTGAATAATTGTTAATTCTTCTCCAAGAGCCATCTGCAGAAATGGGGAGAAAGAGAATTCAATATATTATTCCAATCCAGGCAGAGAAAACTGTGAAACAGCGCCATCTACTGGCAAAGGCATTGTCTGTGTTTATTACTAGCAAGAACTCATTTAGAAGAGCTAGGAAGAAACTTACAAGTAATGTAGTTACATGTAACTGTGGACAGTCCCTAAGTTACGAACAAGATTGGTTGTTTAGACTTGTTCCTAAGTTGAATTTGTTTGTAAGTCGAAACAGCTACATTTTTTTAAGTGTAACTTCAGCCAGACAGATTTTTCTTTATCATTTAAGGAATGAACTAAGATGTAATGTATTTAAAAAACAAACAAAAAAACCACAAAGTTTTAAAACTTGGCATTCTGTTAAATGTCCTTTGACCAGTAGCTGACCACTTGGAGTGCCTCTGGTGTTGCTATATGCATGTTGCAGGACTCACACTGCATTGCAATAAGTTGTCTGTGGTTTGCTCTTCTCCACACTCGCATGTCGTGGACTCCACTTTGTGGCCCCATTTCTTACGGTTTGCTCTGCAACTTGTTGTGCCACAGTGCAGCCTGTTCAGTGCCTTCCAAGTTGCCCAGTCTTCTGTGTGTCCAGTAGGGAGTCTCCCATTTGGTATTAGCCATGGATTGAGGTTCTGGGTTTTAACCTGTCACTTTTGGACTCTTGATTGCTGAGGTGTTCCTGCAAGTGTCTCTGCAGATCTTAGAAAACTATTTCTTGATTTAAGGTGTTGGCGTGCCAGCCAATATCCAAACAAGAGATGGGCCGGAGATGTCACTGCCTTTGTCTTTTCACTATTATTTATTTATTTATTTATTTACTATGCTTCTATGCCGCCATTCTCAGCCCGAGGGCAACTCATGGTGGTTTACAAAACAGCCCACAACAGTACAAAAATAGTTTAAACATTAAAAACATTTAACATAGATTAAAAATTCATTACAATTAACATCAATAAACATAATTAAAAAAACCATAAGTCCTCTGCATTTCATTAATCAGTCATTGCCCAACCGTTCCGAGATCAGAGTTTCATAGCTACACTGCATTTGGGAAGGCCTGCTCATATAGCCAGGTTTTAACTTTTTTGCTAAACGTTAAGAGGGTGGGGGCTGATCTAATGGCTGCTACTTCCTGGCAGATGTCAGGTGGTGCAATACTGACTAAGCAGTGTAATTTCTCCAGTGGTGGAGGGTGGCATGTCTCATTGAGAATTAAATCCACTGTTTTAATGTGGTGAGACGTGTTCCACACTGGGCATGCATACTCAGAAGCAGTGTAGCAAAGCGCAAGGACAGGTGTCTTCACTGTATATGGTTGTGATCCCCAGGTTGTGCCAGTCAGCTTTCGTATGATGTTGTTTCTAGCACCCTCTTTTTGCTTGATATGTAGGCAGTGCTTCTTGTAGGTCAGAGAATGGTCCAAGGTAATTCCCAGGTATTTGGGTGTGCTGCAATGCTCCAGTGGGATTCCTTCCCAGGTAGTCCTCAGAGCTCTAGATGCTTGTCTGTTCTTAAGATGGAAAGCACATGTCTGTGTTTTAGATGGATAGACAGATAGCTAGACACAGTGAGTTTTGGACAGCATAGGGAAGGGTGAACTTTTCTACATTATTTTTAAAGATCGCCAATTTTGTTCAGGTTCTCTGACTTCTCTTATAAATCTCTAATGAGGGAGGGGTCAAAGAAAAAGTAACGGGAAATACTCAGCCTCACAACAAACAACATGAGTGAGTTGCTGTAAGTTTTTCGGTTTGTATGACCATGTTCCAGAAATATTATCTCCTGACATTTCCTCTGTATCTATGGCAGGCATCCTCAGAGGTTGTGAGGTAAACATGAGTGAGTTAAAGGGGAGGCAAGGGAAATATGTCCTCCCACTCCACCAAAGTGGAAAAACTTTTGGAAGAGCTCCAATGGACATCCAAGAAAAATGCTACAGAAAGGCAACAACTATTGGGATAAACCCAAGAGATGATGAGAACTTGCATTTCTTTAGTCCAAATTTGGAAGGCCAACTGTGACCAAATGTGGAAGAGTCAAAATTAAAGAAACGCATGTGATCTGCTAATTTAGAAATACATACAGACCTATATTTTTTGCACAGTAAGGGCGGGAAAGGTCCATTTGCTCCCTCCCACTATTCCCTGGGGATTCTTCCCCATCACATAAGGCAGTTTGGATTAGATCAAAAAAAATCTTGCCGTGGTCCATTGAGCTCTAACCCTTTGGTGTTTTTGACTAAAGACTACACTCTTTTCCCAGGAACAAAGCAGAAGTGCAGCTTCTTCGTGTTCCACTGAACAGGGTTTTTAATTTGCTAGCCTTATCCGTTATAAATAAAACATATCTGAGATGCTTGTTCTGACAGGAAGACTTTAAGTCCTAGCCTGCTGCTGTCAAAAATTACTCCATTAGACACAGGAGGAAATGCGGCAGGAGGTCAGGGTGTCAAAGACTCGGCTTGGCTTTTAAACCAACCAGCCTAATTCCATGACTGCTAACAAGGTTTCCAGCAACAGAAAAAGCAGGTAATTATAGTCTATAAAGGGGCGGGAGAGTATGTTAACAGACCACCCAAAAGAAAGAAAATCATCCTTCTTTAGAGAATAGTGGGAAGTTGTTAATCTACAATTCCCATCATTCCATACCATCAGCTATGGTGGTTGAGGTTGATGGACACTGAAGTCCAAGAATGAGCCAGAAAAGCCAACAGGCATGGATTCAGTCTTGTGGTTATCGCACTTGGACTTAATGTTTCTCAGGAGCCCTGGTATTGTGACGATTTGTTGTGGTGTCCTTCTCCATCTCTTCATCTTCCAAACAGACCTCTAGTTCCAAACCTGGACAGGACTGAATCTTGACATAATGGATGCCATTGACTTCGCTGGTTGCCCAGCTGTTTTGATCCAAACCAGGCAACAGAACCAATTAAAAACTGGAGTTTGGTTACCTCTAAAAAAAAACCTTTGTGTTTCGGTGTTGGAAGTCATGGTGAAGGGTGCACGGGTGTGGGGAAGAGGTTTTATTTTGTGTGAGATAGGGGTTTTGGGATGAATGTATGGTCCATTGTGTGTAATATGCTATGTGCTGATTTTCTGAATGCTATGGAAAAAAATTGAATAGAAAGCTTTGACTGAAAGTAGTGGAAAACAGGCAGAAATAGCAAGTCTATGTGTATTAAGTTATGTAAATGATAATAATTGGTACTCATTGTCAAAATTAACTGGTTGATTGACTAAGGTAGATAGGCATGTACACATCAAAAATATTGTTACCTGATTATATGTGCCACGATTTGCTTTTCTGTTATGTACCATAACCAAAATAAAGTTTTATTTAAATACTACGTCCCATCCCAGAATTTGGGATCATCCGGGGAGGCCCTGCTCTCGACCCCACCGCTATCACAAGTGAGGCTGGTGAGGATGAGGAGCAGGGCCTTCTCGGTGGTGGCCCCCCACCTGTGGAACTCACTCCCGGGGGAAATCAGAGCATCAACATCCCTCCTTGCCTTCAGGAGGAAGGTAAAGACGTGGCTATGGGACCAGGCCTTTGGGCATCCTGACAATTAGATATGGAAACCAGATGGATAGGACCGACAAGGTATGGAAATTGGAACTTAGACTATGAGACTGTGAAACGCTGACCAGCAATGAGGTTTGTATTGTTTTTATTGTTTTACCTGTTTTGCTGGTTTTATGGTTGTTCTGCCGATAATAATTCTGTTTCTGTTAATTGCTGTTTATTGCTAAAATTGCTGTCATTAACTGATGTTGTTGTTCCTTGCTGTATGTAATGCGGGCATCGAATTGTGCCTTGCTTGTGTAAGCCGCCCTGAGTCCCCCGTCCCGTCCCCGTCCCCCCCTCCAGGTGAGAAGGGTGGGGTAGAAGCAACCGAAATAAATAAATAAATAAATAAATAAATAAATAAATAATAAATATAAAAAATAAATGCATAACAAAAAAAACCTTTTCAAAGTTATGTTGTTGGTGCATTTTGTGACTGAAGCAAGGTGTCCAGACTGGTGGGGTGCATGTAGAAAGGTTTTCCTTATAGGCTAGTTTAATTTTGGAGAACTCTCACAGATCTCCTTATACAATCTCATTAAACATTTCATGGCTTGCATAGATGGTCTGTTGTTCACCAACAGGATTCTGGTCGTAGGTGCCCAGTATAATGGGTCTGAGCTAGAGCAAAGGAAACACAATGTTCCCTAAGCTGTAGCACCATTGAGAGTCTTACATTAGAGGGGAGAAATTTGTTGAGCAGAAGTACAAGTTGCTCTTGTGAAAAATTGATCGATTGTCCAAACCCTTCACTTTCTTCTGTCAAAAAGAGCTTGAACTGAATGTGACAATGTGTTCTGACACTTCATTCGGCTGGTATTTTATGTTCCAGTGGCACATGTACGCCTCTAGAGATCAAGTTGCATAATCACTTCCACTGCAGGCCCTCTGAACTCCCCACTCTTTCAATGCATCATTAGTTTGTAACCTAGTGGCTAAGTATTAATTTGACAAAACCAAAATGGAATGTAATTGCTCAGCTCTTAAATTGTGCAGAAGAAGATACTCAATAAGTTGACTCTAGGGATTCTGTCTTTGTGTACTACAATTAAAAATAATCCCATTAGCACTTAGAATCATAGAATCCTAGAGTTGGAAAAGACCTCGTGGGCCATGTTGTCCAACCCCATTCTGCCAAGAAGCAGGAAAATTGCATTCAAAAACCCCTGAGAGATGACCATCCAGCCTCTGTTTAAAAAACCTCCAAAAAAGGAGCCTCCGGCACAGTTTGGAGCAGAGAGTTCCATTGCTGAACAGCTCTCACGTTTAGGAAGTTCTTCCTAGTGTTCAGATGGAATCTCCTTTCCTGGAATGTGGAACTATTGTTCCACATCCTAGTCTCCAGGGCAGCAGAAAACAAGCCTGTTCCCTCCTCCCTATGACATCCCCTTCACAGACTAATGATCAGATCAAAATGTAAATAACTTTTGATTTAACAACTCTCCTAACAAATTTTGCAGTGATCTTCAACTGAAAAAAAATCCCCAAACAAATGTTTAACTCTGAGATCCTATAGTGCAAGCCTGCACAACCTGAGGCCCTCCAGCCATTTTGGCCTTCAACCACCAGAATTCCTGGCCACTGGACAAACTGGGCAGTGGTTCTCAACCTGGGGTCCCCAGATGTTTTTGGCCTTCAACTCCCAGAAATCCTAATAGCTGGTAAACTGACTGGGATTTCTGGAAGTTGTAGGCAAAAAACATCTGGGGACCCCAGGTTGAGAACCACTGGGCTAAAGTTTATGTGAACTGGAGGACAAAACAGCTAGAAGGTCAAAAATTGTGCAGACCTTCTACAGTATATTTGTGTAGTGCAAATCTACACTCACCTAGTTAAGGTGTGGTTGTATTGTACCACACCAATATTGTACAACCAACTGTGTCTCTGTGTCTCTGAATGTATTTTTTGCATTCCCAGTGACTCAAGTGATACATTTACGTACCATCCAAGAATATACATATTCATGTGTCACAGTTACACTTGCAGACCTCTGCTTATGTAATGGTGATCTGAATATGGATGATTCACTGTGGTCAAAAAAAATACAAATGCATGCCCAAGAGAACTTACATGTGTATAAAACACCAGCTGGATGCCAAGCATTAACCTAAGATCCAGCATTGCCTTTATTTCGCTACACCTCACCAATCCCACATTCAAGAATTATGGTTCTGTTGCAATAGACCTCCTGAACAGCCTTTCCATGGTTGGTGGAGAGTGAAAAGGACTGGAGTCTGCATTTTGGAAATGCAGCATAACAGATTATTATTATTATTTATTTATTTGTTTGTTTGTTTGTTTGTTTGACTTGTACACCGCTACTCCCAATTTGGCTCAGAGCAGTTTACAGCAGTAGATTTAAAATACAATAAAAACAAGAACAGACATAGTCCCGAGTTATTCACCCATCGAAAGCTTGTCGGAAGAGAAAGGTTTTACAGGCTTTCCGAAAAGCAAGTAGGTCTCGGATAGATCGGGTTTCAACTGGCAAGGCATTCCATAAATAAGGGTCTACAATCGAGAAGGCCCTTTGCCTAGTAGAGGACAGATAATAAGTCTGGATGTTGGGGACTTCAAGCAAATTTTGGTCTTTGGACCGAAGTAATCTCTGGGGTTGGTAGGGGGATGAGTGGGCCCTCAGGTACGCCGGCCCCAGACCATATAAGGCCTTAAAGGTTAATACCAGCACCTTGAAAGTAATCTGGTACTCAATTGGAGGCCAGTGCAGCTGTTGTAGAATTGGGGTGATACGACACCTCGCCGGCACCCTGGCAAGAAGATGAGCCGCCGCATTTTGCACCAGCTTCAGTTTCCAGATCACTGACAAAGGAAGGCCAATGTAGAAGGTGTTACAGTAGTCAAGCCTCGAGATGACCATCGCCTGGATCACCGTAGCCAGGTCGTTCCTAGATAGGTAGGGAGCCAGTCGCCTAGCCTGACGCAGATGGAAAAACCAGATCTGCTCACAGCAGAGACCTGGGCCTCCATTGTGAGCAGAGGGTCCAATAAGACACCAAGACTTTTTACAGATGTGACGGACGTAGTATCTCGCCATCCAGGGTAGGCAGCTGGATCTCCCTCCCACCTGGACGGCCCAGCCAAAGGATCTCCGTCTTCGCTGGGTTCACCCTCAACCTGCTGGCACGCAACCATCCAGTAACGGCCTCAAGGCACTGATGGAAATTTTCGGTTACAGAGTCCGGCCGGCCCTCCATCCTCAGAATGAGCTGAGTGACATC
Organism: Anolis sagrei ordinatus; assembly: GCF_025583915.1. Classification (NCBI taxonomy): domain Eukaryota; kingdom Metazoa; phylum Chordata; class Lepidosauria; order Squamata; family Anolidae; genus Anolis; species Anolis sagrei. The sequence continues at coordinate 17,247,319 of NW_026845477.1, read as the reverse complement.
AGCGTACTGGTGGCACTCAAGCCCAAAGCTCCACACCAGTCAGGCAAGCAGTCGCATATAGATGTTAAATAATAGAGGAGAGAGAATAGCTCCCTGCGGGACCCCGCAAGTTAGCGGAGATCTCTAGGAAATCATCCCTTCCCTCACCACATGCTGTCCCTGATTCTGGAGGAAGGAGGACACCCATTTAAGGGGTATCCCCTTACCCCAGTCATGGCTAGGTGGTGGGTCGATAGATTGTGATCAACCGTATCAAATGCTGCTGTGAGATAAACACAATACAATGAAATAATGAACACGGAACGGCTTAAATGATGCTAATGGATAATGAGTTTAAATGGAAGAGATTATTATAGTTTTAATGGTTTTATATGAATATTTATTGTGTCATATTAAATGTTATTAATTGGTATGTATGTATGTCGTGGCATCAAATTGTTGCCAATCTGTACGCCACCTTGAGTCACCTTCAGGCTGCGAAAGGTGGGATAAAAATATTGTAAATAAATAAATAATAAAAAGTCTGATGATATTTGGGTGTGGAAATGAAATGCACCAACATAGCATAGAAGACAACTAGCTTGAAAGCAATACATTTAAAATAAGTCTTAGTGGACCACAAACAAACACGTCAACAGTGTGACGCAGTAGTCAAAAATTTCCATTCTAGGCTGCATTAACAGGGATATAGTCAACAGGAAGAGGAAAGCAGTAGTGCCACTCTATTCTGCTTCATTTTGGCCTTTTCCAGTGACCAAGGTTAAAGGAGGATATGGACAAGCTGTACTGTACCCAAGGGCAACCAAGATGATTAAAGATTTGGAAAGCCAACCTTATAAAGAATAAATCAGGGACTGAAGGACATTTAGATCGGAAGAGGGAAGACTGAGATGTGTCATGATAACCATCTTTAACTATCTGAAAGGATATAATGTAGAACAGGCATGGGCAAACTTCAACCCTCCAGGTGTTTTGGCCATCTGTCGAGGGTGCTTTGAATGCAATTTTCCTGCTTCTTGGCAGGGGATTGGACTGGATGGCCCATGAGGTCTCTTCCAACTCTATCATTCTTTGATTCTATGATTCTAATCATCATCATCATCATCATCATCTTTATTTATATACTGCTCTATCTCCCCTGGGGGACTCAGGACGGTTTCCACAAGCAAACATAAAACATACAAAGTAGCCATAAAAATATAAACATAACCTATAAACACAATCCTATATATTGACACAAACCGATTCCACATTATTCCATGTGTGCACAATGAATTACCAATGCCCCTACTAATAATAATAATAATAATAATAATAATAATAATAATAATAATAATAAACTTTGTTACCCCGCCACCATCTCCCCAATGGGGACTCGGAGCGGCTTACATGAGGCCAAGCCCAAATGACAATTACAATAAAGAGTGGGGCTGGACAGTTTAAAAGGGCTGGTCGGGGCTCATGTAGTGATAATATAGGCCGAGGAATAAATTAAGTGCAAGGAATGGACCTAATTAATGGCCAAGATAGGGCCTAGGGCTATTTATTTCCAGAGCCAATTTTAAGGAGAGGTCTGGGCCAGGGCTGATATCACGAAGTGGAGGAGGAGCTGGGCCCTCACTGATGACTGGGAGCCTTGTGCCTAAGACTAATTGTTACTGTGCCGTCATGCCTGGGGGCTATAACTCTTAATGAAAGAGGCATGGACGTGGCATCTTTCCCCAGGGGATTGCTTCTTGCCCTCCTATAGGAAACTGGAACTCCCAAAGACCAAAACACAACAGATAACTCGAAATGGTATTTATTGTTCACAATGAGTTATTTCTCTTAGGCATAAGCTTGATGTTTCAACAGGGATAAAGAAAATATACTTTACAATCTCTGAAGTCCAAGGAGTTTGCAACTGAGAAGCTTTTCCTGTTTCCTCTTTCCTCAATGGCTGTGAATATTGGAATAAACACAGCCCCAGTCCAATGGCCTATGCTGAAGGGACAAGACCTTCCTCTGGTGCCAAAAGAACTGGTTTGAAGGCCCTTGGGTCTCCTCAATGTTGTCCAGGATGATCTGGACATAAAACATGAGTCCCAAGGGTAAAAAACCTTAGAATTGGTGCTGAGAGGTAATTTAAGCAGCGGCTTTTAGAGCCAAGTCTCTTACTCACGTCCATCCGATAGAAAGTATGATGGCAGAATGAAAAAAGGGAAGCACTCCCCTCCTCCAGGAAGAGGTGGAGCCAAACAATTGAGCTTGAGAAAGCAATTCAGCTGGTGCAAACAACACTGATTGACAGCTATAAATAACCAATCAATCCAACTATACATAAGCAGGGTAAAAAGGCAGGATTAAGCATGATACAATAGTTTAAATCTTGCAACTAACAGTTCTACACATAGGTGGCGCCACTCGCACCGTCACAGTTACTGAAGGCCCGATGAAACCACCAGGTCTTCAAATCCCTACAAAAACAGGAGAGTGATAGGGCCTATCTTAATTCTCTGGGGAGAGTGTTCCAGAGGCAGGGGGCCACCACCAAGAAGACCCTCTCCCTCGTCCACTGCAACAGTTAAATTGATTTCGGGGGGGCAGGGGGCACTTTTCAGGAGTCCTTTGGTTGTGTATTCCTGAATGTCAGGGGGTTAGACTGCATGACTCTTGTGAGCCTCTCCCAATTCTGTGATTTTGCAATTTTGTTCAGTTTTTCTGGAGGTTTGACAGATATGTCATTAGTCTGCTAAACAAACTTTTTAGGTAGTTATTACATTACTTTTAAAGTTGTTTGTGTCCTTCAGTGGCCATATGCTGACCTACTGAGTTGAACTAAATTCTCTAGAGAGGTTTTTCACTAATTTGTTCAGCAGCACAGAAAAATCATCTCTTGTGGACTGTTTTCCAATACTTCTGGCAAAAAATGTTCAAATATTTATCCCCCTTTCCCGTAACTTCCCTTTGCTGTCAGATTCCCTCAACAGCTAAATAACTCCTTAAATGTTTTTCCATGGAAAAAAACTACCTTGTTAGCACACTTATTTTCTACCTGGAAATCAAAACAGACCAATACATGACATAGCTCACATTATTAAGGAAAATAACATAATGGACATATTAAGTATACTTCGGTTTCACCTAATTAGAAACTGCCTCGAAGAACATTCAGTTTTACTGACCTGAAATGCAGCAGTTACTTCAGGCTACATTCTAATAAGATGTGAGAAGTATGCAGTTTCCTGCGGTAAACTAAAAATCCATAACCTTAGGTTCACGTGCGCCTTGTCTTTTTGCAAGAAATTGAAAGAGTAATTTAAGCATAATTTAACTAGCTAGAGGGAAAACGTATCTCATATTTAACATTTTGAGAAAGCACATCATACGTATGACAGATCTGCATCCTAATCTGACAGTTAGGATTTGACTTGGAGGTCTATGTGGATAGTATTTGTAAGGAATCATCTTAATATTGCTAAATTTTTCATTCGCAATCATCAATCATCTGTGAGGAGATAGAAGCCATGTTGTTCTTCTGAGTCTGAATAAGAGAAGACTGCAGACTACAATCTGATGAAGTATAATTATGGATGTTGATACACACCCGATTTTCAGCTGATTTGCATTTTTATGAAAGAAATGCCAAGAGTCAAGTAACAGACTTCCAAAATAGAAGCATAGAAAGCCCAACAGACCTCGCAACCTCTGAGGAGGTTGTGAGGTCTGCAAGCATGCCATAGATGCAGGTGAAACATCAGGAGAAAATGCTTCTAAAACATGGCCATATAGCCCGAAAAACCTACAGCAACCCAGTGATTCCAGCCATGAAAGCCTTCAACAATAGAAAGCCCTTGTTTGCTTGAAAAGTCTATAAGGATCTAGAACAGTAGTTCTCAATCTGTGGGTCCCCAGGTGTTTTGGCCGACAACTCCCAGAAATCCCAGCCACCAGCCAGTTTACCATTTGTTAGGATTTCTGGGAGTTGAAGGCCAAAACATCTGGGGACTGACAGGTTGAGAACCACTGATCTAGATGAWCACTGCTCCTATTGCCAGATATAATTGCAACCTAGACATTTTGGGAAGCTGTAGATCAAAAAGAGGACCTTCCTTTGTGTGGTARAGGATGTCTTATCTCATCCYATTATATACCGTAGGTGATCATTTGTGGCCACGTATGTTATCTGGTTATTGTAACTGATACCATGTTTGCCCGAAAATAAGACACTGTCTTATATTTATTTTCCCTGAAGAAGATACACTATGGCTTATTTTCAGGGGATGTCTTGTTTTTATTAAGTATGGTACAACAATCTGCATTTATTCAAATATAGTGCTGAGTAAAATGGCAACCACAGCTTTATTTCAGATTCTTTATGTTCAGATTCCATCTGAACATGAGGAAGAACTTTCTGACTGAGAGAGCCGTTCAGCAGTGGAACTCTCTGCCCTGGAGCGTGGTGGAYGCTCCTTTTTTGGAAGCTTTTAAACAGAGGCTGGATGGCCATCTGTCAGGGGTGATTTGAATGCCATATTCCTGCTTCTTGGCAGGGGGTTGGATTGGATGGCCCATGAGGTGTCTTCCAACTCTTTGATTCTATGATTCTTCCTCCTGAGGATACACAACACCTAAAGCAGAGCGTCTTGCTCCTYACTTCACTGAGGAGACTTCCCRGGGACGGGCCGAATGGAAGCAGTGCTGCCAACTGCGGCCCATTGGAGCCACGGCTTGGTGACTCACTCCCTCTCCCACTCACTTGGGGAGGAAACATTGCATTGCCTGGCCTGGCCTGGCCCAAAGGAAGAAAGAACAGAAGGAGAAGGAGGAATAGAAAAAGGAGGACTAAGCAGGAAGTGAGAAGGAGGGAGGCCTGGACTTGCCTCTGCCGTCGCTGCGGAAAGTTTTTGCATTTCATTTTCTATGTCTTCCTCTATGCTCCAGCTTGTATCACCATGTCTTATTTTCGGGGTATGGCTTATATTGTGCAAATGCTTAGAAATCCTGCTACAGCTTATTTTATGGGTATGTCTTATTTTCGGGGAAACACAGCATATAAAGGTTGTCACTGTCGTGTGCCTTCACGTCATTTCCAACTTATGGAAAACCTAAGATGTCCTTAACATTGACTTTTTCTGGGTTGGAGAGTGTGACTCACCCAAGGTCACCCAGTGAGTTTCCATCACCAAGCAAGGAAACTCACTGGTCTCCAGAGCTATGCATCATGCTGGCTTTCTACATACAAAGATGACACAAAGTCCCGATTTGCTATGCCCAGTGTTTACTTTTGATTAGTTGTTGATTCTGATCTTTTATACAATTTCATTCATTTATTGAAAAGTGGATATGCTGCTTGAACATGAGAATAGTTCAGCAACAATTGAGTTTACGTATTTCATACAGATGAAACCAACAGAGAGCTCCCTATAAACCATATTCTTAATGTTTGTTGTATCTCATACAGAGATGGACCACAACTCCTGCGCTTGTGAGAGATGCTAGAATTTGCAGTCCATAATCTGAGATCCATAATTTGTTCACCCTGATCTAGGAGGCTACCTTTTTGACCTCCCACGTTCGTATTCCAGAAGACTTGATCTTTCCCTATTTTGTGCTGCCATCTGTTGGTAGTTGTAAATTATCACAACATTCAGCCTTTCATTGGCTTTCTGCTATTCGAAATTCTGGAATTAATGTCATCTGCATTGACTCACATAAATGTGAGGATGTCGAAGCCTTGTCCTTTGGTAGTCCATTGGGTAGAAGATTCAACAGTTATATTGACTAAACAGTATTGTGGTTTATGCATAGCAAATATTATTTCATCCCAAATACCATTTCTCCATTCTTCTTATCCTTACTGTGTGTTTCTTGAACCAGCAAACAGAATTGTCATGTTAGTTTTCCCTTTCTTTCCAGACTTATTAGCAGAAGATGCCGAGAAGAAGGGTAAAGGAACAAATCTCAGGCCAAGGACAAGATGATCCATAAACACAATTTTCAGCTTGTTCCAAAATGAGTTTGCTTGCTCTAAATCCATGGAGAGAACATAAACTGCCTTATTAAAGATATTCTATCCCTCAAGGAGGGTTAAAATCACTAAGGGAAATGTCAGAATTTGTCTCCTTTTCAGCCGGAGCACAGAATGTCACATTATATCATTTGGTAAATATCAAAGAAGAAGCTCTCCTCCAGTCCTCCTACTCTTGGCTCATTCTCTTGGGAACAGAAGGTATCAGCTGTGCTTCTGTAGGGTAAGTGACTTCAACTGAGGGAAAAGAAAATATACCTCCAAACACACAGGTTTTGGGTTTTATCACATATTACTTTTGTTAGACTCTAGGACTGAAGAACGTGGCACCACGCCATGCGTGGAGTCTCACCAAGATCTTCTTGACCTTGCTGGTTACTCAAGCCAACAAACGGGGGTTGTTTCTAAAAGAAGCTGTGGGTTCTGTTCCATATTTTCTGACATTTCAAAGTTGAAAAACAGGGCATGCCGAGCGACATCATCAAAGTGAAGACGTTATTAATAGGAAAGAACACACATATTCAGAGGATGCCACAGTTTGCTATTTCCTCAGCCTGCTGGGAAAGTCAAATCTGTTTTCCCCACCTCTCCTCCTGTTGAGTTGAATTCAAACTTTTTTTGCTCTTTGATTTCAGGGTGCATCTAAACTGTAGAATGAATACAATTTGGCACTACTTTAACTGCCATGTCTTCATTCCACAGGATTGTAGACCGCCCTGAGTCGCCTGCGGGCTGATATGGGCGGGATATAAGTGATGTAAATAAATAATAAAATAATAAATTGTGGGAGCTGTAGTTTTACAAGATCTTTAGCCTTCTCAGCCAAAGAATGTTGGTGCTTCACCAAACTACAATTCCAATGATTTCATACTACTCAGCTATGACAGCTAAAGTGATGTCAAATTTCTTTCATTCTACACTGAAAATAAGAGGGTTAAATGAAAAGTAATGCCTCCACCTTCGTTACTTGGGTTTGGATGGGAATATTTTAATAAATCAAACGCAGAAATAATCCTTAGAATGTGCTCTTTAACTACCACTATTCACTTTTCCACATAATCACCAGACAATTGGATACATTTCTGCCAACGATGAACAAGTTTTCTGAAGCCGTCACGGAAGAAGTCGACACTCTGTTTCCGCAACCCATTGTGCACAGATCTTCCGATAGCCAAGCAAAGCAATAATGTGATCCACACGTTCTTGTGAAATGCTGATTATGCTTGAAATTTCTCTCTGAGTGATACAATTGTCCTGAATCAATCTGACAACCTTTTGCTTGTGAAACTCCATAGTTGCTGTCACAGGACGTCCAACACAGGACGTCATGCAAGTCAGATGTTCCCACCTCAACATCTTTAAACTTACTCACCCAATGACACACAGTACTCACATCAACACAATAACCATAAACAGCTTGCATTGTCTGATGAATCTCCTTTGGGGTGACACCTTCTTCTGTCAAGAATTCAATGACTGCACATTGCTTAAGTCGCATTGACTGACCGTCTGTGCAGGGTTCCATACTTCGCACTTTAACAACACAACCGTTCAATGCTAAGGTTTCCTGCCAAAATGGAACTGTAGAGGAGAGTCTACTGAACAAGTCTACTGCCGCATACCAGTACTGCCATCTGTTGAGGAGATACAAAGATGCAGGTATACTTTTCATTCAACCCTCATACGTGCTAGGACATGGGGGCAGCTCAGCCAATTTCTTCTGAAAGTTCCACTAGTGTGTCATGACACAATCCCTTGTGAAAGTTTTGATTAATGGTGAAATTGTCTTGCACCTGACTATGGGGACATAGACAAATACCTTTCTAATCCTGTCCCAGATTTCCACCAGTCACTGAATAGCCACTATCCGTTATCGCACAACTGCTGTGGAATAACAGCTCCATGCAATAAATACATGAGCAAGGATATGGAGAGAGAGAGAAACTCTGGAAAGGTGCAAACATAAGAAGCAAAATTAACAATGCAATGAGATGGCAATACAAAGTCCTGCTAAAATTATCCAAAATTAAATTTCTAGTGAAGTTCACACTTGCAGTCTTCTCTCGAGATTAATTTTTTGAAATGATTGAGCCTTTTCATACTACGTAATTATAAAGCTATTTTCCACTGACATGGTTGCATCCTATGGCAGCCTGAGATGTGTAGTTTGTTAAGGCAGTAGAGTTCTCTTCTTGGAAAATCTCAATATTCCTCCCTAAACTACAAATCCTGCAGTTCTGTAGGATGTTACCATGATACTTAAAGTGGATTGTGTATAGTGTAGTGTCAACGGGCCCATACTGCCAGTAAACAAGAATTTAGCATCCTACTTCGTTTGAATATGTTTCAGAATTCTTTAGATTGAACCTGGTTCTTCCCTCCAGTTTAATTTTTCAAAAAATATGTGCTTCTTTATATAGGAAGATGTAGGAAACAACAAATGTTTTAACACGTCTATTTTTAAAAATAGTTTAATAGTGCAGGATGAGAAAACTGGGGAATGGAGGTGGAATCTGAATATTTTATCAGTGGTTGGGTATGCAGAGCATTTCCATAAGAGATTTCTACAGAGCAGAACATAAACAGATTTTTTATAAGTAAAGCAGTGAATTATTTTGTGCGCAATGTGTATTACTATTAAGGATTCCCGTACTACAGTCACCGTTTTGATATGCCAAATAAAAAATTGTTTTCTGTGTCTAGATTTCTGTGTGGCACAGCATTTTAAAGGTTGCAGGGAACTTTTGTTTGGAAAAGCTGTCTTGGCTTTATCATTTATCATTTTAATGCTTCGGGCTTTATTTACAGTGCTGCTTATTAACTTGGCATTGCTGAAATCTGCAATGTGTAAATTGTTGGCTTCCATTAGCAGGTGAAATACTTCTCAGATGGCAAGTGGAGCCGATCCTGGAACATTTGAACTTTCATTGCACCCTTCTGGGACTCTGCCACATTCAGAATTCGCAGGTTAAAAAGAATATCCATCTTCCTCTTGAAGATTTTGCTGCCTCTGGCAAAAAAAATGACAGCTCCACATTCACACAAGTCTAGCTGAGGCCCATCCACATTACACAAATATAGCATGATAGTCTATGGACTTTATCACACAAAATCATACTGTAATCAATTTTGCACTTCTCTTCAATTGTCCAATTGTGCCAACTTATCCCGTGATCGTATTTCCACAGAGTCTTGCAATCCCATCTTCCGGAATTATCATTTCTCTGATTGTTATTATTATTGATCAATTTCACAATTGCAGCTGTGATAAAAAGCAAATAAAGCTCTAAGATATAAAATAAAGAGACATCGGACTACTTTGGTATAGCAGAGAAGAAGGAGAGAGGAGGAAAATCCCACTCCCTGGTTTCATTTTACTATCAGCATGCTGGCACAGAAGCAGAAGGAAGAGGGAGCAGACTTGTTTTCTGGTGCCCTTGAAACTCGGACAAGGAGCAATGGGTTCAAATTACAGGAAAGGAGATTCCACCTAAATATTAGGAAGAACTTCCTTACCATGTGAGCTGTTCAACAGTAGAACCCTCTGCCTTGGAGTGTGGTGGAAGCTACTTCATTGGAAGCTTTTAAATAGAGCCTGGATGCCCATCTCTCAGGGGTACTTTATGTTTTTCCTGCATGGCAGGGGGTTGGATTAGGTGGCCCATATGGTCTCCTCTAGCTCTATTATTCTATGATTCTAAGGGATCCATCACACCAAAGTAGTTTTTTTTTCATGTCAGGAGCAACTTGAGAAAGTGCAAGTCGCTTCTGACACGAATGAGTTGGCCGTCTGCAAGGGGGACACCTGGATGGTGGGAGGCTTCTCTCATGTCCTCGCATGGGGAGCTAGAGCTGACAGAGGGAGGTCATCTGTGCTCTCCCTGGATTCAAACCTCTGACCCGTCAGTCTTTAGTCCTCTGGCAAAAGGGTTTAACATGTAATTTTTGAGGTTAAAAAAACCCACAAGTTACAAATCTCTCCCTAAGATAACCAGCTGTAGTATTCATCAAATGTATAAAGTCAAGATCAGTTTCAAACATTCTGAACTTCTGACTTCTTTTAGAGTCTATCTAATTAAGAAAAAGCAGCCATGTCTCCAGAAAACTGTCTTTGTATAAAAGCCTCCTCTTTCTTTTGATATGCAAAGAGATTTTCTCTAAAATGAAGATCTCCAAAGTATTGTCAAGATAATAGCAAAAAAGCTAATCTGATCTTAGGGTTGTGAAAGCAGCAATGTAGCACCTGCTATTAGGGTTGCCAGGTCATGCCTGTTCCAGGTCCTGATGTTTCAATGCCAAAATGTGAAACTGAGGGACAAAATAAGTGTAACATATTATGGATGATCTACAGACAGAATTTATTTTCGTGTCAGGAGCGACTTTAGAAACTGCAAGTTGCTTCTAGTGTGAGAGAACTGGCCATTTGCAATGACTTTGCCCAGGGGATGCCCAGATGTTTTACCATCCTTAGGAGGCTTCTCTCATGTCCCTGGATGAGAAGCTAGAGCTGACAGACAGGAGCTCATCCTGCTCCCCAGATTTGGACTGCCATCCTTTTGGTCAGCAGTCTGCCGGCACAAGGGTTTAACCCATTGTGCCACCAGGGACTTGATAGTTAGATAGATCATTTTTTTCAAGGCAGCACCCACATGCTGAGATTCCCTTCACATATCCTGAGGAACAAAGAAGAGGATCTAGGAATTGAAGTACGCAATTGTACTGTGTTGGCACACTGGTGTGAATTCTCACTATCAGTCTGCTACATAGCCTCAGTCCCTAACCATGTTTGCCATACCCAGCATATGCACATGGGGGGGGGGGGTCTGTTTTGTTGCAACTACACAATCATATGGTTTTGATTGTGTAGTTGCAACAATCAAAACCATATGATTGTGTAGTTCCTATGAGATCTTTCTCCAATTCGCAATATTGAGACTGCAGCAAAAGGAAAATATCTCACAAGAAACAGTAGCAGAATATCAACAATAGCACTGGCCAACACACATTTTGGTGCCTCAAATGTTAGCCCTGTTTCTGAGTATATTTTATCTGCTGATTCCAAAAACGGTACCAGTTTCCCCCTATCAACTCTAGTTTTTGAGATACAGAACATATGCCATCCCCCAGTTGCCATCTGCTCGCCCATAGAAAGCCATGATAACCATATATAAGAAGCTAGAGTTGATGCAGTCTATTCAATGCAATCTTCTGAATCAGTCCCCAATTGAACTACACGACAATTGAACTACACGACAGACACAGATATTTGTATCTTGCTGTAATTGTGCTTTATCATCCTAGTGTGATAAAAAAAAACTAATTCAGCAGTTTTGACTGTGGTTTCCAGGATTTTAGGTGGAATTCTTTCCTGTCCTGCCTGGAACTATGAATTGAACCTGGATTCTTGTCCATACAAAGTATAGGCTCTACACCTGGTTAGCTAGATGGATTCTTGTCATTTCGCTTGTCCTGACGGTTTTCCCAAGATGATTCTGGGTGTAATTCCCACCCTCCCACAATTATATGCCATCTTCACAATTCTTCCTGATTCTGTCCCTTGCCTGTGACATGACAGCATTAAGAAAGTCTTCCACATGCCAGCTTCCTTCAACTGCAAAAGTGGCGATATTGAGGACACAAGTTCCATCAAGAAAGCTTTAAAGCTTTCTCTTCTATAGAAAAGATCCAAAATGAAAGACAACCAGGGAAACCATTTGTCACAACTTTGACAGGCTTCATTCCCTCATGAAAGTGCTGTTGTGTCTGCAAATTTCATCCACTTCTTGTCAAAAAGTGTGAAAAGGTTGTGCCTGTTCATTGATTTCCACATTAACATCAGTGAGGAGATAAACAAAGCATTGGATTTCCCAAAGCAAGGCTCCACTTTGAATTCTGAAGTCAGAAACTAAAACAACTCACCATTTGACGTGTGTTCTGAAGCAGTTGTGTTGTTTTCCCTGTGCACACTTTTATCCATCACTTGGAAAAATTTCTTTCAGACCAGGTAATTTTGCCTGCCTCATTTCTTTGGATGCCTAAAGTGCATTTCTAAATGTTCAACTGAAGTTTTAAGTTACTGCAATGCTAGAAATGGGGAGCAGAATTCTTATTTGGGAGGACAATGCTCTCATTTTGCACACAACACACATACGCATACACCCATGGCACCACCCCTGTTCTGAGGTCTATACATATTGTTACAGCCACCACAAGCAGAAGAATCAACGTGACTGCCCCGAGGTCAGGAAAGAGGATGAATGCTGATACATGGGATGAAATTAACACAAAGTTGACTATTAAGTACTGTTGTGTATCCTTCTGAGTTCCTCAGTGCTGGAAGCAAAGAGGCATCAACACTTGTATAAAGTGACTAGCCAGCCCACTCCGACCTGGGCTGGCTTCGAACTCATGACTTTTCGGTCAGTAGTGATCTTAATGCAGCTGACTCCCAGCCAGCTGCACCACAGTCCCGGTGCAATCCCTTTACAGTCCCAGTGCAATCCCAATACAGTCCCTTTACCCTACAGGGAGAAAGGGGGGAAATAAATCATCATCGCCATCATCATGAAGGATATGATCCTGAACTTACAATGGAAGTACGAAACTGTGAATAATATTGAACCCTATGGAAATGAATGACTTCCGCCAGAAGGTAACATAAAGTTGTTCTGGAGAACCTAGAATATTCCTAGAGATGTATATTCTCTAGGAATTTGCTACATCCGCCAAGATTATGACAACTTTTTGCAGGTACAAACCATTGAATCACCAAGTAAAGGTGAAGTTAAAGGTTTCTCCTTGACATTAAATCCAGTCATGTCTTACTTTGAGGGGTGGTGCTCATCTCCATTTCTAAGCTGAAGAGCCGGCATTGTCCATAGACACCTCCAAGGTCATGTGGCCAGCATGACTGCATGGAGCGTCATTACCTTCCTGCTGGAGTGGTACCTATAGATCTACTCACATTTGCATGTTTTTGAACTGTTAGGTTGGCAGAAGCTGAGGCTAAAAGCAGGAGCTCACCCCACTCCCCGGATTCGAACCGCTGACCTTTCAGTCAGCAAGTTCACCAGCTCAGGATTTGAACCACTGCACCACCTGGAGGACACTGAAAATCCCTAGAGATTACTTTTTTTTTTGTTGGGTGCATACTCAAGACTATGTACTCAAGACATTTGCTTCCTTCTTAACTGCAGATGTCATTACCACTTCTTCAAAGACTTAGTTTTTTTGTTCCCCTCATCTGGATGGGAGCCTCCATAGGGCTTTAACCCTGATTATGTCTGCTAGATTACACGCACATATAACAGCCAACCTTTAAGAACTCTTCCAAGTAAGTATAGGCCACTTTCCTTAATTTATCTAGTAAATGTTGTCTTTCTCTCTTTTTTTTTACCTTACAAGAGATTCCATAATCATTTCTTCAGTTGCATCGCAGCACACCCAAATACCTGGGAGTCACTCTGGACCGTGCTCTGACCTACAAGAAGCACTGCCTGAATATCAAGCAAAAAGTGGGTGCTAGAAACAATATCATACGAAAGCTGACTGGCACAACCTGGGGATCACAACCAGACACAGTGAAGACATCTGCCCTTGCGCTATACTCTGCTGCTGAGTATGCATGCCCAGTGTGGAACACATCTCACCACGCTAAAACAGTGGATGTGGCTCTTAATGAGACATGCCGCATTATCACGGGGTCTGCACCCTACACCACTGGAGAAATTACACTGCTTAGCCGGTATTGCACCACCTGACATCCCGGGGAGTAGCAGCCAATAGTGAAAGGACCAAGGCAGAGACATCTCCAGCTCATCCCCTGTTTGGGTATCAGCCAGCACGTCAACGACTTAAATATAGAAATAGTTTTCTAAGATCTACAGAGACACTCGCTGGAACACCTCAGCAAGCGAGAGTCCAAAAGTGGCAGGCTCAAACCCAGAACCTCAACCAATGGCTGATACCAAATGAGAGACTCCCCCCTGGGCACACAAGAGGACTGGGCGACTTGGAAGGCGCTGAACAGACTGTGCTCTGGCACCACGAGATGCAGAGCCAACCTTCAGAAATGGGGCTACAAAGTGGAATCCGCGACATGCGAGTGTGGAGAAGAGCAAACCACTGACCACCTGCTGCAATGCAACCTGAGCCCTGCCACATGCACAATGGAGGACCTTCTTGCGGCAACACCAGAGGCACTCCAAGGGGACAGAGACTGGTCAAAGGACAGTTAATCAACTACCAAACTCAAAATTTTGTATTTTGTCTGTTTGTTTGTTTTGTTCTGTTAGAAATGTAATATAATTAAACTTTGAAAATCTCTGAAATGCAGTATTGGACACCATGTAGATACCAAATATTCCTACATTTGGAATCAGTAGTGGTTGCACACCATATTGAAACATCTTCAGGAGGGTTCTCAATTGTGCCTTCAAGCTTGCCTTTCATCGCAGCAACAAGAGGTTTGTAATTAAATGAAAATGAGACAATTAAAGCAAATGGCGTTGAAATGTAATTTGTGCGATTTCAGATGGAAGAACGAAGATGCAGCAAGTAACTCACAATGAAATATACATGAAGGGTATGGTGCTTTTCGAAAACAGTTACATATTTATCAGTCCCCCTTTTTAAGTGGTCCTCACCCCCTATTTTCATGCTGTGGCCGTGCTGTGTTGGATAGTCCCAAAGCTTGGGAAGAAAGAAATGAAAAGTCCGGCACTGAGAACATCTGGAGAAACCATGGTGCACACTTCCTTGATCCAAAAGAGGGGGAAAGTTCTCATTATCATTATTCATAAGCCCAAAAAGATCAACATGTTCAAAACCCCACTGTTCTAATTCTTATGTAGTTGGCATAATTATTTATTATGCAGTTTGCTGCAAAATGTACATATGCAGTTAGAGGGTATAAATCACTGAGGAGCAATTTATTCTCATCTCCATATATATATACACACATATATACATATTGCCAATCAAAGTAGATTGGATAAAATCAATCAGCATTCACTTCATTGGTCTCTGGTTGCATATTTCACCCCAAAAAATTCTCCATTAATGAACAGAGACAAAGAGGAAGCCTAGTGCTCTCTTCCTAAATCATGTTCCTGGTGCCTCCTAGTGGATACAACATCTAATAGAAATTGTTTATTTCTGAAATCATTCATCATTGGGGAAAAACAGAATCAAGACAGATGCTTCTAGAATATCTACTGGTCTGTTTCAAATATTCATATGCAAATTAATGTCAAATCAACTTTGGTTTATGGCAAGTCGTTCTGTTATCAACAGCCCTGCTCAGATCTTACAAACACAGGGCTATGGCTCCTTCAAGGGAGTCTATCCACCTGTAATACAGTCTTCTTCTTTCTGTTTTCTACTATACCAAATGCGGAGCCGCGGGTGGAGCACTGGGTTCAACCCTTGTGCCAGCTGAACTGCTGACTTGAAGGTCAGCAGTTCGAATTTGCGAGACAGGGTGAGTTCCCATCTGTCAGCTCCAGCTTCTCACGCAGGAACATGAAAGAAGCCTTCCACAGGCATCCCCTAGGCCAGTGTTTCTCAACCTGGGGGTCGGGACCCCTGAGAGGGTCGTGAGGGGGTGTCAGAGGGGTCGCCAAAGACCATCAGAAAACATAGTATTTTCTGTTGGTCATGGGAGTTCTGTGTGGGAAGTTTGGCCCAAAGCTATCGTTGGTGGGGTTCTGAATGATCGCAGGTGAACTATATATCCCAACAACTACAACTCCCAAATGTCAAGATCTATTTTCCATAAACACCACCAGATTTGTACCAATATTGGTCCAGATCCATCATTGTTTGAGTCCACAGTGCTCTCTGGATGTAGGTGAACTACAACTCCAAAACTCAAGGTCAATGCCCACCAAACCCTTCCTGTATTTCCTCTTGGTCATGGGAGTTCTGTGTGCCAAGTTTGGTTCAATTCCATTGCTGGTGAAGTTCAGAATGTGTTTTGATTGTAGGTGGACTATAAATCCCAGAAACTACAACTCCCAAATGACAAAATCAGAACACCAGTATTCAAATTTGTGTATATCGGGTCCAGTGAATGAAAATATATCCTGCATATCAGATATTTACATGATGATTCATAACAGGAGCAAAATGACAGTTGTGAAGTAGCAACAAAAATAATGTTATGGTTGGGGGTCACCACAACATGAGGAACTGTATTAAGGGGTCGCGGCATTAGGAAGGTTGAGAAACACTGCCCTAGGCAATGTCTCTGCAGATGGCCAATTCTCTCACGCCAGAAGAAACTTGAAATTTCTCAAGTTACTTCTAACATGATAAAAAAAAACCATACCAAGTATATTGTCTTTTCCAGTTGAATCATGTCTTCATGTGAAAAATGCAAAAACTCAGTTTAGTCACCCTGATGTTTAGGGAGAATTCAGGATTTATTTCCTCTAGGACTCATTTATGTAATTTTTTAAAAAACTCCATGCAACTCCAGCACCACATTTCAGATGCGTCGGTCTTCTTCCAATCAGCTTTTTTTACAGTCCACTTTTTTCAACCATACATAAAAATAGGGAATACAATGGCAGGGACCACCCTAATTTTAGTGTTCAAGGTTATATCTTTATACTTCTGGATCTTTTCTAATTCCTTCATAGTTAACCTTCCATCTCCAAGTCTTCTTGGATTTATCTTGCAGTCTCCATTCTGATTAATTATTGAGTCAATGTATGGGAAATCTTGAATTATTTCAGTGTCTTCATTGTTTGCTTTTTACTTATGCAAACCATCTGTGATAATTATTTTCATTTTCTTAATGTTCAACTGCAAACTTCCTGTCTTTGTACTTTCTTTCTTGGCTTCCTTCAGTACCTGTTCCAAGTCCTTGCTAATTTCTCCTAGTAATGTAATGTGGTCTCATCTGCATATCTTCAATTGTTCATATTCCTTCTCCAATTTTCTTGCCTTCTTCCTCCAAGACTAATTTCAATTCATGTATGATATGTTCAACAAAGATGTTAAATAGGTAGAGTGATAAGAAGGGAAGCAAAATTTAGACTACTGCAACGCTCTCTACGTGGGGTTGCCCTTGAAGACGGCCCAGAAGCTTCAATTGGTCCAACGTGCGGCAGCCATGATACTAACAGGAGCGGGACGCAGGAAGCATACAACGCCCTTGTTGTACCAGCTCCACTGGCTGCCGATTTGCTACCGGGCTCAATTCAAGGTGCTGGCGTTGGCTATAAAGCCCTAAACGGTTCCGGCCCAAGATACCTATCCGACCGCATCTCGACCTACGAGCCCACCAGGACTTTGAGATCTTCCGGGGAGGCCCTGCTCTCGATCCCGCCTGCTTCACAAGCACGGCTGGCGGGGACGAGAGATAGGGCCTTCTCGGTGGTGGCTCCTCGGCTGTGGAACACTCTTCCCGCGGACATTAGACTGGCTCCTTCCCTGATGATATTCCGCAGGAAATTAAAGACTTGGTTGTTCAAGAAGGCGTTTGAACAAGAAGTGCAATGATTGGTAATGACTATAGGAATGGAACAACGGAAATGATACTGGATTGTGGCCTGGACGATGAGACGACGCTGAATGGTTTTCTTAGAAATGATGATGTTTTTGTATAATGATGGATTGTGAATTGGTTTATACTGTGTCTTGAATTTTGTGGTTCCTATATTGTACTGTGAGTCGCCCCTGGGTTGAGAACAGCGGTATATAAGCAAAGTAAATAAATAAATAAATAAAAGTAAATAAAATCATATCAACCACTTTGTTTTTCAACAAGTTTGGAACACAACTTGTGCACATACAACTTGTATGGTCAGAGGAGAAATGGGCATTTTATAATCTTTCTGTTTACAATATTTTTGTGTACATATTATAGGCAGACTCTGAGTTTTGGATGGACAGCAAAATCATATCAACCACCTTGCTCTTACACAAATTTGGGGTGCAACTTGTGCACCTTGTATGCTGTTTCAGAGGAGAAATTGGCATTTTGTAATCTTTCTATTTGCAATATGTTTGCGTACATATTATAAGCAGACTCTGCTCTGACTTTTGGATGGAGGTCTAGAATGCAGTCTGCAGGAGTAAGTCCATGCTCTGCCCATCCACTTAGTATCCATACATATATTCTTGACAAAATAGGGGTGTGAAGAGCATTGAGATCTGCATTACACTAGCTCCTTTATGTGATTGCCAATAAAATGTGGTGCATGGACCCTTCAGCCCGATGCTCCACAAGAAGTCTTGAGTATATGGTCAGGAGACATGCATATAGAAATGTATGCTCATGTGCAACATCATAGCTATACCCTTTCCTCACCAGGTACATGTGGAGAGAGCTTTCTCTGTATGTGTTCACATCAGTCTGGAAATAGCAATCTACTTCTGGAAAAAGCAATCAGTATGTGGTATGGCTGGAGGATCCCATGCCCCAGCAGTCGTATATAGAATGCTCTTTTCTTAATGGCAATCATAATCCGTAATGAATCAGTGGCAAGTGAGGAGATGAAATTCGATAGTGGAATTATCGGGGGGATGCATTTCAGCCTCAAGGGGCACATGGGCATCTAGGACACTGGTTGTTAACAGATATGCTATCACATCCTTCATTTCTTTACTGTTGGCTTGTATCTCCTTCTTCTCCTCCTCTTCTTCTTCATCCTAATTCAAGACAATCACTGAACATCACTGGCATGAGACTTCTGAATATATTTAATAAGGTTGCATGGACTTAGGAAGGGAGTTTTCTCCAAGGCTTCTCAATGGGGTGGGCAATCATTGACATAGCTGAAAATCAATGTTGGTGAAGCTTGACGTCCTGATGGATTGCAAGAGATGGGTAATTGGATTCTCCAGGCTGGAAATTGCTTCTTAGTATTTGTCATGACAACTTGGCTACACTCCAATGCATTTCAGCTAATTAGAGCCCACGCAGGGTACACACCTAACTTGCACAGTAAAGCCATGCAGATCTCTGTAGGAATTTACTCAGCAAATTGCTTAAAGAGTTAGTGGTAGAAAGAGAGATAGCCACAGGCTTTCATATCAGTAAGGCAGTGAATCTGCTGTAGAAAGTATACCAAACTTTAAAAGGAGCTATCCAAGGTATTGAATCTATTCGGGAGTTTCATCACCTTGGAAAGCTCCAGTAAAACCTAGATCAGTGTTTCTCAACCTTTCTAATGCCTTCCTCATGTTGTGGTGACCCCCAACCATAACATTATTTTCATTGCTACTTCATAACTCTGATTTTGCTACTGTTATGAATCATAATGTAAATATCTGATATGCAGGATGTATTTTCATTCACTGGACCAAATTTGCCACAAATACCTGATACAGTCAAATTTGAATACTGGTGGGTTGGGGGGATTGATTTTGTCATTTGGGAGTTGTAGTTGCTGGGATTTATAGTTCACCTACAATAAAAGAGCATTCTGAACTACACCAATGATGGAATCAAACCAATTTTTGCACACAGAACTCCCATGACCAACAGAAAATACTGGAAGGGTTTGGTGGGCTTTGACCTTGAGTTTTGGAATTGTAGTTCACCTACATCCAGAGAGCACTGTGGACTCAAACAATGATGGATCTGGACCAAACTTGGCACAAATACTCAATATGCCCAAATGTGAACACTGGTGGAGTTTGGGGAAAATAGACCTTGACATTTGGGAGTTGTAGTTACTGGGATTTATAGTTCACCTACAATCAAAAAGCATTCTGAACACCACCAATGATAGGATTGGGCTAAACTTCCCACACAGAACCCCCATGACCAACAGAAAATACTGTGTTTTCTGATGGTCTTTGGTGACCCCTCTGGCACCTCTTGGCGACCCCTCCCCCCAGAGATCCCAAAAGGTTGCAAAACACTGACCTAGATGAAGAAAAGAGAGGAAGAAATGTAGCAGAATCTTTAAGATTAACGATGCATAAACTTTCATGGATGTCCTTCCACTTTTTCAGACTTAGAGAAATATTGCTAAGTACAACCTGCTTAAAGAAGGAAATACTTTAGAAGATCGTTGCATCCATGAAACCATGAACTATGAATCTAAGCCTTCTTTTGTCCAAGGAACTATGCTTGCTACCAACAAACTAAGGGACAAGATGTAGATATGAAATGAAACAACAATGAAAGAGTGAAAGCTGGTACCACCAGTCCTGAATGGGCAAATTTCTGTAAAAAGTTGAGCCAAGGATCAATAAGTGCAAACAGAGTTCAGCAGAAGCCAATGGTCATTGACAGAACATGAGACCAATAAATCTAGGCACATACATGCACACATTAATCTAGCCAGCACATGGATATCCCATTGTATAGTAATAGATATATCTTAATAGTAGACATTTAAAGTTCAGTTTTTCAAAGTGACCTGCATCCTATCTGTTAGGGATGATGGAGGAGCAACTGTAGACAACATACAAAAGATTTATTCAATATATGATTACAGTGGCAAGAGTTTTTTATGGTCAAAGATGGAAGGATACTATCATACCAGCACAAGAAAACGGGTTAGTGAAGTTATATTAGTTGGCTGAGAATGATAAGTTAATGATTTTGATTAAGGATTAATCTGATCACACTGTAAGAAGTATTGCAATTTAGTTATGGAATTTTTGAGACATTGTTGGGAGATGATATTTGTATTAGAAGATATATGTTTATGTTTATGGGGCCACAGTGGCACAGCGGGTTAAACCACCAGCTGCAGAAAACCTTGCCGACCAGAAGGTTGGCAGTTCAAAGATGCAGATTGGGGTGAGCTCCCACCATCAGCCCTAGCTTCTGCCTACCTAGCAGTTCTAAAACAGTAATGTGAGTAGATCAATGGATCTACTTTGGCGGGGAGGTAAAGTCCCATTCAGGCATGCTGGCAATTCGATAGAGAAGGTGTCCATGGACAACAGGCTCCTCAACATGGAAAATGAAACAACAGCACCTCCCCATTGCCAGAGTTGAGCGCAGTCTCCACATGCCGGCGATAAAAAAGAGGAAAGCCTTTGCCTCTGTCTATGTACTGTCTGTCTTTCTTGTATAATGGCATGGAATGTTTGCCATATATGTATTCTGTAATCCACTCTGAGTCCCCTCAAGGAGATAGAGAGGAATATAAATAAAATATATTATTATTACTATTACTATTATTAATATTGACACAAAAGCACAGTATGTCATAGCAAACGAGATCTATATGCGGGATTCCATATCACAAAATCACAAGTCGAACACTTCCCAAGCATCTAGGACTGATGTATTTTCGAATGATGCGCACAGATCCAAGTAAGGTGGCCTTTTGCAGTTGACAGGTTGTGATTTTGTCGATGTTTAGTGTTTCCAAATACCAGCTGAGATCTTTTGGCACGGCACCCAGTGCACCAATGACCACTGGGACCACTTGTATTGGTTTATGCCAGAGCCTTTGCATTCTGATTTTGAGCACTTGATAGCAGCTGAGTTTTTCCTGTTGTTTTTCCTCAATGCGACTGTCACCTGGTATGGCGACATCAATAATCCAGACTTTTTTCTTTTCCACAATCGTGATGTCTGGTGTATTGTGTTCCAAAACTTTGTCAGTCTGGATTCAAAAGTCCCACAGTATTTTTGCATGTTCATTTTCCACGACCTTTGCAGTTTTATGATCCCACCAATTCTTTACTGCTGGCAGGTGGTACTTGTGACATAAGTTCCAGTGAATCATCTGGGCCACAGAATTATGTCTTTGTTTGTAGTCCGTCTGTGTTATTTTCTTGCAACAGCTGAGGAGATGGTCCATGGTTTCATCAGCTTCCTTGCATAGTCTGCATTTTGGCTCATCCACTCATTTTTCAATCCTGGCCTTAATTGCATTGGTTCTGATGGCTTGCTCCTGGGCTGCAAGAATCAGGCCTTCTTCTGTCTCATAGAATCATAGAATCAAAGAGTTGGAAGACACCTCATGGGCCATCCAGTCCAACCCCCTGCCAAGAAGCAGGAATATTGCATTCAAATCACCCCTGACAGATGGCCATCCAAACTCTGTTTAAAAGCTTCCAAAGAAGGAGCCTCCACCACACTCCGGGGCAGAGAGTTCCACTGCTGAACGGCTCTCACAGTCAGGAAGTTCTTCCTTATGTTCAGATGGAATCTCCTCTCTTGTAGTTTGAAGCCATTGTTCCACGTCCTAGTCTGCAAGGAAGCAGAAAACAAGCTTGCTCCCTCCTCCCTGTGGCTTCCTCTCACATATTTATACATGGCTATCATATCTCCTCTCAGCCTTCTCTTCTTCAGGCTAAACATGCCCAGCTCCTTAAGCCGCTCCTCATAGGGATTGTTCTCCAGACCCTTTATCATTTTAGTCGCCCTCCTCTGGACACATTCCAGCTCCTTCTTCAGGGTTCCATTCATGAGCCATAACCAAGTCTTCTCCTTGTCAACTTTTCCTTCAACCTTCTCAAGGAACTATTATTGTTGTTGTTGTTGTTGTTGTTGTTGTTGTTGTTGTTGCTGCTGCTGTTGTTGTTATTATTGTAGGTGCACAATAAAGAAACTTCTTAATAAAGGACATTCGTGGTTTTGACCATCATGAACACTAACTGAGAAAGTGAAGGTTATTTGTATTCCCTTATATGTAGCAAAGGTTTAATTGTATTTTAGTGTGGTTATTTCGTTGAATGTATGGGGCATTATATATTTTATTTATTGCATTGCATTGTATTGTGATTGTATTTGGCTACTTCTCCTTAAATGTTATTTTATATATTGAAATATTCCATCCCAAAAGGGATATGTCACATACTTCCATTCTTTGAGAGGCTTAAAAGTGGATTTGGGGGACATGATAGCCTGGGGACAGTGAGAGCTGAAGTCTGCAAAAACCATGTATGTATCTTGGCTTTGAAGTTTGAAGAGTTAAGCATGTTTCTGGTGGCTTTTATATAAAGCCCCAAATGGAGCACAGAGAAACATTTTTTCCTCCATGGATAAATCGTTTGCCTGAGGTGGAAGATCTGGCTGGTATGCTGAAAACTCTGACTGCACCAAGATTTTGCTGTAATTTACACAAGAAATGTACTTGTGTTATACTTATATTTTGTTATAGAGGTATAAGATACTTTCTTGTTTAACAGCTGTGTATTGATATAAATATCTACTGCATAATGGTGCTACTCATAACTTTGCATCTCTTTTTACCATTGATTTTATATAACATAGCTTTGATAAGCAAATGAAGGAACAGTAGGTCTTCAGTATCCAATGGGATTTCTTTCCAGGATCTTGTATGAAGAGCATTATTTCACCACTCAATTATATATTGTGGAACTTGAGCATCCACAGATTTTGGTATCCATTGGGTGGGATCCTGGAATCAAACTCCAATGGATAGCAAGGAAACCGTTGTACAAGGAAACCTTTCCATGCAAATACGAGAGTTGAATAAAAAGTAATGCCTCCACCTTTGTAACTCCTCAATAGATGGCAGTACTGGTATGCGGCAGGTACTGGCTTGTTCAGTAGACTCTCCTCTATAGTTCCATTTTGGCGGGAAGCCTTAACATTGAATAGTTGTGTTGTTAAAGTGCAAAGTATGGAGCCCTGAGTAGACAGTCGGTCAATGCGACTTAAGCAACGTGAAGTCATTGAATTCTTGACAGCAGAAGGTGTCACCCCAAAGGAGATTAATCAGAGAACGCACGCTGTTTGTGATGATTGTGTTGATGTGAGCACTGTGCATCGTTGGACAAGAAAGTTTAAAGATGTTGAGGTGGGAACATCTGACTTGCGTGACAAACAAAGAGTTGAACGTCCTGTGACAGCAACCACCGAGTTTCACAAGCAAAAGATTGACAGATTGATTCAGGACAATCATCGTATCACTTAGAGAGAAATTTCAAGCATAATCGCATTTCACAAGAATGTATGGGTCACATTGTTGCTTTGCTTGGCTATCTTGGAAGATCTGTGCATGATGGTACCCAGGATGCTGACACCTGAAATGAAAGCTCACAGACTTGAAACTTCGGAGACTGGATCTCACCACCGTACAACATCGTCTATACAGTCCAGATTAGCACTGTCTGACTTCCATCTGTTTCTGATAATGAAAGAAGATCTGCGGGGACATCATTATGCTTCTGATGAAGACCTTAAGAGAACTATGAGACACTGGTTGTGGAAAGAGAGTGCGGACTTTTTCTGTGCCGACTTCAGAAAACTTGTTCATTGTTGTCAGAAAATTATCCAATTGTCTGGTGATTATGTGGGAAAGTGAAGAGTGGTGGTTAAAGAGCACATTCTAAGGATTATTTCTGCGTTTGATTTATTAAAATATTCCCATCCAAAACCAAGTAACAAAGGTGGAGGCATTACTTTTCATTCAACCCTCGTACTTTGTATGCTACAAGATGGAAATTCATTGTCAACTTTTTCACATGTGCTGACACCACACAGGCATTTAATACCTCATTGGAAAAGGCAAACTTACCTATCTTTGTAACATATTTGAAAGAATAGACCTATTCTCCACAAATCTGCAAAGAAATCATGGCTCATTGGACAGTTTTGTAGCTCATTTTATAGTTTACATCATTATAGTAGAATGACTTGTGCAGCATTAAGGTTACACAAGCCATTAAAATTTGATCAGCTTGGGAAAATAGATGTTTTGCATATTGAAATTGTTTTGCATATGGCAGATAGTGATACTATTTTTGTAAACATTGCAACATCCTTTCTAATTCATTGGTGGGTTAGAAATATCTTCCCACAGAAAACTCTTTCAGAGCGATCAGTGGCCAAACCCTTCTGCCCCCTCCCCAATTTTGCTCTCTGTACATCCCCCACCATGAAATTTGTCCCACTACACTCCAAGTAAGTCAAGACCACAATGAAATGTGCCATTATTATCTGGAAACATCTTTAGAGAAACTCAACTCCTTGAAAGCCAAGTGATTGTACTCAGAAGTATGACCCAAAGAAGGAGGGATCTACATCTTCATACCTGACTTAAGACACTGGGCTCAATCCTATTGTTACAGTAGACCCATCAAATCAGTTGGATTTACCTATGTGTTAATCAATTCAGTTCTCAGTTAAATTAGTCTACTCTAGTTTGGACTTTTGGGCAGGATTCAAAATGATCTTGACAGATTAGAGAAATGGGCCAAAACTAACAAAATGAAGTTCAACAGTGACAAATGCAAGATACTCCACTTAGGCAGAAAAAAATGAAATGCAAAGATACAGAATGGGGGACGATGCCTGGCTCGAGAGCAGTACGTGTGAAAAAGATCTTGGAGTCCTCGTGGACAACAAGTTAAACATGAGCCAACAATGTGATGTGGCGGCAAAAAAAGCCAATGGGATTTTGGCCTGCATCAATAGGAGCATAGTGTCTAGATCTAGGGAAGTAATGCTACCCCTCTATTCCCCTTTGGTTAGACCACACCTGGAATATTGTGTCCAATTCTGGGCACCACAATTCAAGAGAGATATTGACAAGCTGGAATGTGTCCAGAGGAGGGTGACTAAAATGATCAAGGGTCTGGAGAACAAGCCCTATGAGGAGCGGCTTAAGGAGCTGGGCATGTTTAGCCTGAAGAAGAGAAGGCTGAGAGGAGACATGATAGCCATGTATAAATATGTGAGAGGAAGTCATAGGGAGGAGGGAGCAAGCTTGTTTTCTGCTTTCCCTGGAGACTAGGACACGAACAATGGCTTCAAACTACAAGAAAGGAGATTCCACCTGAACATGAGGAAGAACTTCCTGACTGTGGAACTCTCTGCCCCGGAGTGTGGTGGAGGCTCCTTCTTTGGAAGTTTTTAAACAGAGGCTGGATGGCCATCTGTCAGGGGTGATTTGAATGCAATATTCCCGCTTCTTGGCAGGGGGTTGGACTGGATGGCCTATGAAGTCTCTTCCAACTCTTTGATTCTATGATTCTAGGATTCTGGGATTCTTGCCAACATCTGCTGAGGAACCATGAAGGAAGACTCTGTTCTCCTTCAATGTACCCTATAATGATCTCTAAGGAACTATGTTGTTCTCTGGAGATTGTTAAGACTATAGTTCCCATAAACCCCAGCCATCATGGCTCCTGGGAACTCCAGTCCAACAATATAAGGAGGGCCACACGATTCCAATCCTTGTCTTAGCCCTGAATTTGTGATCTATAAAAATCACTTTTCTGAGTTCTGGATAGTAAGGTGACACTATAAAACCCAAGTGTGCAGAAAACTCCATAAATGATGGAGACAGTCTATGGATACGCTGAAGAATTGCTCTTGAATTACATTCCACATCTCTCTATATCACATCACAGGCACTTTTAGTTTGAGAAGACCCCCCCCCCCCAAAAAAAAGCAAATGGTTTTTGTTTCAATATTTCCATTCAGCGCTAATGTGGCAGACTGAATTATCATGTGACCTGAATAAATGCTGTCACCCCCAAAAGCAACTTTGTGGATGACTTTACGTTTCATTTAATTACATTATCAGACTGTATGAATAACAGCTGCTCTTTTACACCTCTGCTTGCCCCTAGGATATTAAAGCATAGGTATTTTGCGTCTGGAGCTATGCTGAGGATTATAATATCTGGTTTCAGAAAATGTTTTATTGACCTATTATATGGCTTAACTCAGCACAGTTCCATGTTCTCTCTTTATTTCTTTCAGCTCTCTTTTCACCCTGCAACGCCTTGTAATTGGAAATAATAGATCTGAGTGGCTTTTATTTGACCTGTTTAAAGAACTACATGAAGAAATGAATTGGAAACATAATATAGCAATGTTCTCTCTTTCCTAACTAGCATCAGGCCAAAAAACTGTCTAAGAATAGATCAGCTTGGGAATATAGATAACCATTATCTTCACATCTAATCACATCATCAGAAGAGCCATGTGGCAATACAGCTCGGGTAAGTTGTACAATATTATACTACAAGATTGCAATTTCTCCAGTCCTTTCATTGGAATCCTGTTCATAGTTACACACATGTAGATTCCCATATAGAAGTGATTGGAGTTTTCTCTCCAGTGTGGACCATCCACATTTGATTCATCATTTCAGAAGTGTTATTAACTGCCTACAAGTGTTGTTAACTGCCTACAAATCAGCCATAGCAGAGCACCTGATGAACCAACCTGGACACAGCATTTATTTGAGAACACAGAAATGCTGGACCACTCTCAACAACCACCATGTCAGACTACACAGAGAAGCCATTGAAATCCACAAGCATGTGGACAATTTCAACAGAAAGGAGGAAACCATGAAAATGAACAAAATCTGGGTACCAGTATTAAAAAACTCTAAAATTACAACAGCACAACAACAGAGAGGAAACAAACAAGGACATCTAATCACCTC
The DNA here is from genome assembly GCF_025583915.1 of Anolis sagrei ordinatus. Classification (NCBI taxonomy): domain Eukaryota; kingdom Metazoa; phylum Chordata; class Lepidosauria; order Squamata; family Anolidae; genus Anolis; species Anolis sagrei. The sequence goes on along the minus strand of NW_026845477.1, from coordinate 17,219,953 downwards.
TCAACAAAAGTTTGCTCCAGGCACTGTCAGGCCATTATATGCTAATCAAGGTGGTCAGTTGAAACATTCACACCTAGCTCCAGCAGACAAGAGTCCTTTGTCCCACCCTGGTCATTCCACAGATATATAAACCCTTTTTCCTAGTTCCAACAGACCTCACTACCTCTGGACTATATCTATATGCTTAAAAGACATTGGACTACGAACTAGTATGCTGAATATATACAAGAAGTTTGTTAGTAAATCTGAAATATTATTTTAAAGAAGACCACTTTGTTTTTGTCTCTTGAGTGCATATTTTAACTAAGAGTTTTCAAGGGAGTGTATATCTTTTGGGCAACTTCAGCTTCAAAGAAACAACCATCCTCTGCTAACAAAACATATTTTTGTAGTGGCATGTCATTATTCTTGGCAGTTTAAAGACATGGTTCTTTGGTTTAATAGCTGAGTTATCTGTGTGCCATTCATGAATGTTTGTGAATATCACTCATTCAAAGACTTGACTTCTAATAAGCTCATGCTTTTCTTGACTAGTAGTTTTCAAACCGTGGTCGCCACATGTTCATGGAGATTCACATTTGCCAAATAGATGCGAAATCATTTTTACCTTTTCAATAAGGTTATGATGCACTTATTTCAAATAGGTTATGCAATTTCCAATAGTTTCCCATACAGGTACTAAACAGGACTGGGATCTGGTGCCTTTAAGATGCTTGGGGCATCTTCCCAAATTAGAAAATCCATATAAAGATTTTTAGATCTTAATTACAAAATCAAATGTCCACCACGCCAGTCACACAGATTTGCTGCTGGCCAACAATTATGAGGGTGTTTCCCCATATTTTCTTTTTCATGGGCCCATATCCCCTCTTGACAGACCTGGCCAAGGAGGAATTTGAATACATCTGCATCTGCTACCACCACAATATTTATTTTATTCAACTGTTTTGAAAAAGGAAAGTCTTTACAGGAGACCCAGCGTAAAAAAAAAATCTCCCAGCAAGACTCAGAAGTGAAATTTTTCTGTCAAGCACATCAGTAATAAATTCAGCATAGAAATAGAGCGGGGAGGGGAAGCCAAGCCTCTCCATTAACAACTGCCGAGTGAGCAAGGAGACAATGCTTAAGTGCATAATTACACTCCTCTTTGCTGTAATAAGCAGGCTTTGCAATTTGGTGGTTAAAGGCAATCAATGCATTTTTGTTCTCTTTCTCTCTTGGAACATTCACTGCTCCTGGCAATAAGCAGAACTACCTTCCTCTGATGACATATTTTGCCTTTAAAACTCTTTCCATTTGTTATATAGCAAATTGAACTGGCCCTGTCCTCTTAATTTTATTTAATATGCCACGTCTATCAAGTGAAAATCTGAATTAAGGTCAATGGAAACAATCAGCAGCGTCTATCTCATCTTGACCTGGGGTGAGCAACAAGCAAAGGGAATCTGATGCCTCAGGTGGGAGACATTTTGGGGTGGCAATGACAGTCTTTTGACTCTTTCACCTGAACACTTCTTCCGTCCTCCTGCCCTCAATTTTATTTGTCGTGTCAGGGCAACCACCAATTATATTACATTTCTAACAGAACAAAGCAAGCAACAGACAAAATATAAAATTTGTGAGTTTGGTAGTTGATTAAATGTCCTTTGACCAGTATCTGGCCACTTGGAGTGCTTCTGGTGTTGCTGCAAGAAGGTCCTCCATTGTGCATGTGGCAGGGCTCAGGTTGCATTGCAGCAGGTGGTCTGTGGTTTGCTCCTCTCCACATTCGCATGTCGAGGATTCTACTTTGTAGCCCCATTTCTGAAGGTTGGCTCTGCATCTTGTGGTGCCAGAGCGCAGTCTGTTCAACGCCTTCCAAGTCGCCCAGTCTTCTGTGTGCCCAGGGGGAGTCTCTCATTTGGTATCAGCCATTGGTTGAGGTTCTGGGTTTGAGCCTGCCACTTTTGGACTCTCGCTTGCTGAGGTGTTCCAGCGAGTGTCTCTGTAGATCTTAGAAAACGATTTCTAGATTCTCTAACACAGCCAGATGCTAGAGACGAAAAGAGGGAAGCGTTGTTTATTCGTTCAGTTGCTTCCGAATATTCGTGACCTCATGGAACAGCCCATGGCAGTGAAGTGACCAACATCCTGCCCTCAATAACACCATCCTATTACAAAGGAGGATATTTTCTCATCACACACTCAATTTTTGTAAGAGGGGGCAAGAGTTCTACCACCCTGAGTCCCTCTGCAGAGGTTGAGATAGGACGGGATATAAATGTCCAAAATAAATAAATAATATTTTAAAACTACACCTTCCAGAATTCCACGGTCAGCATGAGGGAAGCTCAGAGTTGCATTGTAGAATGAACTGGAGATTCAACAGCCAGACATTTTGTCTGAACTTTAGAAAGAATTAAAAAGTTATCTCTTCCCATGTTAAATTAAATTCGAAAACAACAATTTAGGTATTTAAATAGATACCACTTCGGTGGAAAGGTAAAAGGCGCCCAGAAAATATGCCAGCAAAATCGGACCACGAAAGGCGTCCGTGGACAACAAGCTCCTCAACATGGAAAATGAAACAACAGCACCCCCCCCCCCATGGCCAAGTCAAGCACAGCCAGATGCCAGAGACGAAAAGAGGGAAACGTTGTTTATTCGTTCAGTTGCTTCCGAATATTCRTGAAAGCTGGACAGTGAAGAACACTGATAGGAAGAAAATCAGCTTGTTTCAAATATGGCGCTAGAGAAGAATTTTATGGATACCGTGAACTGTGAAGAAGACAAAGAAATGGCTCCTAGAGCAAATCAAGCCTGAACTTTCCCTAGAAGCCAAGATGACCAAACTGAGGCAGTCATACTTTGGTCATATAATAAGAAGACATGACTCCCTAGAAATAAAATAACAATGCTTGGCAAGGCAGAAGGCAATAGGAAAAGAGGAAAATTGCATTACATATAGATAGACCCAAGGAAGGAAGTCACGGCCCTGAGTCTACAAGGCCTGAGCAGGGTTGCTGAGGTCAGGATACAGTGACTTAGAGGTCTCTCATTCATGGGGTCACAATAAGTCAAAGTCGCCTTGGTGGCAGTTAGCAACAACAAAAGTAGCTTTTCCCAGGTATGCTGTTTCTGAAGTTTGGGACTTCTGGGAAGATGTTCTCAGAAACAACCCAGCCCTAGCATCCCTATTTCAATCAAGACATGGAGATTTATTCACTGCAAAGGAATAAAAGTGGGTGTTTTATTCTTTTCTTTCACTTTCGTTGCTTACACAGTTCCTTTGACAGTTCCTTCTGCTCTGATCATCTTAAGATCAATTGAACAGTTCAGACAGATAGCCCCAAGCTATGCGTGTTAATTAGATTTGCAAACAATAGAAGGAGTTCCATTATTGCTAAGGTAGATAAACCTGTAGAGAAGCAAGTCATTAAATGACATTCCTAGAAAGAAGCAAAATGCAAAGCAGCCTTTAAAAGTCTGAAGACTTACTAAGTTCATAACGGCACATGAGGATGATTATCATTCTTATTGCAGTTCTCTAAGGACCTTACCACCAGGTAAAATCACTGTGTTCCTACCATAATTGCTTGGCTGCATAAAGAATCAACCCATTTGTATTCCTAAAATTTATTACCATGTGTCCTGAGCACACTCTGAAACTGTCTCCAATTTGGCAAGAACTGTCCTGATCATTCTGTTCTTCTTCCACTTTTTCAGATGCATGATAAGGAATATGGCTTCCGTACAGAATGGAGAAGTTCTTTCAATGGGCTGAATGGGTTTGTTCAGGAGCAAGCAATAGATAACCAGAGGCTTTGCCCCACAAGGCTGTTTCAACTCTCAATCATTCCAGGTTCTCCAGATAACCCTTTTCTTGGCTACAATGAGAAGTGAACAGCCTCCTTTGCCTTTCCACATTGCCTGAAGTGTAGGGCCCAGAAATGGACACAACATTTCAGGTGAAGTTAAACTAAAGCAGAATAAAGTGGTATTGTTACTTCTCTTGATCTAGACACTACGCTCCTATTGATGTGATTCTAAGCTGCATCAATAGCAGAATAGTGTCTGGATGAGTGTTTCTCAACCTTCCTAATGCTATTACCCCTTAATACAGTTCTTCATGTTGTGGTGACTCCCAACCATAACATTGTTTTTGTTGCTACTTCACAACTGTAATTTTGCTACTTTTATGAATTGTATTGTAAATATCCGATACGCAGGATGTATTTTCATTCACTGGACCAAATTTGGCACAAATACCCAATACGCCCAAATTTAAATACTGGTGGGATTGGGGAGGGATTGATTTTGTCATTTGGGAGTTGTAGTTGCTGGGATTTATAATTAACCTACAATCAAAAAGCATTCTGAACTCCACCAATGATGGAATTGAACCACATTTGGCACACAGAACTGCCATGACCAACAGAATATACTGGAAGGGTTTGGTGGGCATTAGCATTGAGTTTTGGAGTTGTAGTTCACCTGCATCCAGAGAGCACTGCGGACTAAAACAATGATGGATCTGGACCAAACTTGGCATGAACACGCAATATGCCCAAATGTAAACACCGGTGAAGTTTGGGGAAAATAGACCGTGACATTTGGGAGTTGTAGTTGCTGGGATTTATAGTTCACCTACAATCAAAGTTCTCATCAGTTCTCCCATGAATATTATATCCAGTTCTGGGCACTACAATTAAAGAAGGATATTGACAGGCAGTCGCATGTCCATAGAAGGGCAACAAAAATGGTCCAAAGTGTGGAAGCTAAGTTCTATGAGGAACAGCTTAGGAAGCTGGGTATGTTTAGCTTGGAGAAGCGGAAGTTGAGAGCTGACATGATAGCCATGTTTAAATATTTGAAAGGTTGTTGTATCCTGGAGGGGGTCAAGCTTATTTTCCGTTTCCCCAGAAACTAGGATACAGAGCAATGGGTTCAAATGGCAGGAAAAGAGATTCCACCTAAATGTTATGAAGAACTACCTGACATTAAGAGCAGTTCAGTTATGGAATATACTGCTTCCGAGTATGGTGAAACCTTCTTCTCTGGAAGTTTTTAGACAAGATTGGATGGAAATCTGTTGGGAGTGTTGATTGGGTGGTTTCACCATGGCAAAATGGAATTGGTGAGGTTCAAAGTGCTGAAGATTCAGGACAGAGAAATGAAACTGGCTCTGACAGGGCCAAGTTCCAAGGTCAGTCACAGGAGCCAGAAAGAATATCATTAGATAAGGCGCTGAGTGAGGAAGAATTAAGTGAAACAGAAAACTCTCAAGGGAAATAAGCATAACTCTTTGCTTAAAGATTAGAGCAGAGAAGCAGCTCCATAGGTCCGAGAGACTTTGTGGGAAAGAGATAGAGAAAATTTGTGGGAAACAACATGATTTCATTAACTGCTTATTAACAGGCAGTTGTTTACCTTATAATTAGTTCAGGCAACTTTGGTTTTCGAGTGAGACACTAGGCCTGCGTTCTTGTGTCAAGCCAAGTCCTGGTTTTGGATTCAAGTATTCTGGAAGTTTCTTGTAATCTTGTTTTATTAATCTTGTTCAAGTTTTTCTTAGTACACCTTTTGTTTTTGGGTTTATGCTGTACTTGTGGGTTTTTGCTATTCCTGGACTGTGTTACCTTTGGATTCTTAGGAGACATTTGGCTTCCTATGTAGTTATCACCTATTGTTAAACCCTTTTTTGGATTATCCCTCTCCTTTCTTTTTCCTGTTTTTTCGTATATTTTATATGTTTTTACAATAATCTGTTTGTTTATACTCTGGACTCTTGTGTGGTGCTGTGGTCATCGGTGGCTCCAGGCCTGGGGTGCAACAACTTCTGAAATATGAGTTTCTTACATTCTCAATGGAAAACAAAATAGAGGAACTTATTGGCTGCTATTGTCTTGGTAATTTACACTATAGTAATCAGGTTTGTTACGCCAATGTAGCTACTTTTACTGACATTGCATAAGGAGGTATCCAAGCACCATTCAGTGTTGCTGAAGGGTGCTTAGGTATAACAGTTCCTGCATATCTGCTCCCAATTGACCAGGCTTTTCTCTATCTCTGTGTTGACCTCCTTTCATTTTCAGGTTCCCAGACATTGGCATTAGCAAGCTAGTAGACCAGTTTCCTCCATCAGCTTCAAATAGGCTTTTAGCTATTATGAATAGCTAACTTACTTGTAATTCTGTGTTTAAAAGCTGAGCTGGGGGGTTATGAATCAAGCAGTAAGGGAAATTAGCACCTTGTGCAAGAATTCCATGTACAAAATAGTCTGGGTGGTTTAGGTTGAAATCGGTACCATGTATTATACAATATATGTTCCTATTAATGACTGCAGAAATCTCAGTGGTGGGATTTTGATCATTGTAAGATTAATATGACTGCATTAGCAAGATATAAATCAAGGTTAAAATAAATAAGTATATTTCTACTATACTGGCAGCTAGTGGCTTTGTGCTAGTGGGAGGGTGAATCTACTGGTTTAGTGTAAACTTCAAAGGGGTCCTTCCAATCACTGCACCTATTTGGGGAATAGGGATCCAAATGCTGGATCACTCCTTTTAAGTGTGAATGAAAAGACAAAGAATTTCTCACCCCACGGATCACGAACTGGGCTGATCTTGCGAGATACTCTTGAGTTGAAAAATACCCATAAAACAACTTTCTATTCTTGCAAGGATGTGTTAGTTGATGCATGGGTGGAATATAAAAATCAAGGCAGTTGAGACCAAACAAGAGGCAGGTAATACAGTATAACCCCTAAATCTGTAGGGGATAAACTTACAATGGAAACAGGAAACGGTGGATAACAGTAAACTCAATTGAAATGAATAACTTACACCAGAAGGTCCTCTAGAATGATTCTATGGTAACTTCTGGTGTAAGTTATTCATTTCAATAGAGTTCACTGTTATCCACTATTTCCATTGTCTAGTCATTTCCAACTTTGGAGTTGGTGCTCATGTCCATTTCTAAGCCAAAGAGCTGGCATTGACTGTAGACACCCCCAAGGTCATGTGGCCAGCACGACTACATGGAGCACTGTTACCTTCCCACAGAAGGAGTTCCTATTGATCTACTCTCATGTGCGTGTTTTCAAACTGCTAAGTTGGAAGAAGCTGGGCCTAACAGCGAGAACTCACCTTTCTCCCCGGATTTGAACTTCAATGTTTTGGTCAGCAAGTTCAGTAGCTCAGCGGTGTAACCCGCTGCACCACCAGGGGGCCCTAGTTCACTCTTAGAAAGGTATTATCTCTAAGAATTTGCTTGGTTTTCCAAGGAACCTCTATGGTAATTTTTGCTGAAAGAATACCATAGAATCATCTGGAGGACTCAGAAAATTCCTAGAGAAGATAGATTTTGTCAACTAGACAAGTATTAGTTCAGTTGTTATGAGTGGTCATTCTATGATACAAATGATTGAGAAGCTAGAGGGAAGAAATGTGGGAAAGGGAATTGGTAGAGCAGAGATGAGCTGCGGTCTATGAATTCCAGAGATGAGAAATCACATATTGGTCTGACACAACCAGCCAGATTTTGCTCACAATAAATAACTCTGGAAATGAGCACTGCTCTTTTATATCAGTCTGGGTGAGTGTCTGATAAGAACGGGACAGTGATAACAGAAAGGTTTACAATGTTAAGAAGGAAGTCAACATAAGATCAACACCAATCAAGAAGATCAAGATCTGGCCAGGAAACTGAGATGGAGCCAGGATGGAAGATGTTTATCATTAATTTATAGCTTTTGGACTACATCAGCAGAATATTCCTATAAAAGACTCAGTCTAATAATGTTCAATGTGTGGCAGACTGAGGAGTCTGTTCCACCCACTATGCTCTGCTCCATGGGAAGGAGAGAGATAGTGTACCTAAGGAGAGTGACAGATTGGCTATGGGAAAGCATGATTCTGGTCACTTTGGGGCTTCTTTCTCAAAGGAAGAGGAATAAGTGCACTTTTGGAGTCTTGGATTTTGTGCAGGGAGTCAGGTTGTGCTGTATGGAAAACAGAGATTTGGTCCTTGGCATTGTTCTTAGGGAAGAAGTTTTGGTGTTATGGCAGTTTTGGAACTATGCGTTGGCAGGCTGCAGGAAAGCAGGGTCTGGCCTAACAGGTGCTTCTCCAAGGAGGGAGAAAATGATATGGTAATATTTGAATGCCTGAGGATGAATGCATGTACATGTGGTGTGAATGTTGAGTGAAAATGAATTTCCCTTTGTTTGTTTGTTTGTTTGTTTGTTTGTTTGTTAGCCAATGTAATTGTAAATCCAATATAGTTGCACAGAATCTGTATGTCTGTATATCTAATGTCATTCTTTGTCTAAATGTTTTTCTGTAATCTGATATACCCTCTCACACTGGAAATTGCAATAAAAAGAACCTATGCTTTAAAGTCATTGAAAAGTCATTCATGGCAGAGGGTGCTGAGTATGTTTAGCCTGGAGACATGACAACCAACTTGAAATATCTGAAAGTTGATCACCTAAAAGGCTGTGCAAGCTTGTTTTTCAAGTGCTTCATTGAGTAAGACCTAAATCAATGGATTCACATCTCACAAAAGAATATTGTTACTAAACTTTAGGGAGAGCTTCCAAATGATAAGAGCCATTTCATAGTGGAAGAGATTACTTTAGGACAGGGGTCTTCAAACGTTTTAAACAGAGGACCAGGTCACAGTCCCTCAAACTGTTGGAAGACTGGATTATCATTCAAAAAAACATGAATGAATTCTTATGCACGCTGCACATATTTTATTTATAGTGCACAAACCACCTAAAAACAATACAATAATTAAAATGAAGAACAGTTTTAACAAATGTAAACTTATTAGTATTTCAATTGGACTTGTGGACCTGCTTTTGGCTGATGAGATAGGATTGTTGTTGTGTGCTTTCAAGTCATTTCAGACTTAGGTTGACCCTGAATGAGGGCCAGGTAAATGACCTTGGAGGGCCATATCTGGCCCCCGGGCCTTAGTCTGGGGACCCCTGCTTTAGGAGGTGATAAGTTGATGACCATTTTTAAGTGGTGCTTTAGCTATGGTTTTCCTTCATTGGTTGGGGATTTGATTAGATGGCTGTTGGGATTCAGACCAACTTTGCAGTTTTATGCCTCTGTCATTTCCTTTTTTAAATATAGGATGAAGCCTCCAGTTTTAATCAGTGGGAAGTCCCATGTCACTTGCATATCGAAAGTTTGAGGATAGAACTGAGAGAGCAAGCAATGAAAAGCAATTGTCTGGTTTCTATGTCTCCTTTCATTCATGCACACACATCATAAACTACCATAGAAAATCTAGTTATTTCCTGTTACTCTTAATTCCAGTCAATTTCTCTTTGCTTCAACTATAAAATTAATATCTACCTTGCCACCTGCAAGGCATAATGTTCTCTCTCAGCAGTGACAGAGTGCTTGAGTTATTTGCACATGCGGTTAACCCAAAAGAGATTTAGTGGGATTAATATGGAGAATAAATGAAAAATTTGTTAAAAGAGGGCAGGGGAAAATAACCCCTGGATGAATCTCTCTCCCGACAGTGATTGATTTTGCTCAATTTAGCTCTGAATGAAGATGGGTATGTTTTTCAGATTTAGTTTGGAAAATAACATTGATAGCAGCAGACTAAATGTTGTTTCATCATCAGTTTCAATACTGACAGGCACAAGGAATAAATGAGAGAATATGAAGGATTTAATTACTCTGCATGAGATCCCAAGGTAATTTTGTCTATAACTTTTTTGCTACCTGAAAAAAAATCATTATATTGTACTCAGATTCAGTTTGAGCATTCTTTTCCAAATAAGGAGTTATATTTCCATGTATGTCTGAAAGCATCATTCCTTAAATAGTCTTGAAAGCTCCATTTGAGGCTGTTATAAATGTATTAAGGAATTGCTATATTTTTCTGGAACTCCAACTGGGAGAAAAATCACACAATCATAAAATTCTAGAGTTGGAAGAGACCTCAGTCCACCCCCCCTGCCAAGAAGCAAGAAAATCGCATTCAAAGCACCCCCAACAGATGGCCATCCAGCCTCTGTTTAAAAGCCTCCAAAGAAGGAGCCTCCACCACACTCCAGGGCAGAGAGTTCCAGTGCTGAACAGCTCTCACTGTTAGAAAGTTCTTCCTAATGTTTGATGGAATCTCCTTTCCTATAGTTTGAAGCCCTTGTTCCGTGTCCTAGTCTCCAGGACAGGAGAAAACAAGCCTGCTCCCTATCACTTCCCCTCACATATTTATATATGGTTGTCATGTATCCTCTCAGCCTTCTCTGCAGACTACACATGCCCAGCTCTTTAAGCCGTTCCTCACAGGGCTTGTTCTCCAGACACTTGATAATTTTAGTCGCCCTCTTCTGGGCACATTCCAGCTTGTCAACATTTCCCTTAATCTCAGGGAAAGTAATGCTGAAGGAGCACAAATTTCATTTCTTTTGTGCAAAGGGTTTTTAAAGGATTGGGAAGGCTCATATTGGTCTTGCATGAAAACTACCACAAACTCCATTTTTAAAAAAGTAATTCACTAAAAAGTTTTATCTATACTTCCCAGATGGCCTAAACACCCTGAAGGCACAAGGTCATGTCTGATCTTGGAAGCTATGCATGTTCAACCTTGGTTAATACTTGAATGAGACACCATCATCAGACTTTCTCCTTCTGCAACACCATTCCCTATGAGATTGATAACCCAGCCAGAAAACTTGAGGATATTTGTCAATTTTCTGAAGCTCCATCAGGCACCCTTTTTTTTTCATGTCAGGAGTGACTTGAGAAACTGCAAGTCACTTCTCATGTGAGATAATTGGCCGTCGCAAGCATGTTGCCCAGGGGACGCCCAAATGTTTTAATGTTTTACCATCCTTGTGGGAGGCTTCTCTCATGTCCCTGCATGGGGAGCTGGAGCTGACAGAGGGAGCTCATCTGTGCTCTCCCCAGATTCGAACATGCAACCTGTCTGTCTTAAAATCAGTAAACAAATCAGTAAAATATAAATTCATAGTGTGTCCTTATTAAAAACATTGTCCAGACTCATTGTCTAGTCGTTCCATTTCCTATGTCAGTTACTCTGCATTTGCAAACGCTTGTTCAAAAAGCCACGTCTTGACTTTTTTCCAGAATGTTAAAAGGGAGGTGGCCGAGCTAATATCTATAGGGAGGGCGTTACATAGCCAAGGGGCTGCCACCGAGAAGGCCCTGTCTCTTGTCTCCGCCAAACATACTTGTGATGAAGGTGGTAACAAGAGCAGGGCCTCCTCAGACGATCTTAAGATCCTAGATGGCTCATATGGGAAGATGCGTTTGGACATGTAAGTTGGGCCAGAACCATTTAGGGTGTTTTAGGCTAAAGCCAGCATTTTGAATTGTGACTGTATATACTGCCTTTCTCTCAAAGTGAGAGTTGTAGATGCGAATATAGCGGACATCATGAAGTTCCAGCCATGCTACCTTTGTAGCGTCCTTGAATTTCCTACCCCACATCCCCCAAAAACAATTAATATTCTTCAATCAATTGAAATGACAGCCCATTTCTCAAAAGCCTCGGTCCTTGCAATTGTATTATCTCTGGGAATCATTACTTCACTGACTTATTCCTGAAAATGTTGCTCATTTGCCGCATACGGTAATGAAGACATTGGACCTGGCTTTGCTATTTTTGTGACTGAAATCAGCCTCCTCTACTCACTAACCCCCAATTTATAATGTTTTGGGATTTCTGCCACTGGCACAAAGAAATGGCAGATCAGTTCAACCCAACCTGTAGCTGGCCAAGCCCAGTACAAACTGGCAGTGTCGTGGAGTGATCGATGGCCTGACCATGTTTAGCCTTGAGAAGAGGACATCAAGAGGTGAGATGTCAGGCGTGTTGAAATATTGGGAATGATGTCATGTTTAGGAGGGAGCAAATTTGTTTTCTGCTGCTCTAAAGATTAGAACATGGAGCTACGGATTCAAACTACAGAAAAAGAGATTCCATCTAAACGTTAGGACAAATCTCCTAATGGTGAAAACTTTGGAATTCACTGCCTAGAAGTGTGGTGAGTCTCCTTCTCTATAGGTTTTAAAACAAAGGCTGGAAGGAGTGCTTTGATGGTGCGCTCCTGCAAGGAAGGAAGTTTGACTGGATGGCCCACAATTCTATCACCAAAACTATATTTTGGTCACATATGGATTCTATCATCAAATCCACACCAAAACCATATTTTGGTCACACAGCAGCCCCTGAGGACAGGAAGCCTACCAAGATATGATTGCATTCTCCATCTAGCATTTCCCATTAATTGATAACCAAGCTCTATAACAGTGTTTCTCAATCTTCCTAATGCCATGACCCCTTAATACAGTTCCTCATGTTGTGGTGACCCCCCAACTATAAAATTATTTTTGTTGTTACTTCAAAACTGTAATTTTGCTACTGTTATGAATTGTAATGTAAATATCTGATATGCAGAATGTATTTTTGTTCACTGGACCAAATTTGGCACAAATACCTGATATGCCCAAATTTGAAAAATTGGGTGGGGGGGGGATTGATTTTGTCATTTGGGAGTTGTAGTTGCTGGGATTTATAGTTCACCTACAATCAAAGAGCATTCTGAACTCCACCAGTGATGGAATTGAACCAAACTTGGCACACAGAACTCCCATGACCAACAGAAAATACTGGAAGGGTTTGGTGGGCATTGACCTTGAGTTTTGGAGTTGTAGTTCACCTACATCCAGAGAGCACTGTGGACTCAAACAATGATGTATCTGGACCAAACTTGGCACAAATACTCAATATGCCCAAATGTGAACACTGGTGGAGTTTGGGGGAAATAGACCTTGACATTTGGTAGTTGTAGTTGCTGGGATTATAGTTCACCTACAATCAAAGAGCATTCTGAACTCCACCAATGATGGAATTGAACCAAACTTGGCACATACAACTCCCATGAGCAACAGAAAATACTGGAAGGGTTTGGTGGGCATTGACCTTGAGTCTTGGAGTTGTAGTACCCAGAGAGCACTGTGGACTCAAACAATGATGTATCTGAACCAAACTTGGCACAAATACTCAATATGCCCAAATGTGAACACTGGTGGTGTTTGAGGGAAAATAGACCTTGACATTTGGTAGTTATAGTTGCTGGGATTTATAGTTCACCTACAGTCAAAGAGCACTCTGAACCCCACCAACGATGGAACTGAACCAATTTTGGCACACAAAACCCTAATAACCAACAGAAAATACTGGAAGGGTTTGGTGGGCATTGACCTTGAGTTTTGTAGTTGTAGTACTTACTTACTTACTTACTTACTTACTTACTTAGGCGATCCCTCGTTGTCCGAGTAGGATTGTATTCCAAGATTGATGTACTGGTGGTGGGTCCATAGGTGACTGTGGAGCCCTATTCTTGATCTGCATGTTCTCCCACAGTGAGGGCATCGGTTTCCAGGTGGAAGGCGGTCCCAGTCAGGGTTGGCTTGATGTGTCTTCCTCTTGGCACGTTTCCTCTCTTTCTCCCTCCATTCATGACTCTTCAAATTCTACAACACTGCTGGTCACAGCTGACCTCCAGCTGGAGCACTCAAGGGCCAGGGCTTCCCAGTTCTCAGTGTCTATGCCAGAGTTTTTAAGGTTGGCTTTGAGCCTATCTTTAAATCTCTTGTCCTGCCCACCAACATTCCGTTTTTCATTTCTGAATTTGGAGTCTTTGGTGACCCCACTGAAACCCCTCTCGTGACCTCCCCCCGGGGATTCTGACCTCCCAGATTGAGAAACACTGCTCTATAAGAATCAGCTTAGGGGCTGAGTATGTTTTGCTTACAGAAGGAATGATTTAGGGGTGACCTGACTGCCATCATCTGAAGGGCTGCCCATGTGGAAGATGGAGCAAAGATGTTTTCTGCTGTCTCCACTAGAAACACATCCCAAAATATTCAAACTACAAGAAAGAGGATTCCACCTAAACTCTAGGAAGCATTTCTTTACTCTAAGAACTATTACTGAGGATGGCAGACTCTCCTTTGGAGGTCTTCAAACAGAGGTTGGATGGGCATCTTTCATGCATATTTTAGCTATTTATTCCTATATGGCAGGTGGGTTGGAATATATGGTTCTTTTGGTCCTTTCCAACTCTAAGATTCTGTGATCTATGATTCTATGATATACAGAGAGTCTCTGACTCCAATACTGGAGATGACATGTAGCCATCTACATGTCATCTCAAGGGAGGAGGGAGCAAGCTTGTTTTCTGCTTCCCTGGAGACCAGGGCGTGAAACAATGGCTTCAAACTACAAGAAAGGAGATTCCATCTGAACATGAGGAAGAATTTCCTGACTGTGAGAGCCATTCAGCAGTGGAACCCTCTGTCCTGGAGTGTGGTGGAGGCTCCTTCTTTGGAAGCTTTTAAACAGAGACTGGATGGCCATCTATCAGGGGTGATTTGAATGCAATAATCCTGCTTCTTGGCAGAATGGGGTTGGACTGGATGGCCCATGAGGTCTCTTCCAACTCTATGATTCTATCTCAACTAAGAGTCACTGATGGTCCCATTCTCCAATCAGTCCTCTTTAAAAGCCATCCATGTTTGCAACCATCATCTGTTCAATTTCTTTGTTTCTACCTTGGCTTTTTCCCAAAACTGGGAATCAAGATAAATTGCAAAAGAAAAAGAATTACTGGTTGAAGTACATTTAGCTCAACACATACAAAAAGTAATGATTAAAATAGCATTAAACTGCCTACAATATTAAAACCATTTAAAATAACTGATATAAAAGCAAAGGTTATATGTAGTACAACATGCTTTTAAAAACTCTTGTATTGTAAAACCATCCATTTCTAAATTCTTAGTTGAATAAAAAAATATCTTAATCTGCTGCCAAAAGGAAGCAAAGACAGAGCAGCCTAGATCTCCAGAACCCAGGAGCAGCAATAGAGAATGCCCTCTCTCACGTTCCCATTAAATGGGACCAAGCCAGGGGGTGCTGTGTTTCTGCAGTTTTAATATATTTGTTTAATAGCTGTGTTACTTTTAACTATGTATTTTAATATGTATTGTCGAAGGCTTTCATGGCCGGAATCACTGGGTTGTTGTAGGTTTTTTCGGGCTATATGGCCATGGTCTAGAGGCATTTCTCCTGACATTTTGCCTCCAACATTGGCAGTCTTTAGGAAGAGCTTGAAGATGTGGTTGTTCCAGTGTGCCTTCCCAGAATAGGAAACTCCTAGCACCATGTCCCAATTGCACTTTACTAGAGATTAAGATTATTTATATACCTCCTTTCTCACCCTGGGGGTACTCTGAAGCTTCAACACTTTCCTTTGAATCAAAACCAAAATGCTTAGGTATTAAAAATTTGAATCTAAATGGCTTTTGGGACAGATCTGGTCCTACTCACGTCTGAACTTTGCTGGAAGCATTGGTGAATGATTCAGGCAAGGCTCTAAAAACAACTTCTCCTGTGCATGGTATTGCATTTAATAAGATGTGTATCCCATCTCATTGGAGAGTAATGCATTTTAGTGAAGGTACTTTCAACCAACAAATCAATTTATAACTACGGTTTATGAAAGGCCTTGATTTTCCTATTTTGTATGGATAGCAAGTTATCTACCAAATCCAAAAAAATGTAATTACTGATGGAAGATTTATGCTTTGTGCTCTAGCACTCGCATGCAGAAGGCATTCCCAAGAGATGTTTATAGATCACAATGCAACATTCACAGTCACAGACAGAATGTAACGGCATCCTGTTAAGTGCTGAAGATATTTACAAAGACATGTTCTAAAAGCAGAATGCAGAATTCATTGTTCAGTGGAATAATTTAAAAACTCCTCAGTGGATAAGACAGTAACTATGGGCTCGACAGTTATAAGGCACAGCTGAAAGAATAATAACCAGTCCTAAGCTTGTTTGTAATGACTTAAGTCCCACTTTATTCAAAAGAGCTGCTTACTCCACCATGTGACCATGCATAGGATTACAGCAATATGTTTTATTGTAGTCACTGTACAGTATAATTATGGGAGTTGCAGTTTTATAAGATTTTTTTGTCTTTTCTGACAAAGAGTGCTGGTGCTTCACCAAACTGTTATTGAGAAATCAGACCCCCAACCCACCACAATAATATGAATTATATCAAATATATGAATTATGAGTCATGGCTGAAGTGGAAAACATAGCCAGCCACAAAGTCATTTCTAATTGCCCTAAAAAGTAACCTTTCTCTGAAATTCCTTGGAAATTCCACAGAACATGAACTCGCCTCACCCAGATAAAATCACCATAATCCAATTTCCTTTATCTATCTGGCATGATATATGATCAAGGCTAGCCCTGGGAACACTGCCTCATTTATAGCACTGTCCTGTTTTTCTCCAGAAATAGTCTTACAACAAGGGTTAAGGCACCTTACAAAAAGCAAAATGATATTAATGTAACAAAGATCAGCAAGGGAAAAAAGATCAATTTCAAAAGCAAAGCAAAAAAGTTGTACATCAGACATGAAACAAGAGTTTTTGGCAAAAAGTACTTGGGAGGCACTTCGCTGATGCTGGAGCTGCAAGCAAGGAAACTGGAGCACAAAAGCACTAAGTAGAATGGTTGCTGCCAGCATTGAACACTTGCTTTACTGCTGATTTATAATAATAATAATAATAATAATAATAATAATACTTTATTTGTACCCCGCTACCATCTCCCCAAGGGACTCAGTGCGGCTTACATGAGGCCAAACCCACAGCACATCAATAAACAAAAGCAATAACAAATAATCAATACAGAACAGTTAAAATAAAACTCAAAAACAAAAAAATACACAATAAGCAATAAACAATAACAATAACATTCAGAATTTAAAAACCTGTTCCTAGGTGTTCCCAGGGCAAGGTCTGATTGCTCAGTGTCCTTGCAGCAATTCTAGCTGAACTTCTCTTTTCTTCTTTCGCACTTCGGCATTCCTGAAACGTAGAAACCAGCAGTATGTTTTCCTCACCCTCTTCTTCCTCCTCAACACTTGGCTCCACGTCTCCTACGTCTTCAGCCTCCTGTTCTACCTGGTCCTCAATAGAAGAGGAGTACACAACAAGCACCTATGTAGACCACTCTGTGAATCCTACATTGTATGTAACTCAAACACTTTTTGTCCATTGGCCGGCACCTCCTTTGTCTTGCTGGCATTGGACCATCAGGACCCATCAACCACTTATCAAACCACATTCCAGTCAGATGCACCCAGTTTCTGGGAAGGACTCACAACAAACACAAGACTTTAAATCCACAAATGATAGTTTATTAAATTTCCCACAGAAACAGACTTATGCCTCTGCCAATAAAGTTGATGATCTCAGCTGGCATGTCCAGGACCAATGGGAAGCCATTTTCAATTGTTCTGTACTACTTCTTCTTTCTGTCAAATGTACTACAGGCAGATAGGTTCTGTAAGTTTGCTCTTAAGTTGAATTTGTATGTAAGTAGGAATAGGAACATTTTTAAAGGGTAACTCCAGAGAGAGAGAGAAAGAGAGAGATAGGTAGGTAGGTCGGTCGGTCTTTGGATAGCATAGGGAAGGATTAACATCCCTGCAGTGTTTCCTTTGCTGTCTGTGCCCCTGTTCAAAATATTTCCTCTCACTTTCTGTCCCTGTGATAATTGGATTTTGAACAATTTGGCTTGTGGCAGAAACAAGAATTGATGTGTGATTTTAATTAATTATTTTAAGTTATATTTATTTATTTATTTATTTATTATTTCAGTCATTTGTACCTCATCCTTCTCACCCCACACCCCTACTGTAATTGTGCTGGAAAATACTTGTTACTCTATGTGATGTCATGTTTTGTTATAGATAAGAGTCTAGAGTTGCTGACTTTATCAACTCCTGAGGAAGGGGATTGCTTTCCCCGAAACAGGGTACAAAAATACCCGGGCACCCCTGTTGAATGCCATTGGGACTTTTCCTTTGAAGACTTATTTTGAGAAGCAGTGCTCCATTTTTCACTGGACTTGAGTTGGATCTTTTCCATGAAGATTGTTTTGAGAGTGGCGCTTCATCCTCCTTATTGTCTTCAGTTTACATATAGCCTCATGACTCAATGCTTACTTTGTTTATATGACTTTTCTTATTGAATGTATCCCTGAAGCCTATATACAGTGGAATCCTTATCCAGACCTAGAACTGTTATGTTTGAGAGCGGCTGCTCCTTTTGATTTCTGTGTACCACTGAATTGAGCTATGTTCTGGGGATTTTGGTAAATGGAATACTATATGCTCTTTTGATAATACACTTTGACATTATGCATAGATTCTTTTGTGTTTGTGCTGACATCCTTTCTGGACAAGAAAAATAAAAACCTTGTTTTTGCCTTTGAACTCATCCATGTCTAATTTGGCCTTCTGGATTAGCTAGGCACGCTAGGTTTCCGATCTCATGATTTTAATGGAGCTGAAATCACATAACAAATTTACAAATCCCATAGCATTGAGCCATGGTCATTAAAGTGAAGCTAAATGGCAAGAATTCTACACTGCAAATGCAGGCTGTGTCCCACAGGTTGCAGCAATACATATATTTGGGAGGTTGTGGAAGAGGATTTTTCTTTCTCTGACATCAGGTCAAAACATGGCTTTTTACTATAGCCCTGGTGTCTTGATTTACCACCCAATCATACAGTCAGTCCTTCCCATCTGATTCTACATCCATGGATTCAGCCATCCCTGATTTAAAAATACCCCTCCCCTAAAGAAGCGGACCTTGATTTAAAATAAATATAAAATAAAATAAATATAGGTCTCTACAGTCACTCACAGACCCACCGCCAAGACCCTACACTTGGAAGGCAATCATACTAGGACACTAGGGATCGCTGATTATTTTATTTATTTATCGTGTCAGGAGCAACCATACAGTTGTACTACATTTTTAACAAAACAAACAAACAGACAAAACACAAAGTTTGCAAGCTTGGTAGTTGATTAAATGTCCTTTGACCAGTAGCTGGCTACTTGGACTGCCTCTGGTGTTGCTGCAAGGAGGTCCTCCATTGTGCATGTGGCAGGGCTCAGGTTGCATTGCAGCAGGTGGTTAGTGGTTTGCTCTTCTCCACACTCACATGTCATGGATTCCACTTTGTAGCCCCATTTCTTGAGGTTGGCTCTACATCCCGTGGTGCCAGAGCGCAGTCTGTTCAGCACCTTCCAAGTCGCCCAGTTTTCTGTGTGCCCAGGGGGGAGTCTCTCATTTGGTATCAGCCATTGATTGAGGTTCTGGGTTTGAGCCTGCCACTTTTGGACTCTTGCTTGCTGGGGTGTTCCAGTGAGTGTCTCTGTAGATCTTAGAAAACTATTTCTTGATTTAAGACTTAAATCGCTGATGATGATATATGAATGAAATTAGACTTGAGCACTTATAGATTTTGATGTCTACAGGGGCTCCTGGAACCAAAACCCAGCAAATACTAAGAGCACACCATGAATATACATGATTCAAACTGCTTTAACCTTTTAAGCTCTTTTAAATTATTTATTTGTTGGATACATTTGATTCCATTTGAATTATTTTCCTGTTTTAAAACTGGAATTGTTTGAAATTGTGTATAATATTTCATTTGCACACTGCCCTGAGATCCAGCAATATGAGGTTGGGTAGAAATACATTAATAAGTAAATAAATAGAAATGTCTTTAATCTTAGGTCAGTTTCTCATTTTCTTGCTCCTTGGCTTTCTCTTGAGGCAAGTGCTGAACATAAATTCCTGCTACTGCTTAATATCATTTCCAACACATGATTTTTTTTTAATGGTGCTACATAACTGTAACACCCTTATGGCTTTGCAACATTACTGCAGTCAATCAATCCTGGTGCTTTTGGGAACAAATGGAAAAATCGCCTGAAATGCAAAACTGTTGCATGGTTTGGGGTAAAAATGTGTCTTTGCAAAGCAGAATGGATAATAAGTAAAAAAAAAAAAATCAAAGAAGTTTTTTTTTAAAAAAAACTTTAAACTTTTTTTTTTTGCAGCACCGGCATGTTATTACTCAGAACTGCAGCTTTAAAAAAACGAGGCAATCACTTTTCATTTTACCTTTCTACTAAATCAATTAGCCTCTCCTTAATAGAAATGGAAAGCTGCATTACATACAACCTGCAGCTTAAAGAGTGGGACATTCTAGCACCTTTTTGTGTTGGTTGTGTTGAGTTGTATTTCAACTTGGGTAGAGCAAGAAACTCGAACCATTTTTTTTTCATGTCAGATGCAACTTGAGAAACTGCTAGTCGCTTCTGGTGTGAGAGAATTGGCTGTCTGCAAGGATGTTGCCCAGGGGATGTCCGGATGTTTGGATGTTTTACCATCCTTGTGGGATGCTTCTCTCATGTCCCCACATGGGGAGCTGGAGCTGACAGAGGGAGCTCATCCATGCTTTCACCAGATTCAAACTTCCAACCTGTCGGTCTTCATTCCTGCTGGCACAAGGGTTTAACCCATTGCGCCACCGGGGGCTCAAACCATGAGAATGCAACATGGTTTATTAATTAGTCTTTATATTCTGCCTTATTCCCCCAGAAATAGAGCTAAAGATAGTTCACAACAAGATTCTTTAAGAGTACAAATAAAACAGTCACAATGCTAAAGTCAGTTTAAAACTTATAGCATGAAATCACTGGTTTAAAAATAGTTTGAAAATGCATGAACAAAATAGAACAGTATTCACCCTTTCTTAACAGCCAAGCAACGCTAAAAGCCTGTATAAATTGAAAGATGCCGACATAAACAACAGGAGGGTCCAGTTCAACCTCCTTCGGAACTGTGGTCCATAACTTCGGGGCAATCACTGAAAAGGCCCTCTCTTGCATCCCTACCAAACAAGTCTATGACAGTGGCAGAATCACAATATATTAGAAGCCCTGGAAATGAAAATACGGTTATCATCTCCCAGTAGCACACATGCTGAAATCGTAAAGTTTGTCCCTAGGAGAAATGGAAATCTAAGTCACCAACAGGCTAAAACCAGGGAATCTGGCATGAACTTTATTATCTTTGCTACTAGGACAACTTGCGGATTGTGGAGTTGCCATTATTGCCTGTCTACCAGAAAAAGGGGGGGGGGAGTTTCAGATGTTGGACTGCAAAACTCCAAACATTCCTCACCATTGTTTATGCTCATTTGGGTTGCTCAGAGCTGTGATCCAACAACACTGGAGGACTATCTCTACCTTTGCACATTTCCAAGCATGTGCCATGCCAGGTGGCCAGTTTTGTCTCCCTAATGATAATGCTGGCCTTGATTCCTTTCAGCTGTGAGACCCAAATGCAAGACTAAAGTAACTCATTAGAGAGGAAGAATAGTTCTGCAATGGAACCAATTCTCTAGAGTGCTGAGGTCTTCTTCTCTAGACATCTTCAAGAAAGAACTGAATAGATTCCCACTAGGGATATTTTAGCTGAAGATCCTCTATCGAGTTAGGGGTTGGACCTAATGGCCCACAGAGCCCATTCCAACTATCTGATCCTATGACTCCATGACCCTAAGAGTTCATCCTATATCTCTTCCAAAAAGTTATTCAGCCTTAGGCTTGCCTCATAGTGGGGGGCTGATCTCTGTTCTAAAGCAATTTAGAAGTTGCTTTTGAAAGTTTATCTCCTTGCTTGCTGACTGATGTCATCATGGTGTCATTCAGGACCTGACTGAAATACCTTAAAGGCACCAGATCCACCAAAAAGGGCTTTTTGGTCATGTCCGTAGCAAAATCTGGCCGGGGTGGTCCATGCCTTGGTCCCCTCTAGATTGGACTACTGTAATGCGCTCTACGTGGGACTGCCCTTGAAAATGGATCAGAAATTCCAACTGGTCCAACGGTCGGCGGCCAGGTTGTTAACTGGTGCTCCTTACAGAGAGAGGTCAACCCTCCTGTTTAAGGAGCTCCATTGGCTGCCGTTCATCTTCCGGTCCCAATTCAAGGTGCAGGTGCTTACCTACAAAGCCCTAAACGTTTGGGACCCGCCTACCTGCGTGACCGCATCTCCATATATGAACCCACACGATCCCTTCGATCATCTGGAGAGGCCCTGCTCACGATCCCACCTGCGTCGCAAGCGCGTTTGGTGGGGACGAGGGACAGGGCCTTCTCTGTGGTGGCCCCCCGACTCTGGAACTCTCTCCCCAAGGACATCAGACAAGCCCCAACATTGGCAGTCTTTAGGAAGAGCCTGAAGACCTGGCTGTTCCAGTGTGCCTTTCCAGAATAGGAAACTCCTAGCATCATGTCCCAAATGCACTTTGTTAGAGATTTAGGATTGTCTGCACATTGCACCTACTTCCAAAAACCTCTACATTTCACTTGTCATGTCCAGCACTTTTTAAATTAGCCCATTACATTTGGCTCGGCCTTAGGTTTTAAATGCGTCATGGTGTCATTGTTTTTAGTGTTTTATTGTTTTGCTTGATGTTTTATTATTTGCTTTATGAGTTTTACTGTTGTATTTGTATGCTGTTGTTTTGTTGGTGGCCTTGGCCTTTGTAAGCCGCATCGAGTCCTTCCGGAGATGTTAGTGGGGTATAAATAAAGTTAATAAATAATAAATAAAAGGGTCAACCACTGCATAGAGAAGATGCTACAATGCTAACAGGGGTCAGAGAAAAGGCATACCTTCTTTGCCTCAATCTTCTCTCAAAAGGTAAACAGGGCTCAACTTGAGGTTAATGGAGCAAATGATGCAGTAGGAGAAATCCAGCATAGAACAGGTAAATAGGAATACCTGACTACTCTTAATGAATTGAAGTATCCAGAGCCAGATGAACAATATCCAAAGATATTAAAAGGCTAGTCAGAAGTAACCCAGTAAAGCAACAGGTAACATGAAGGCACATATATACACAGACATTGTTCCAAAATCCTCAGGTGGATCCCAGGGATCATAAAGACGCCTGAAAGAAGAGGTGATCTTTCCAGCTCTTTGCAATGAATCCATTTAGTGCTTCCAAGTCTCTGCAGAACCACTGCTGATCTTGGGGCACTGATGTAATGTGTCCTTCCTTATGGCAGTGTGTCATCTCATATATATTTATTTGAGAAAACCAGGGATGCATTGCTCAGTCTAAAAAGATTTTGCGCCAGAGCCCTATTATTACAGCTGACATGCAATCCTTGATGTTTAAAGCTTTGGCCTCCCTGGGCTGACAGGTGAGCTCTTGCTTGCAATAACCGTGAGCACACAGTCAGTTGAGATGTCATGGATATTTTAATAAAATAAAAGTCATTGCAGAGGGATTTATGCAGAATGCATTTGAGAAGCTTCGCATGTTTATTCTCTAAACGGCCATTTGTCACCCAATCAAGATGAATTTATGGAAGACATCATGATACCATGCTTTATAGCCGCTTGCCTCAGCCTGCAAGTAGATGCTTGGCAACCAATGGAAGATCCTATATCCCTGTGTTTGCTGGCTACATGACATCAACATATAGTATCTTCCAGAGAATTTTTTTGGAAATACAGTCATTTTTTCTTATTCACAGATTCTGCATCTGCAGACACACTCATCTGTGTCCTGAAAATACTCAAAAGAAATTCCAAAACACCAACTTTGATTTTGCCATTTTATATCCAGATTATGAACCTGTACCTGGCCGTGGTGACGGTCTGGATGAGAACAAGCCAACTAAAGTTGAATCCAGACAAGACAGAGGCACTCCTGGTCCGTCACAAGGCCAAACAGGGTATAGGGTTACAGCCTGTGCTGGATGGCATTACACGTCCCTTGAAGGCACCGGTTCACAGCTTGGGAGTCCTCCTGGACTCATTGCTGAGCCTGGAAACTCCGGTTTTGGCGGTGGCTAGGGGGACTTTCGCACAATTAAAACTTGTGCGTCAGTTGCACCCGTATCTTGGGAAGTCAGGCTTGGCTATGGTGGTCCACGTTCTTGTTACATCTAAGCTAGACTACTGAAATGTGCACTACTTTTGAAGACTGTTCGGAAGCTTTACATAGTCCAATAGGAGGCAGCCAGGTTAATAACTGGGACAGCATACAATGAGCATGCAACTCACATGCTGCATCAACTCCACTGGTTGCCAGTTCGCTACCAAGCACAATTCAAAGTGCTGGCTTTGGCCTATAAAGCTCTAAACAGCCCTGGCCCAGTTTACTTGTCTGAATGCATCTCCTTCTATGAACCCTCACAGAGATTAAGATCTTCCAGGGAGGCCCTGCTCTTGGTGCCACCACCATCACAGGTGCGATAGGCGGGGACGAGAAAGAGGGCCTTCTCAGTGATTGCCCCTCAGCTATGGAACTCCCTCTCTGGTAAGATTAGATCAGCCCCCTCCCTCCTGTCTTTCAGAAAGATGGTAAAAACTTGGCTGTAGGACCAAGCCTTTGGGATAGTGCAATAAGGCAACACTAGGAAACTTTACCCTGTTGACCAGATCTGGTATGGCTGATCTGAGGTGATTAAAACAACCGATTTTAAAGTGGAGATAATTGATTTTAGTGTTTATGTATATTTATAGTTTATTTTATGTTCTGCCATTGAATGTTTGTCATATACATGTGCTCCACCCTGAGTCCCCTTCGGGGTGAGAAGGGTGGAATATAAATGTTTTAATAAATAAAAGTTTCAAGGGTCTGGAGAACAAGCCATATGAAGAGCGGCTTAAAGAGCTGGGCATGTTTAGCCTGAAAAAGAGAAGGCTGAGAGGAGACACGATAGCCATATATAAATGTTGTTGTTCATTCGTTCAGTCGTCTCCGATTCTTCGTGACCTCATGGACCAGCCCACGCCAGAGCTCCCTGTCGGCCGTCACCACCCCCAGCTCCTTCAAGGTCAGTCCAATCATTTCAAGGATGCCATCCATCCATCTTGCCCTTGGTCGGCCCCTCTTTTACCTTCCACTTTCCCCAGCATAATTGTCTTCTCTAGGCTTTGCTGTCTCCTCATGATGTGGCCAAAGTACTTCAACTTTGTCTCTAGTATCCTTCTCTCCAGTGAGCAGCCGGGCTTTATTTCCTGGAGGATGGACTGGTTGGATCTTCTCGCAGTCCAAGGCACTCTCAGAACTTTCCTCCAACACCACAGTTCAAAAGCATCGATCTTCCTTCGCTCAGCCTTCCCTAAGGTCCAGCTCTCACATCCGTAGGTGACTACAGGGAATACCATGGCTTTGACTAGGCAATGGATCTTTGTTGCCAGTCTGATGTCTCTACTCTTCACTATTTTATCGAGACTGGACATTGCTCTCCTCCCAAGAAGGAAGCGTCTCCTGATTTCCTGGCCACAGTCTGCATTTGCAGTAATCTTTGCACTAGAAATACAAAGTCTGTCACGGCCTCCACATTTTCTCCCTCTATTTTCCAGTTGTCAATCATTCTTGTTGCCATAATCTTGGGGGGGGGGGGTGGTTTATGTTTAGCTGCAACCCAGCTTTTGCGCTTTCTTCTTTCACCTTGATTAGAAGGTGTATAAATATGTGAGAGCAAATCATAGGGAGGAGGGAGCAAGCTTGTTTTCTGCTGCCCTGGAGACTAGGACGTGGAACAATGGCTACAAACTACAAGAAAGGATTCTGTCTGAACATTAGGAAGAACTTCCTGATTGTGAGAGCAGTTCAACAGTGGAACACTCTGTCCAGGAGTGTGGTGGAGGCTCCTTCTTTGGAGGCTTTTAAACAGAGACTGGATGGCCATCTGTCGGGGGTGCTTTGAATGTGATTTTCCTGCTTCATGGCAGGGAGTTGGACTGGATGGCCCACGAGGGCTCTTCCAACTCCATGATTCTAAGTGTGGTTGGTTGAAACTGTGGGTGCCAAAGTCCAACTATAATGTCTTCTGGGTTGTTGTAGGTTTTTTGGGCTATATGGCCATGTTCTAGAAGCATTCTCTCCTGACGTTTTGCCTGCATCTATGGCAAGCATCGTCAAAGGTTTTACGTGACCTCACAACCTCTGAGGATGTTTGCCACAGATGCAGGTGAAATGTCAGGAGAGAATGCTTCTAGAACATGGCCATATAGTCCAAAAAACCTACAACAACCCGGTGATTCCAGCCATGAAAGCCTTCAACAATATAATGTCTTCATTCAATTCCTATTAAAGGGGGGGAAATCTGAGATGTACATTATTATGTACATATAATTGCCTGAATCCTTCCACCAAAACAGATTGTCACAAATCTAGCAATTAAAGTATGTATAACAAATAGCCTTAAAAGAGAAAGTAAGTGACATATCCCAGGCAAGTGTGAACCACCTTTTAGCAAGGTTATATTAAAACTCAGAAGTGTTAAGTAACTACATCACATAACCAGAAACCAAAGATTGGTGCTGAAACCGGAGGTGTGCTCTTGCTAACAAGTGTTTTCTAATTGTTGTATAGCCAACCACCTCCCACTCCTGCTTGCCTATTAAGATTCAATATAGCTGAGCAAAATAGGCCAGTTGCACATTTAATTACATCCATTAGCTCTTGTTCTTTTACATGAATCCACCACTAGAGGGGAGAAAACTCCCATATTTGGACAGACTTGTAAAATCATTTCTATAGAATCCAGCCACAATTATTCCCAAATACTACATCCCATTTGATATTGGAAGCAAAGCAGGGTCAACCCTGGGAAGTATTTGGATGGGAGACCACTAGCACATACCAAACACTGTAAATTATATTTCAGAGTAAGGAAATGGGGAAAAAACAGCCCCTGTGTATTCCTTACCTAAGAAAACCCTATGAAATTCATGGGGTCTCCATAAGTAAACCGGCAACTTGAAGGCACATGCACAGATACAACCTCACTTCCCATTTCAAAGTACCAACTTAATGGAAACTCAAAATTAGCTCTAAGAGATGCTGATACTGCTGAACCTCTAATCCAAAAAAAATCACTCGTCCCAAATAATTTGGAAATAATATTTGAAATTTTAGAGGCTATAAGCTTCTAGATGCCCCCCATGGTGGAGCAGTAGGTTAAATTGCTGAGCTGATGAACTTTCTGACAGAAAGATCGGCAGTTCAAATCCAGGGAGTGGGGTGAGCTCCCACTGTTAGGCCCAGCTTCTGCCAATCTAGCAGTTTGAAAACATGCCAATGTGAGTAGAACAATAGGTACTGCTTCTGGGGGAAAGTAATGGCACTCCATGCAGTCATGCTAACCACATGACCTTGGAGGTGTCTATGGACAACACCAGCTCTTTGGCTTAGAAATGGACATGAGCATAAACCCCCAGAGTCAGACTTAATGTCAGGGGAAACCTTTACCTTTATCTAAGCTTCTAGATGCAACAGCATTGCAGATGTTAAGGAAGAAACTGCAAAAGCAGGGCTACTGCTAAATATTAGGAATGCAAAAATAATAATCACAGATGATTTACATAACTTTAAAGTGGGTTATGAAGACAAATGATTACCTCTCAGTCCTTCATGAAAATAGAAATGATACTCAAGACCAAGACATGGAAGGACAACCATTAAGGAACTCAGTAAGATCCTCAGATATAAAGATATATCTGCTCACTATCCCACCGGCATCACAAGCGCTATTGGTGGAAATGAGGGACAGGGCCTTCTCAGTGGTGGCCCCACGACTCTGGAACTCCCTCCCCAAGGACATCAGGTACTCCCCAACACTGGCAGTCTTCAGAAGGAGCTTGAAAACATAGATGGTCCAGTGTGCCTTCCCAGATTAAGGAATCCCAAGCAATGTCCCTAATGCACTTTATGAGAGAGTTAGAATTGTCTGCACATCCTTTTATTTCCAAAATATTCATCCTACCTCACCTGGACATGCCCAGCATTTTTAGAATTTTAACCATTACATTTGGCCCTGCCAGAGGTTTTTAATAGTGTTGTGTTTTTGTTAATGTTTTGCTTTGTTATGAGTTATTTATTTTTGCATTGTATTGTTGTTGTTCTGTTTTTGCTAATGATGTACTTTGGGCTCGGCCTCTTGCAAGCCGCACCGAGTCCTGTGGGAGATGGTAGCGGGGTACAAATAAAGGATTATTATTATTATTATTATTATTATTATTATTATTATATCACTAATTTTCAAGGTCAGAATCATCCAGGTTAAGAGTATTTCCAATTTCTATGTATGTATGTAAGCCAACAGGAAGCAAATAGATGCATTTGCAACGTGGTTCTGGATGTGGGTTCTGTGGGTACCATGGATTGCTAAAAAGATGAAAGAATGGGGCCAAGAACCTTCCCTAGAAGCCAAAATGACTAAACTGAGACTATTGTATATCATGAGAAGATGTGACTCACTGGAAAAGCCAGTAATGCTGGGCAAAGTAGAAAGCATATGGGGAAAAAGGAAGAACGTGGTCCCATATATATTATATGGTCAAAGTAGACTCATACACAGTCACTTCCCAAGTTACAAAATTCTGACTTACAAATGACTCATAGTTACAAACTGGGGTGAGACAATAGGAAATGAGAGAAATCTATCCTTCAGAAGGGAAATTCACTCCTGAAAAAGTTATCATAGGGGAAAGGTGTCTCCCCTTAAGCTCTATCACCAATCCTTGTTTCCACAACAAGCCAATTTTTTCAAAATCCACTTCTCACAGGGACAGAAAATGTGGTGAAATCTTCCAACACTGAAAAAATGTACCTGTTCCAACTTACAAACAAATCCAACTTATGAACAAATCTACAGAACCTATCTTGTTCATAACTTGCAGCTTGCCTGTATATTCATTTAAAGCAGTTGAAGTGCATTGAACTGCATTATATGTGTCTACATTGACCATCTACAGGTGGGTAGAAAGCAATTGAGGCAGCCAGCCCAGAATTTGCAAGATCTGAGCAAGGTAGCTGATGACCACAGCTCTTGGAGTTTTCTCATTCATGGGGCCAAAGTCAAAATCAATATGACACCAAATAACAACCACAAGAAGACAACTTCTTCCCCAGTTGTTTTTAAATCTCAATTGAAAACGTTTGTATTTCTCAAAGTTTTGGGGATTTTAGTTTGGCATTGTTTTTTAGCCTTGTACATAGTGATGACATGTATCCATCAATTTCTGTAGTATCAAGGGGTTTTTGCTTTGTTTTGTTTTGTATTTGATCTAAATTAGTGGTTTCACAATTGCATTGTATAGTTTTGTGATTTTCTATCTCTCCTTCACTCTGTGTAGGCATGCCTTGTCGTTGTTGTTCATTTGTTCAGTCATTTCCGACTCTTCATGGCCTCATGAACCAGCCGCCACCAGAGCTCCCTGTCAGCCATCACCACCTCCAGCTCCTTCAAGGTCAAGCCAGTCACTTCAAGGATCACATCCATCCATCTTGTCCTTGGTCAGCCCCTCTTCCTTTTTCCTTCCATTTTCCCCAGCATAATTGTCTTCTCAAAGCTTTCTTTTCTTCTCATGATGTGGCCAAAATACTTCATCTTTGCCTCCAATATCCTTCCCTCCAGTGAGAAGTCGGGCTTTATTTCCTGGAGGATGGACTGGTTGGATCTTCTCGCAATCCAAAGCACTCTCAGAACTTTCCTCCAGCATCACAGTTCAAAAGCATATCTCTTCCTTTGCTTGTCTACAGTATTTTCGACTGCAGTATATTCCTTTGGCAGGACCCACTGTTTGAGGTTGTGTTACTGTAAAATACCATGTACATTTGATGGCAGTGTATACGAATACACAAATAAATAAATAAATAACACAACTAATTTGAAATTCAACATCAATCTATGGGTCGTCATCCCGTCCCCCCAGGAAACAATATATACAGTATTAGAAGTCATACATATGGTGTTTTCTATGTAAAATCAACATCAGGCGATAACCTACAGTAGAGTGGCGCAATAGTTTATCAAAAATTTAAGACCAACTATTTATTCATTTTATATAAATTAGAAAGAATCCCTATATAAAAACTATCAAACTCTGAATGTTGATATCACATTTTAAACTCTTTAAAAGAGGGATCAATTTTCATTTTTTATTTCTTTGTTGAAAATTCATTTCAGTTTGAGTTGTAACCTGTCCAACCCTATGAGATCTAGTTTCTTCCTGTTCAAAATTAAATATTCGGGGCAATGTTTATCACATTGTTATCGAGCCATGGCAAAAAAAACCCTCTCCCAAAGAAATAAAGACAATAGAGAAACTTAGAGGTATGTAATTTATTTATTTATTTTGGCAGCTCCAAGGTTGTGAAAAGTTGAATGGACCTAGCAATAGCTCTACCCTAAAACTGTATCAAATCTAACCCTTCAATAAATTGATAAACTTGAGATGTCATCTACAACTTGTATCTTTTGTGTACTGTGTCAGTTCCTAAAAGTAGACACTGTATAAACTGTCTTAAAGGAAATGTATCAAAATGTATCTAGGAGGCAGCTATCTTTCCATGCATAATCCCTTGGAAAAGGGAAATCACAACCACAGTCTTTCCGGCTATTTCCAGATGAATATCAAAACTTTTGTGTATATATGAAGATAGATGATCCTCTTTGTCACCAGAATGAGCTCAGGATGTTTGTTGATGGGAAGCTTCCCACCGGAGTGGAATTCATCTATCGGACAGATGGCAAGCTATTTAACCTCAGCAGACTGAAAGCCAAAACCAAGGTCACAACAACAGCTGTTATAGAACTCCAATATGCCAATGATAATGTAGTCTGTGTGCATTCAGAAGAAGACCTACAAGCCACTCTAAACACCTTTGTAGGAGCATACATGAAGCTCAGTCTCTCATTGAACATCTAGAAAATCAAAGAACTTTTCCAGCAGTCACCAGTCAATCCCACTGCAATGCCAGAAAACAGCTTAATAGTATAACATTAGAAAATGTTGATGAAATGTTGTGGAGAGGTGGCTGCCATTGTTGACTTTGGCAGCCACCTCTCCACAAAAGTCAACAGTGACACTGAAATACAACACTGCCAGAGCTCTGCGAGTGCAGCATTTTTCCAAATGAAGCAAATAATGTTTGAGGACCGGGACATTCATAGGGATACCAAGTGGTTGCTTGTAAAGCTATTGTCCTCCCAACCCTGCTATACTCCTGCGATACGTGGATGACACACTCAACTCCTGCAACTATTCCATCAGCGTTGCCTTTGAAAAATCCTGCAAATCTCTTGTGATGATAGGCAGACAAATATCAATGTGCTGGAAGAAGCAAAGACCACCAGCATTGAAGCAATACTCCTATGCCATCAACCCCGCTGGATCGGCCACATTGTCAGAATATTCGATCACTGTCTCCCAAAGCAGTTACTATACTCCCAACTCAAGAACAGGAAGCATAATGTTGGTGGACAGGGAAAGAGATTTAAAGATGGGCTTAAAGCCAACCTTAAAAATTGTGGAGGGCAAAGGAAGATGAGGTAACCATTTTGATGGCATTGAAATAGAGCAATAGGGGGAAATATGAGAATTTCTACTTGCATTGCAGATGATCTGATTGAAAAACAAAACATCTTTTTATCCCTTTCATAGATTTCCCTGTTTATCCTCATGGCAATTATACAAGGAAGTTCAAACAAAAAATATGACTAGCTGGTTTTCTCTGGAATTTGAAGCTTTTTCATAACATGCCAGTATAGTCTGCACACCTGAATTATCTTGTTCTGGAAGAAATGTATTTAATTAGTATTATTATTGCTTTTGATGGTAAAACAGGAAATGCCCGAGGCATCAGTTCAACTGCCTTTACCTTCCCACGCCATTTTACTAGCCAGAGTGAGCTAATGGTTTCTGCACCAGACTAGGATTTTGGAGACTACATTGAAATTCCTACTCACTCATTGAAACCCAGTGAGTGACTTTGGGCAAGGCACACTCTCTTAGCCTTAGGAGATTGCAAAAACAAATCCTCTTCCCCCATCAAAAAATCTTGCCAAGAAATCCATGTAATGAAATTGCTTTGGAATCACTTTGCAATACTTGGGATGGAAAAGAGGATAACAGGATAGATCACATGTGTCAAGTGTAAGGCCAGAGGCGGCCCTAGGTAATTTTCAACGGTAAGCAAACAGTATTTTGGTGCCCCCCTCCCCCAACCAATCACTGATATATATTTTCTGTTCGTTGTTGGAGTTCTGTGCCTCATATTTGGTTCAATTCCATCATTGGTGGAGTTCAGAATGTTCTTTGATTGTAGGTGAACTATACATCCCAGTAACTACAACTCACATATGTCAAGGTCTATTTTCCCCCAAGAGCGCCTCAAGAGCACCCCTGGGCAAAATCAACTATACTGCAAATGCTTACTTTGCGTAATGGGTTGAGCCACCCCTGTGTAAGTCCCACGGGCCAAATCCAGCCCATCATGTCTTTTCATGTGGCTCACGAGGCTTTCAATGCCAGGACAACACAGTTATATTTATAGTTTTACAATTAAAAATGGCCCTTTGAAGGCAACCATAAGGCTGGTGTGGCCCTTGGTGAGAATGAGTTTCACACCCCTTGAATAGATGATAAGGACAGATAATCATAAAATTGTCACCTGAGCTTGAAATAACATAAAAACTTTGTCAGATCCATACTTCATCTTTTTGAGAAGCTTGCAAATTCAGCTTATAATTGAAAAGAGGCAAGAATTAAGAAGGGTTAAAGCCTCGCCGTTTAAGAGAATGAGCAAGATACAACATGAAGGAGAGAGAGTATAACATTACATTCACTGAGTTATTCTCATCATGCAATGGTACTTTGTTAGTTAATTGTGAACAAAAAAAATGCAATCCAGTGTATGTGTGCCTAAGCACACATATAGTGTGCAATTTACAGCCATGCTCAAGTTGTAGTGCACGTGCATGTGCATCTGTCCTCAATGCAAGCATGCACAATGTGCAGCCACATGCCATTTCCACAACCTTAAACTGAGTACAGCCAGAAATATCTGGCCATTTCCATAGAAGAATGTATGGCTGTACAAGGCTACAACAATATTCCAACCCATAAGTACATTCATCGTAAATCTCCATAAGAACTGCACTCTCCAGAGATAGACAAGCAATACAGTCTCCACCTCCAAAATGCAGACAAAAAGTAGAGGAAAGCTTTGATCCAAAGGAAAAAGATGTAAGAGGGAAGCACTGTTGTGTGCACTTACAAGTCACTAATGGTTAAAATTAGATCAACAGAAACATTCCATTATGAGTTCCTGGTCAATTGCACTGGCACCCTGACAACAAGCTGTTATGCCCACACACTTCTAGAAATGACTGGCACACATTAACAATCTTGTGGGAGCTCTTCCTGGAATGCTCAGTAATAATATCATTGATCTTGATAGAAAGACTTTTTGACCTGAACATAGCATAGTTGCCTCTTGTGCTCTTCCTTTCCAGGATTATCCAGAAACCACTCAATCTCAATGGAGTCTACTCCTTTGAGATGCTTTCATCTATTGTTCTCTGACTCAGATCAACACTTCAGCCAGCTGCCCCACAGACTGGTCTAAATGCATGCTGAATAACCATTTGGGAAGCAAGGGGCCACACTGGCCTCTCAAAGGACCTTAGATAATTGCCCACATGGGCCACAAAAGTCAAAACCAGTCCAGAATGACAATACCCTGGCCCAGCCCTGATGATGGCTTCAAAGACCACCTTCATTCCTCTGCAGTGACAGGATGAAGTCCAGAATAGCCAGTCAGGCAGAACCCAGTTGACCCACCTTACATGGATTGTTGTTCGTCCAGCAGTTGGATCTGAAACTCTGGAGACCTTGTGGCCATTTCTGGGCATCTTGGCTGAAATCAACAAAGGCACTCCCACTGCAACCACTTGAAAAAATGGTTTTTTGCTCCCAAATACCCCCAAATCTTCCAGTTGTGTGCCTTCAATTATTTCCTGATTTATGTAATCCGTAAATTAAAGCTATCATGGTTTTTTTTTCCTCAATAAGATTTGTTCAAAGGAGTTCTGCCTCTGCATTCCTAGACTCCTAGTCAAATCCTCAAGCCACTACATCATGCTGGCTCCCTGAAGGAGCCACCGAAAGACTTCTGAGGCTGCATGCAACCCATAGGTCACACTTTCCCCACCCCTGTATAATGGCTGCACAGAGGCAGTTTTCCTTTGCCCTCCATGAGATGTCACAGCAACCCCAAATTACCTGTACTACACAGTTATTAAAGACACTGGAGTTCTTTAATAACTGTCCTTCTAAGGACCATTCCACACAGCCATATAACCCAGAATATCAAAGCAAAATAACCCACTATATATGCTTTGAACTGAGTTATCTGAGAACACGCTGCCATATATCCCAGTTCAAAGCAGATGGTGTGGGATTTTGTTCAGCTTCAGCTGTGTGGAAGAGGCCTAAATCACCAAAGATGGAACTCAAATATTTTATATGGCAGTTGTGATAGTGAAGTCAGTGGAGGTGTCATTTCATGAATCCAAAGAATGCCAGAGCTAAACTTGGTCACAATCTTAAGCAGCTCATATGTGGGAGGCTATGTGTGACCCATTATTAGCCAGTCCTATCATCTGTTACAACGACTGCATTCACAAGGTGGGCATCTCTGCTGCTGCCACCACAGGGCGCCCCCAAGGGCCAGGAACTTTGAGCTGGGAGTAAAAGTGGGGCTGATGTGATCTTGGCTTGGCTGGATTGTGTGGACACCAATGCAGTGACCCAGGACCTTCAGCTAGGTGTATCTGGCCATCTCCAGGTCCAGTGTAGACGCATCCCTAGTGTATTCCACAGATTTCCCCTACAGAGATAAAAAAAAATCATTTTTTTTTCTTTCAGACAGCATTGCTGGAGATACTGCCCATGTGTTGATTCTATATATGTGTCTTTTTATTAGTTTGACAGGTTCAGAGCACAAGACTAAAACTTTGCTTATATAAACACCAATTAAGGATCAATGTTGCTTGATTATTTTTTTTTATCAGCAAGCTGAACAATATGCCAGTGATTAACTGTCTGCCAATTAACCTTTGTACCTTTTCCTCAAACTGGAGAGCACATTTATTCACAGTTAGGCACATGTTCAATTAATGTAGATTAATTATGTCTATTGCTGAGTTTATCATTTTTCTGGCTCCAGGCTCATTTATTATCATGTGGATCACTGCAGCAGCCTACATTATCTTCAAATGCACCTGTTCTCCACTGGCTCATGCTTCAGATGCCTGGCTGTTTTTTATACACCCACCAAAAAAATAAAAATTAGCTGTTCAAATATATATTTGTATTAGGCTTCCAGAAATGCTTGGGAGAATAATTTGCTATTGTTAATTATTGTCAAGTTTCAAATGTTTGGAGGCTGAATGACTATCATTAAGACTTCAAATGATGCTCACGTTGCACATTAGTCTCAGTTGCCCTTGAGATAGAAGCTGTCTCCCAATTCAGCACCAAACAAATGGTTTTATATGAGTGAAAAACTAATTGGGGTACCTCTACACTAGGCATGGGCAAACCTTTTTGCTTTGGGGCTGCATTGCAGCCAGGCCACAAGGGCAAAGGGCCAGCCACATGCTGGGTGGGGTGGGCCCATGAGACGGAGGGCCAGGAAAGGGCAGGGCCTGGGTTATCCTAAGGTAGCTCTCCCTGCATAAAGACAGGGCTGCTCACCCCATGCTGGGAGAAAGGCAGGACATGTGGCAATCCTCCCGCTGATCCTCAAGTTGTCCTCCTGGGATTATCCCAAGAGGAGAGCAAGGCAGGTGGTGGCTGAGAGTGCTCTGGAGTACTCTCAGCCACCAGGTGCCTTCCTTGAGCCATCCTCCTGGCATAAGGATGGAGCCGTTCACACTGTCCTTATGCTGGAAAGAGGGTGAGACATGCGGTGGCTGAGATCACTCCAGAAGGCTCTCAGCTATTGCGTGCCTTCCTCCCTTGTCTTTTTGGCACAAGGATGCTACAGGCCACCATGTCCTTGTGCCAAGAGGACAAGGAAAATGAGGAGGGCCTGAGGAAAGCGCCCAAGGGGGCTTCATTTGGCTCCCGGGCCTTAGTTTGCCCATGGCTGCTCAACACTCACAGTTATGCACTACTTAGCCTGTATTTTAAATCAGACTATCACAAACACTTTCTCCAAGTTTAGTGAAAATCCCTTCAGCATGAAACAGAAACTTAATATTATGTATAGAGAGGTCATCTCTTTTTGAAAAGCTATGGTATTGAAAAAAGAGGAGAAACAGTGGACCCCTGTCAATAGGCTACATAAAGTGCTTTCTTCCAGTGTTGGCAGTGGTGCAATAAGTCAAAAGCATTACTACAGAAAGTTTGGGAACATATATTGTTGTAATCATCCCTTTCCTCTACTTGACTTCCCTGTCCCAAAACTGCTGACCATTCCATTTCCGATGAGCATGCAGAGAAGTCATCCAACCACATAGCCAAAATTTCCCATTTTCATCCCGTTCACTTCCTTTTTTTTATTTTTTATTTCCAGGCAACTGCACAGTTTTGCAGGTTATTCCTTATACTCATATAGCTTTCCTTTGTTACACTAGCATTTCCTTGTTGTTTGCAAGACTTCCAATTTATTTTATTTTTTTGCAAACGTTTTGGCTTCTATAATCCTTTGAACAAGGTTTGGCACTCATAAATACACCCTCTTGTAGAATACACTCATGCAGAAAAATACTGTGAACTGCAAAATGCATCTTTATTATGTTATATACGTTTAATGTGTCTGAAGGTACCATACTTTAAAAAACCCAGAAGTGATTTACCATGCACCTGTGAACTCATTCAGTAATGAAGCTGCAAAATGGCAGAATCTTGCAAAAATGGCAGAAACCTTGGAGTTGTGCAAGTCTTCAGGAGAGAAAAGGGCATCTTCCCTTATGAATCTGCCAGGACTTTAAGATAGTCCAGGGAGGCCCTGCTCTCGATCCCTCCTGCATCACAAGCACGTTTGGTGGGGATGAGAGACAGGGCTTTCTCAGTGGTGGCTCCTCGGCTATGGAACACCCTTCCTAGGGACATTAGATGGCCCCCCTCCCTCTTAACATTTCGGAAGAGAGTCAAGACTTGGTTGTTTGAGCAAGTGTTTGAAAATGCAAGGTACAAGACATAGAAATTGGAATGACTGGACGACGGGATGGGACAATGTTTTTATTAGGAGACGCAAATGATGTATGCTTTTAGTATTCTTGTTATGGTTTTATATTATGTTTTAATGTTTTTAAATGTTTTGTGGTGTTTTGGAGCACTGAATCGTTGCCATTGTAAACCGCCCTGAGGCTAAGAAGGGCAGTATACAAATATAGTAAATAAACAAACAAATAAATAGAATTGACAACAAAGGGCAGTGTATGGATCGGGAGGAGTTACATGGAGCTGGTTTACTAAGCTAAAAGCTCAACCAGCTTTTTGAAATCATTTTGTGTGAAAGGATGCTTGGCTATCTTGGTGTATTCTAGTTCTCTGTGAGGGTGAGTTTGCAGCACGAGACCATACTTTTAAGGATCTTGTGTAGTAATGTCTAAGTTTCAGAGGAGGGCATTGGCAAACCTTCTCAGAATAAATGTTTTAAAAAAACCCTGTAAGGTTGATGTATGAACCTGAAGGCCCATAACAACAATACCCATCTACCTCATAAAAAATAGCCAAATGGACAAGGATGATATAGATTGTAGTCTAATGACATCTGGAGGGCAAAAGCTCTCAATCTGTAGCCTAAGCCTGGCTAATATCAGAGCTGACATTCAGATCAGGAACTCCCTGAGCTGCTTCTCTTGTTCTCTGAGCTGCAAATAGTACATTAAAAAAAAGGCCAAAGTGGATTGTATTGTTGTACTAAATGCCTTTTTAACAAGGAGGAGGTTTTATACTT
Source organism: Anolis sagrei ordinatus (assembly GCF_025583915.1). NCBI lineage: Eukaryota > Metazoa > Chordata > Lepidosauria > Squamata > Anolidae > Anolis > Anolis sagrei. Next base: position 17,182,219 of record NW_026845477.1, on the reverse strand, counting down.
CAGATAGCAGTGTGCCGCTAATCTATTATACAGGCACGGAGAGAATTATACAAACCTGAATTCCAGGCATGGCTAGCCTGCCTAACAATCTCCATTCCCTGTGTGCTAAAACAATTAGCATACTATTCATTCATAAGATTAAATCCACAGAGTTGTGAAACTGCAGTCTGACAAGAAGTCGCTTCAACACCAATTAAAAAAAGAAAACTAAAGGAAACCCATTCGGTGTAGTTGTCTGTTTGCTGTACATGAGGCCAAGTGTGTAAGACACAATGGATTTCTCATAAGTGAGTGGGAATTCATTGCTTCTGTATGAAGTACTCACTGAGCTTAGGAAAATTATATTGAAGGACTACTCGTGGATGGCATTTAACTCCAATTAAGCTTCACAAAATAAACAGTAACATTTCTATTAGTGAAATTGTGCCATTGGGACCACAGATCATATGTTGTTGCATTGCCCCACAGTGGTAGCATTTTGAACTAAATAATTTTTGAAGAAAATAACTTCTCAAGAGCTACAGCCCAGAGGGGAAATAAAGGAGGCAAAGAATCATCATTAATAAAAAGAGGCTATGCAAATGTTTCGCATGAATAACGTATGGCTATATTGGAGGAGTCTGCGGGCGGTTCCAGACATCACTAAATTACGTGCTTTAGTCAGGGACAAAAAAAACCTGGGACCTGAGAAAATGTCCAGATACAGACCTGTTGGTCCCCGGATTTCTGCCTCCATCGTCCACACTTGCTGCTTTGTTGCAGGATTTTGCAGCCCCCAAGATAGCCACCACAGGACTTCTGCTGGAAATTTCAGTTTAAAAAAAACTTAAGATGCAAACATGTGAATCATCATATAAGTTCTGTTCTCGAGCTATACAAGCTGCAGGGATCTGTGCAGACAGGGTATTGTTCCTGGGTTATACATGTCTGTTCTTGGCTGCTGTTACTGTGACAAGATGCACAACATTGACTAGGGGGGCACAACTTTCTCCTGGCCAGAAAAAATATGCCCTCCACACATTTCATGAAGTTTCTGGCACACAGACAAAGTTTTCGCATTCTGCTCAACTCTTACCTTCTTTTTAGGAACCGACCAATCAGGAACAGCCATCTAAAACCGGGAACAAACCCAGATAAAAAATCCCATGATTTCCAAGTACATACAGACATTCAAAGATGCGGATTTTCAGCTCAGAAAATCTTCACCTGAAAATCTCACAATTTTTCCATTTGTAGTGATTGCTTCCGGGTTTACAGGGAACTGCATTTGGCCACCCTCCTTTCTGCTGCGAGAGCTCCTGGGATAAAGGCAATGTCTGGACAGGCCCTGCATGGTTAGAAGAGATGTCAGAAGATAGGTTTATTTATTTATTTACTGTGCTTATATACCGCAATTCTCAGCCCTTTAAGGGCGACTCATGGTTTGCCATAGTTTAGCCTCCCTTTATTTCATCAATAACTGAATATATGCCGTTGCGCCTGGGGGCTATAACTCTTAGTGAAAGAGGCATGGACGTGACATCTTTCCCCCAGGGGATTGCTTCTTGCCCTCCTTTAGGAAAACTGGAACTCCCAAAGACCAAAACACTGTAGATAACTCAAAATTGGTTTAATTGTTCACAAAGAGTTATCCCTTTAAGGCAATAAGCTGGAAGTTTCAAAGGGGTAAAGGAAAATATACATTACAGTCTCTGGTTGTCTTGGGTCCAAGGAGTTTTGCAGCTGAGAAGCTTTTCCAGGTCCCTCTTTCTCAATGGCTGTGAATATCGGAATAATCACAACCCGAATTCCAATGGCCTATATTTTGAAGACACAACGCCTTCCTCTGATGCCAAAGAACTGGTTTGAAGGCGCTTGAGACTTCTCAACGTCGTCCAGGTTGATCTGAACATGAAACATAAGTCTCGAGGGTAAGAACCTCAAAATTGGTGCTGAGAGGTAACTTAATCAAGGGCTTCAGAGCCAAGTCTCTCTCTCACGTCCATCTGATAGAAAGTTTGATGGTGGAATGGAAAAGGAAACACTGTCCTGCCATAGTTTAGCCTCCCTTTATTTAATCAATAACTGATTATAGTCATCCCTCCACATTTGTTGTGCCTAGGAACAAAAGAACTTTTCTCAAACTTCAGATATCAGCTGCTATAACTATACCCTCCTATAGAAATATATAGTGGCATTGAAGTCTACACTCTTTAACTCATCCAAAATGCTATCAGCCCCTACTGAAGCCAACAAGTTCTAGTTGATGGAGTATCCAAAAAAAAAAGACAATAATGTCAGCCACTGGAAAGGGAAGGGAATGTTCTAGGAATAGGAAATACTAATACTAATACTAATAATAATAATAATAATAATAATAATAATAATAATAAATTTATATTCTGCCCTATTTCCCCAAGGAGACTTACTGGTGGTACTGCTTGTGTGTATCTATGCTTTAACATTAATGCAGTTTGACACCATTTTAACTGTTGTGGCTCAGTCCTACGAAATCATAGTAATCGTAGTTTTATATGGTTTTTAACCTTTCCTGCCATAGGATGCTGGTGCCTCATCAAAGTTGTCATGGTTCCATGCAGAGTTCCATTAATTCTGTAGTGTGGATGCATCCTAAGTGTCATTACTTACCATGTGCATTACTTCACACGTGCCTGCTTTATGTGAACCAACTTACTGAATGTTGAATTCTGAACATTCTGGAATGTGTCACAGCAGTTGAAATATGACTACAGGAAGAGACACAAAAAGCTATGTCAGAAGCTTCCCCAAGGATTAAGATCTTCTATGGAGAGCTCTCTTCTGTCCAACCAACATCACAACCATATCTGGGGAAGACTCAGGTGAGAACTTCATCAGCGATTGGTCCCAGGCTTGGATCTCCCTGTTCTTTTTCTGCCACCTCACAAAGAAAGACCTTCTTATTTAGGCAGGCCTTTGGCTTTTAATTCATGTCCCAGAAGGATTTTAAAGGTAGTGTGTTGTACTTTTATCTTTTATATTATACTAGCTGTACCCTGCCAAGCGTTGCTGTGACCTGTAGTAAGAATTTTTGAAGTAGAGGTAGATATCTGGACTATTATGAAAGAGAGGTACCTACCTATTCCTTCCCCCCTTTTTCTTCCCCTTCCCCTTCCCTTTCTTCCTTCTCTACCTCTTTCTTTCATTCCTTCTTTCACTCTTTGGTTTCATCCTTCTTTCTTTCCTTCCTTACCTTCCCCTTTCTCTACTTCTTCCTTTGTCTCCTTTCTTCCCTCCCTGTTTCCTTCCTTCTTTCACTTTTTATTTCCTTTTCTCTTTCCTTCCTTCTTTACCTCTTTCCTTCCTTCCCTTCTTTACCTCTTTCTTTCCTTCCCTGTGTTGTCTTCTTCCTTTTTTGAATTTAAAGGTGTTTTTGTGGGGTTTTTTACAGTGGTGGTCACTCCTTGGATTGTGAGGAGTTTTGTTGCCAAATTTGGGGTCATTTGGCCCCGCAGTTTTATTGTTTTTAAGGTACTCATTATGCACAGAGCATATATATATATACTTTTAACAGAATTCTTTATTTTTATTAGAGGGAGGAAGGGGGGGAGAGAGATATTAGCCATACCTAGATATAATCTGTAGGAAGCTATGTCAAGCAAAAGGCAGGAAATAAATTAAACCAATAATAAACAAACAAACAATCATGGAGAGAGAGAAAATAACAGGAAGTCAGAGTCAAGTATGCATAGAACAATACTGGGAATTAACATAAAGTGTGGTTGAGTATTGGGTTATGAGTTTGAAAATCAGAATTTGAATCTCCGTTGGACCATTAAACCTACTGAAATAACCTTGAGCAAGTTACTTACTCTCAGCCTTAGAGAAAGGTAATAGCAAACCTCCTCTGAACAAATCTTGCCAGGAAAATTCCTGAAATAGAGTCACTATAGGTCAAGTCTATTTGAACACAGTCAACAAGAACATCAATATTTATGTGTATCAGTGTAGCACTGCGGCTATGTTGGGAAGAGGAAAGCAATAGAGCAATTCTAACATGAAGATATACAAGTTTTAGGAAATTAAAACGGTGCATATCTTCTGTTTGGTTGATTGCAGAAATCTGCTGAATGAGCAATCTGCTACCAGGACAGTTCTGCCAGCTAACATCTAAAGACAAAAGAGCCAAAAAAAGGGCAGAGGATGGGTGAGGCAAGAGGAGAAGCAGGTTATACCAGATGCATCTCCCAAGGATTCAGCCACAACGCTGCCACAAAATCAGGCCAGGGCAGGAGTAGCCCTAAATTATTTCCAACACCTGTAGGTTAAGAAGAGGCTTGGATTTTCACCCATTTTCCAGGTGGCCTCATCATCTTAGCTAGCCTTTGGCAATCCTCCTAAAGATAAGTATCTGATAACTTTATAATAATAATACTATTAGTACAATTCAACCAGACTAAAGCAAACAAAGATGAAACTATATTCCTTTGAATATATCTTTGCATTTGTGAGATTAACTTTATCATAGAAAAGAAAAACAGATACTGTACTGGAGGAGCTCATATTCTCAACTGTGGCATAGGAGCAGGGTTGGCCCATTCCTTGTTGAAAATCACTCCCAAAGTTTTGTCTCCACCATTATTAAGAATTTGTAGGAAGGTGACTTTAAATAAGGAATATGTTAGCTAGCTTGTATCCCAGGCGCTGAGATTTTCACATTCAAATCTGAGACCTTAAGAAAGCTGTTAGTGATATCATCGTGTACTTGGGAAGTCAGACTTGGCCATGGTGGTCCACGCTCTCGTTACATCCCAAATAGATTACTGCAATGCACTCTATGTGGGGCTGCCTTTGAAGACTGCTTGGAAGCTCCAACTAGTCCAGTTGCCAATCTGCTACCGAGCACAATGCTGGCTTTAACCTATAAAGCCCTGAATGGCTCTGGCCCAGCTTCCCTGTCTGAACATATCTCCTGCTATGAACCATTGCGAAGTTTAAGATTGACAGGAGAGACCCTGGTCTTGGTCCCACCATCCTCCCAAGCACAACTGGTGGAGAGAGGGGCGGCTAACCCATTACGTAAAGTAAGCATTTGCAGTACAGTCGATTTTGCCCAGGGGCGCTCTTGGGGGAAAACAGGCCTTGACATATGCGAGTTGTAGTTACTGGGATGTATAGTTCACCTACAATCAAAGAGCATTCTGAACTCTACCAATGATGGAATTGAACCAAATATGGCACACAGAACTCCCACGACAAACAGAAAATATATATCAGTGATTGGTTGGGGGGGGGGGGACGCCAAAATACTGTTTGCTTACCATTGAAAATTACCTAGGGCCGCCTCTGGGTGGAGATGAGAGACAGGGCCTTCTCAGTGGTGGCCCCTCGCCTGTGGAACCCTCTACTCATTGAAATTAGATTGGCCCACACCCTCTTGTCCTTTAGAATGAAACTCAAAACCTGGTTATGGAACCAAGTATTCAAACAGTGGAGGCAGCAATTTAGAATGAGACCCAATTTGTGTGAATGACAATGGACTGACCTGGGATATGATTTCAAACCTGTGTGATTTAAATAATGTTTTAGTAATTTTAAAGCATTAACGAATTGTTTTAATTGCTTTTATCATTTATTACTGTTGTTGGCATTGAATGAATGCCTGTTGTGAAGCCACCCTGAGTCCTCCTCTGGGGGTGAGAAGGACAGGATACAAATATTCAAAATAATATGCAAAATAATATAATAAATAAAAAATAAAAAATAATGCATATGTGCTGCTCTGGGCCAGAGTGAAGAGAGGGGGGCCAGGGAACAGTTCCACTTTGTCTCCTGTGCTATTCTAATAATATAATATAATATAATATAATATAATATAATATATAATATAATATAATATAATATAATATATTGTGTGTATATATATGTGTGTGTGTGTGTATATAATATTTATAATATTATAATTTAATATAATATAATACTAAGAATAATAATAATAATATAATATTATTATTATTATATATTTAATATTACATGTAATATTACTAATAATATTACAATATAATTTGTTTGTTTTGTTTGTTTGTCGTGCCAGAGCAACCAGTCCATTATATTACATTTCTAACAGAACAAAGCAAACAAACAGACAAATACAAAACTTGTGAGTTTGGTAGTTGGTTAAATGTCCTTTGACCAGTATCTGTCCACTTGGAGTGCTTCTGGTGTTGCTGCAAGAAGGTCCTCCATTGTGCATGTGGCAGGGCTCAGGTTGCATTGCAGCAGGTGGTCAGTGGTTTGCTCTTCTCCACACTCGCATGTCGTGGATTCCACTTTGTGGCCCCATTTCTGAAGGTTGGCTCTGCATCTCGTGGTGCCAGAGCGCAGTCTGTTCAGCGCCTTCCAAGTCGCCCAGTCTTCTGTGTGCCCAGGGGGGAGTCTCTCATTTGGTATCAGCCATTGGTTGAGGTTCTGGGTTTGAGCCTGCCACTTTTGGACTCTCGCTTGCTGAGGTGTTCCAGTGAGTGTCTCTGTAGATCTAGAAAACTATTTCTAGATTTAAGTCGTTGACATGCTGGCTGATACCCAAACAGGGGGTGAGCTGGAGAGGTCTCTGCCTTGGTCCTTTCACTAACGGCTGCTACTTCCTGGCGGATGTCAGGTGGTGCAATACCGTGCAATACAATATAATGGTATAGTGCAATATAGTAATATATAATACTGATATTGTACTATGCTAATAATACAATGTATTGTATGTATATATATCTTGTAAGCTGTTCTGAGTCCCCTTCAGGGTGAGAAGGGCGGCATATAAATGTTGTAAATAAATAAATAATATTATTATTAATCACAGATGTTTGCAGCTTGTTATACAGAGAAAGGGGAAAGTCTTTTCAAATTAAGACAGAAAAGTTAGCTAAAGGATCTGTTCCGAAATCAAATGTAAATTAAGTGATTATTTCTTCTCAGTCATTTAGGTAAACAGGACAAGGATCCACTTAATCTAGCCTAGTTAATGTGGTGTCGAGGTTTAAGCATTGAACAATGACTCTGGAGACCAGGGTTTGAATCTCTGCTTAGCCATGGAAGCCAACTGGGTGATCTTGGGCAAGTCACACTTTCTCAGCCTCAGAGGAAGGCAAAGGCAAACCTCCTCCGTACAAATCTTGCCAAAAAAACCCACATGATAGACTCACCTTAGGTTCATCATTAGCCAAAACAACAAGAGGGCATGATGCAATAACAGCTTGAGTCTAGCCATAAAGTGGGTGCAGAATAGAACGGAGGGTGAACTCTGGTGCCACAGTGACTGGAGAGCAAGGGGAAATTGGCAGTAAAAGCATAGACCTCACATAGAGTCTTTGCAAGTTGCAACAAGAAATTAATTATGCCTTGGAGACTGTAGCAAACTGCTTCTCTCCCAGATGAGCCGGAAATTTTCACACAGCCCTTTCCTCTTGCCTGGAGATGAACCCATTCAAATTGGAGAATTTGTCTCCCTGCCTTGAGGTGACCTGGGAAAACTGGAGAGTTTGAAATCTGGTAGCCCTAGCAAGGGATAGGCGGGACAGGAACGAATGATTGAACCCTTTTCTGCCACACCATGGCCCTAGTTGGGAGCTGCTTTGTGCTTTAAGAGGCATGAGAAGTTTATGATTCTATGAAATGGGCTTTACTTTCAAGGAAATTTGGTCAGGATACGGCTGGAAGAGTGCTCCATGGGGCTCATGGCTTTCCTAATTAACCATCATGTTTTCACATTCTTCCATTTAATCCTTAATTGATTAATCATGCAGATGACTCAATTAATGCCTAGTGCCCCCAGTTGAGTTATTATTTAAAATGTTTACAACTTGCCAAGATTTACAAATGGGGGACAGAGGGTCATCCAAGGCTAGTTACACGGGCAAATCGCATGATCTGGGCATTGGAAATAGTCTGGCTAAGACAGGAATATGATATAATGCACGGATTTTCCTAGGGAAGTTTCTTCCACCATGATGTTTACCAAAGAAGAAAAACCACTTTACTTTTTTTTTCCTTCCCCTAGCAGAGGAAAGGTGGGGCAAAGTTACAAGCCAAATGGTGACTTGATGAACTATCTTCACCTTTCTTTGACTTTACCTACCCCTGCATTTTCCCCTTTGGGAAGAACACAAGGCAGTTGCTTTTTCCTGTTTGGGATGAAGTTCCACCCTATTATTGCCATAGATAAGATAAACAGGGGTTCTCTAACATACCACAATCTTTCCAACTCGAGAATTTCCCAGTTATCACCAATCTCTCATTAAAATGCTCTGTGGAGCCTTTAACAGCCTCACTAAACTACAAACTCCAGAATTCTGTAGAAGACAGAAACTGGATTTTAAGTGGATTCATTCTCTAGTGTGATGACTAGTCTTGATATCCCTGCCTCCCCTAAGCATGGCAGCCACTTGCAGTCCTTTTCTAAGGGAAAGGAGAAATCCATCAGTTTTGCTTCCACCGCTCTTCCTTTTTCTTTGCGTCTTGATTGCCTCTTTCAACTCCTTCAGTTCCAGGAATGTAGAGGAAAAACACATGGAGATGGGAATGGTGAGTTCCAATGGCTACTCTGTTTTGGAACTGTGTGTGACCTCCCAAAGGCTTAGACTATGGAGTTGGTAGTTTTTCCCAATGGAGGAGATGACAGAGGCAACCCAAAGGCAAAGAAAAAAGAAGAGTGGCAGAACAGAAGGAGGTGTGTTGTTTCAACTCAGTGTCCAGCTGTTTTGGTGCCATTGAAGGTTGGGCCCGAGTCCAGACGCAGGGGGTGCTGTCACTCCATCCTCTATGATGAAGAGTCATCAGGACTTCCTCCTTCCATTTGATCACCCAGCATTTTCTGATCTTCTTTATCGTAAAACACCTCCCCCACTTTTAGCGGTACCTAATTTCGCTAATTACAGCTAAAGCTGTTTTTGACTGCTTAGGTAAACAGTGAGCAAGGCTGACAGTCAGGTGCTCACGCTGATCCAAAACTCCAAACTTGCAACCTTTTGATTGATAGATCTTATAGTTGCTGGTGATTTACCAGTGTGTTGAGTAGCAACATCCAGTTCATTTGGTCATCCTACTTCATTGTATTACTCTTTCACTCCTATGTAACTGAGAAGCAAATATGGCTGAGGAAAGCTATGTTCTCCAATTTTACAAGATAATGCTGCTTAATGTTTTACTTACTATACTTTCCTGTAGGATCATCTTAATGTCCCATTTTGCAAGCTCTGGTGTAGCAAAATCTGCACATTATTCATAGATTTGTTTAATAGTAAAGGAATATGTCTATTTGTACCATTGATATTGATAGGGAGAGAGCATTTCAAAGTGATTTGTGGGTGTCAGCCAGGCTGACTCAACGACTTATTTTCAGAGCCTCGGGGAGGAATCATGGGTTCATGGCAATGGCAACCATTGTGTCATCCTAACCGGTTTATATGACCTAAAGTCTGAATATTATTTTCCAAAGAAAAGAAGAACCCAGATTAAAATAGATTATTGCAGATCGCACTTGCTCTGACTCTGTTGGGATTCTCCTCTAAAATATCTGTCTGCAAAGAAAGGATGAAATAAAAGCCAGCCTTCTATGAACCAGAAAATTCACTTCTATAATTCTTGTAAATCCAGCAATTGAAAGAACAACAAGGCAGAGGAAGGAGAAAATAAGGGAGACTGAGCAAAATATTTTTAAAATTAAACTAGATAAAACACTCCTTCTGCACAAACTAAGATGCAGTTCCTCCATCCTCAATGATTAAAAACAGATCAGCAGCTCAAACCTGAAATCCAAATTAAATAAATGGGCCTGTGCCAAGATGGGCTGCTTCGTAAATCTCTAAATTATTCAGAGTTTTGCAATGTCTGCATTATGCAGTGGAGTCAAGTTGCAAGCGTTTGTAACAGGGTTTTGTGCTTAGATACTACTTCTCTTTCTCTCGCTTTTCTCCAGGACAAACTGAAAATGATGGGGGGGACCATTTTCAACCATATTGCTTCTGGTATCTTCCATCCTAGTCCCATTAGCAATCCTTTTCATTTGGAATAATCATATTATTTTCTCAATACTTCAATCAGCTGCACCTGGTTGAAAATGTAACCTGTTTGCTGGCAAGCTGTGCTCAGTGTAAACCCTTGACTGAAGTGACTTCCTAACAGTAACCTGACAAAACTTTTAAAAATCCTTAGATCATTGATTCATGTGGTCATGAAAGTAAAAAAGAAATATGGATTGATAATTTTTGGGAGTCATGTGGTGCAATGGTTTGACTCTGACTCTGGAAACCAGGGTTCGAATCCCATTGGAATACGGCTCCGGCCCAGTTTACTTATCCGAACGTATCTCTCTCTACGTTTCACCTCATAATTTAAGATCTACTGGGGAGGCCCTGCTCTTGGTCCCACCAGCGTCTCAAATGCAGCTGGTGGGGACGAAGGACAGGGCCTTCTTGGTGGTGACCCCCCGCTTATGGAATTCGCTCCCTAGCAAGATTAGATTGGTGTCCTCCCTCCTTACTTTTAGGAAAAAACTAAAGACGTGATTTTGGAGCCAGGCCTTTGTCTAGCGGGCACAGCAATACTTTAGACACTGAACTCAAGACAATAGGATTGTTTGAAAATTGGAAATGGCTTTATGACCTGTGATTATGTGATTTATTCTATGTGATCATGTAATTTTAATTAATATCACTGTTTAATTGTTATGTAATGGATTTTATATTGCTTTTTTATATTGTTGTTTTGATACTGTTGGCATTGAATTGTTGCCTGTGTTAGCCGCCCCGAGTCCCCCCTCGGGGGTGAGAAGGGCAGAGTAGAAATGGACTAAATAAATTTAAAAAAATGGAAGCCCACTGATTGATTGATGTTGGGCAAGTCAGACATTCACAGTGTAAAGACAGAGGTAATGGCAAACTCCTCTGAACAAATTCTGCCAAGAAAACTCCATTACATCATTGTCATAAGTCAAAAACTGCTTGAAGGCACACAACAATTGAGAACTTTAGCACACAGTGTAACATTGTATGAAGATTAAGCTATATTACCTATTATGGATTTTAGTGGAGATTAAAATGCTACAAAATGTCTCCTGAAAATCCATCAGCTGGCCAGTGCATAATGTCATCCCACACTGAGGAATGAATTAGAATAGTCACTGGTCATACAGTGCATTTTGAAATGCACTGAATTGTCGCAAGTGCGGTTGGCAGGGACGAGAGACAGGGCCTTCTCAGTGGTGGCTCCTCGGCTTTGGAACTCCCACCCCAGCGAGATTAGATCAGCGCCCTCCCTCCTGGCCTTTAGAAAGAGAACAAAGATGTGGTTGTGGGATCAAGCCTTTGGCTAATAAATAATGCTGTACAAAGAATAATTAAGGAAACATGTGCAATGACAATTTGGAATGGCTATAGTATACAATTTCTGGATCATGAGATTTTAATGTTTATACTAGGATGATTTTATGCTTGTCTGAATGTTTACATTTTATTTATGTCTTATGTTTAATAGTTTTCAATTGATTTTAAGGTTAATGGTTTTAATTGATTGTAAGTTTAGTGGTTTTTAATTGATTTTACATAGTTATATGTAGTAATTAGTTATTTCTTTGTGTACTGTATGTTGGCATTGAATTTTTGCTATTAGTATGTTGTAAACCACCTTACCCGCCCCCCCTCCAGGGTTGATAAAGTCAGTATATAAATAAAATCTATATAAATAAAAATGTAATGTTTTGTTTGTGGGATTAACATAACTCAAAAACCACTGGACAAATTGACACCAAATGTGGACAAAATACACGTATCGGGCCAATGAGTGACCATCACTCATAAAAACACTGAAAAGTACAGCAGAAGAGACTTAAAAAGCCAAAAAAAACACTAATGCATGCGCAAAACCACTCACACATATATATGCAAACACACATATATACACATATACACACACACGTATACACAAACAAAACACATATACACAGACTGGGCCACAGCAATGCGTGGCACTAGAAGGCTAGTAAATAAATAAATGAGTCTATGCCAACCATATAATTCAGTTCAAACTGTAATTATATACTGTAGCAGTGTAGCTCTACCATGTGGCTTATGAACACAGAACCATGGACAAGATTGTGGAAAGCAGTGGATTTTTCAAAGCAAATGTTGCCTTCCATTCACGTCATTACATAAATAAACCTAAAGTCTACATATTTTTAACCTTCAGTTTGCAATCCTAGCCAAAGTCCTAAACCATATTGATTTAATTTGTATTTGTGTACTGAAGCCTCCATTCTTTTTAAACCCGGAGAGCAGTGGTTTCCCCACAACCATCTATATGAACTACAGATACGGGGTTCCACCATAGAACCCCGTATCTGTAATGATTCCCAAATATATGGCTGAAACGACTGTCATATTCTGGGACACACACTCAGTTTACTTTTATTTTTTTACAATTCACCTTTCAAACAGGAGTATTTCCAGCAGAGAGCACAGACAAAATCATAATGATCCATTAAAACCCACATTGGCCATAAGTATACTAAACTAAATAAGCAACAAAAATAATTAAAAAGCAGTACAAAGATCATAAAATCTGATTTTGTACCACTCTGACCAGACCTTCTTACCACAGAATCTAAAAATATCACACACATAGGATGACAAAAAAACAGCTTTCCGAGCTCTTGAATAGAGCCTGAAATTTTACTTTTTTTAGGATAAAATCTCCCAGAACCCTTGAGAAACCTCAGCGTTGTCCTGCATGAATAATATATGATCCCTACACACATGACCTAGATATGAACTATATGGACTCCTTGCAGGAGGAGATAATGAGCAGTGAGCAAACTGTCTTTTAGCTTGAAGGATGCTCTCACCTCTCATTACGGATCCTCTCCAAGAACCCGTTAAGCTTTTGAGGAGCCTCAAATCTCCCCAGAACAAAGTATTGCAAAGCAGTGTTTTGGTATGGAATATAAAGTTGCAATCTTACATATCCACACAGATGAGCAAGGAAGACAAAGGCAGCATTGTGGTGGCTTAAAACAACACAAAAAGGCATTTTAAAAGCTGAATAATTTAATTTTCTTCTTCAAAGTCATACAAATACTCCGGAGACTCATACTTTCAACCACCAATTCATTTTAAAATCCTCTTAATTGTCTATAAATATGTCTCCAGAAACACCACTGTCTGTCATTTTAAAACAAATCATTGCAGAAAACAGAGGATAGCTGAACAATGATAGGGGCAATTAATCCCAACCTATAAATGGAAGTTCTGCTCATCCATGACAAGCAAGCACCTTTTCCAGGCTGCTAAGTAGTATTGTTAATTTGGAACAGGATTTCCCTGGTGTTTCTGACAAGGTTAATAGAGCAGGTCAATTTATCAATTATGCCTACTGACCATTTCCAATAATTACAAACAATTTGTAGGTGTTGTTGCGTGCTTTCCAGTCGTTTGTGACTGATGGTGACCCTATCACCCTGGCCCTTGAGCACTCCAGCTGGAGGTCAGCAGTGACCAGCAGTGCTGTAGAATTTGAAGAGGCACGAATGGAGGGTGAAAGAGAGAAACGTGCCAAGAGGAAGGCGTGTCAAGCCAACCCCGACCGGGACCGCCTTTCACCTGGAAACCGATGCCCTCACTGCAGGAGAAGATGCAGGTCAAGAATAGGGCACCACAGTCACCTATGTACGTACCCATCGCCAGTCCACTGAACTTGGAGGACAATCTTACTCAGACAACGAGGCATTGCCTAAGTAGTAAGTAAGTGAGGGACAGTGAACTGGCCCCCTATTTTAAAAGTTTGAAGATCCCTGGTGTATGCACTTTCAAGTTGCCCGCTAACTTATAGGAACAACACAAATTTCATAGGAATTTCTCAGGAAAGAAATATACTCAGAGGCACCTTTGCCAGTTCCTTCCCTTGAAATATAACCTACAGCATCTTGTATCCAGTCCAAGTACTAACCAGGGCTGAGCATTTAGCTTCCAAGATCAAGTGGATACTTAGACAAACAATATTACAACATAGTTAACAGTAAAAACATTGCCTTGTCACATTATGTTAAAGTTACATTACACCAAAATGAAAACACGCCACCCAGTAAACAACACATTATTCCTTCTTTCCACCACTTTATTCCTTAAATTAGCAGCCTTGGAATGCAAAGAGAGCAACCCATGGGACACAGAAGGGTTTAAACTACTCCATAACAATGTGAGTTTGTTTTTCACAGACCAATTTCTCCTGCAAGTCAGAAAGGGGCACAGATAATCGTCTGTAGAGCTTGAACATAAATGGTACTCGGGTAGATTATGTGCCAGACAAGATTAATGAAAAATTAATGTGGGCCAGTAACTTTTGTGGATTCAACTTGCTAATTTGCACCAAGTGACATACATACATACACCATGCTCTTATTCCAAACCAGGAATATTCTTGACCAGGAGAATAGATTCCTCTGTCTGTCAGAGGAAAAGAAAATATATAATTTATTTAAATGATAATTGGAGATCAAGGCTTTCTGAATAATAGCAGGATGTATTAACTACTCTTTGACACACCATCAGGGATCGTGACACCATTTTTTGTGAAATTTCAGTAGAAAATTATTATCTATATAAATAAAAATGTAATGTTCATTTGTGGGATTAACGTCACTCAAAAACCACTGGACGAATTGCCACCAAATTTGGACACAAGACACCTAACAACCCAATGTATGTTCTTCACTAAAAAAAATGATTTTGTCATTTGGGAGTTGTAGTTGCTGGGATTTATAGTTCACCTACAATCAAAGAGCATTCTGAACCCTACCAACGATGGAATTGAACCAAACTTGACACACAGTTCTCCCATGACCAACAGAAAATACTGGAAGGGTTTGGTGGGCAGTGTCCTTTGGTTTTGGAGTTGTAGTTTACCTACATCCAGAGATCACTGTGGACTCAAACAATGATGGGTCTAGACCAAACTCGAACACTGGTGGATTTTGGGGGAAATAGAATCTTGACATTTGGGAATTGTAGTTGCTGGGATTTATAGTTAACCTACAATCACAGAGCATTCTCAACCCCACCAACGATAGAATTGGGCCAAACCTCCCACACAGAACCCCCATGTGGGCCACAGCAATGCGTGGCAGGGGAGGGCTAGTTTCATATAAATATTCCTGGTTTGGAATAAGAACATGGTGTATGTATGTATGTCAATTGGTGCAAATTAGCAAATTGGATCCACAAAAGTTAGATATAACCTCATACTTACCTGTACTGTGACAATATACCTGCAAGGTTAAAACTCTATACTGATTTACTTTTTGAGTCTTCAGGTGTGTCTGCACTCCAGTCAGATATGTCATTATTACTCAAGCACAATGACACTGTCAATCACATTGTTTCATCGGCACATCCTACAAGCACACACCATTGTTTTCATTGCTGCTGTTAAGTTTATAGTCATCGAATTTGTCAAATTTTCTGGTAGCTTAGCAGCAATATTGTGACGCAGAAGGAAGTCCATTGGGATCACATGCCTTAGTCACATCCCACCTGGACTACTGCAACACTCTCTGTGTGGGGCTGCCTCTGAAGACAGTTCGGAAGCTTCAACTGGTTCAGAGATCGGCAACCATATTACTAACTGGAGCGCCGTACAGGGAGTGGACAACTCCACTGGCTGCCAGTCTGCTTCCAGGCTAAATACAAAGTGCTGGTCATTACCTATAAAGCCCTAAACAGTTTGGGCCCAGATTATCTGAAAAACCACATCTCCGTATACAAATGAGCACAAGCACTACAGTCTGCAGAGGAGGCCCTCCTCTCAGTCCCATCCCATCTCAAGTTGAATTTTAAGAGTTTTTAAGGATTTAATATGTTAAATGTGTGGCATGTATTATGTCTTATTTAAGCTGCTTTTTTGAAATGTTATATGTTAGCTTCGGCATTGAATGTCTGCCACTGTATTTTATTTTGTTGCAAGCTGCCCTGAGTCCCCTTGGGGGCTATTAATAAAGCATTATTATTATTATTATTATTATTATTATTATTATTATTATTGACAATCACACTTGGTGGCATTAATATTAGTGAATCACACTGGAAAAGTTCCATATGAAAATGGCAGTGACAGCTTTAGGGGACAAAGTCATAAACTTTTTGTACATGCTAAGAGATACACTTGAAGTATTTCTTATGGTATTATTACACCGTTTCACACCCAATCCACTCAATCTCTAGAGCAGTGGTTCTCAAAGTGTGCTTCACAGAGTCCTTGTGGTTTGAGTTCCCTTTTACACCTCTTTCTCTTTGGGTTCCCTTTTACACGTCCCTCCCCCAAAATATCTTCCTTTCTTCCTCATGACAGTTACAGTAGCATAAAACTGCATTCCTTCCATTGTGTGAATGCAGCCTTATCCCATCAATTGCTCTGATATCCAGGCCTGGGTAAACTTTGGCCTTCCCTCTGAGTGTTTTGGACTCCAACACCCACAATTACTAACAGCCAAGGTGACATATATCCAGGCCTGGGCCAACTTGGGCACGCACGCACGCACACACACACACACACACACATATATATATATAGAGAGAGAGAGAGATAAAAAGAATAGGGAGAAGGCAGGGAAAAGGGTGAGAAGGAAGGAAGTGGGAGATATATATACACAGAGAGAGAATATGAAGAAGGCTGGGGAAAGAGTGAGGAGGAAGGAAGGAAGGAAGGAAGGAAGGAAGGAAGGAAGGAAGGAAGGAAGGAAGGAAGGAAGGGGAATATATTTATATCAGGCCTTGGCCAACTTCAGCCCTCGCTCCAGGTATTTTGGATTTCAACTCCCACAATTCTGGCTGTTAGGAATTGTGGGAGCTGAAGCCCAAAATACCTGGAGGGCAAAGTTGGCTTGTCCTGTGTGTGTGTGTGTGTGTGTATAATGTTCGTTTGTGGGATTAACAGAACTCAAAAACCAGTGAGCCAATTGACGCCAAATTTGGATAGCATACACCTAACAACCCAATCTATGTCCTTTACTCAAAATGTTTTGATTTTGTCATTTAGGAGTTGTAGTTTCTGGGAGGTTTTGGGGGGAGGAGGGGGGGGGGGGGAGGGGGGGGGGAGGGGGGGGGAGGACGAAAGAAAAAAAATACAGTGGGATT